>CM072518.1:54479918-55049918 GCA_036898135.1 Oncomelania hupensis | reverse complement strand
ATTTTCTCCACCCGAATATTCTGGGTATGGTTTGGCGCCTGATTCGGGTTTATTTCTTCGTCCATTGGTAGGGTGGGGAAGTCGTGTCCACGCAGTGCGCGTTGAAGTCTCCGACATCCATTGTCAATGCACATGCGAATAAATACGCGTACATGAACGTGTGTGTGTGTGTGTGTGTGTGTGTGTGTGGTTGTGTTTTGTGTGTGTGTTTTGTGTGTGTTTGTGTGTGTGTGTGTGTTCCACTGATAACCTAAAAGTTAATTGTATAGTATAGTCACACGATACCGGAGCGTATAGGCGACTACTGGTCACATTATTCTGACACCAGCGAACCATTTGATGGTAAGGGGAAAATAATATGGTCACACGTTGGCCAATCCGGGATTCTAACCAGGGACCTTTGGCTTACTAGTAAGATGCTCTACAAACTGAGCTACCCGGCCCCTTTCTGATTATCTTTCAGCTCAGTTGGTAGAGCGGCTAACTAGTACTATATAGGCTTATGTCAGTCAGTCGGCGGTTCATGTAAAGTCAGGATGCAAGTGAGACACACATTCATTTAAGTACACAGTGGAACACGCAGTTCAAATAACTCATTCTACGTGCTCCAGGCGCCATGGTTATTCCAATCTCCCCCAGCATTCTCTCGCTCTCGTACGTCATTCTACGCCACACACGTCATCGTTTACATGCTAACCTTACAGTTCAGTCCGTATGTGCATGTAGAAGACTGTAATGTTATGTAAAGTTTGCTTATTGGTAATTCGGTCAATCAGTCAGTCGGTCAGAGTTTCACTGTGGATGTGAGTGCGTTTGTGTCTTATCTCTTTGTTTCATATTCAAAATATTTATTATAATCATGGAACTGAGATTCGTCAGGAACAATCCGTCATTAACTCTATACTTAAAGAAAGAAAGATCGAAAGAAAGAAAGAAAGAAAGAAAGAAAGAAAGAAAGAAAGAAAGAAAGAAAGAAAGAAAGAAAGAAAGAAAGAAAGAAAGAAAGAAAGAAAGAAGAAGAAGAAGAAGAAGAAGAAGAAGAAGAAGAAGAAGAAGAAGAAGAAGAAGAAGAAGAAGAAGAAGAAGTTTAATCTGTTGTTTTAAAAGCTCTCAGTCACTACAACAGTTATTAGCCTGTGATGATTATTCAGTACTAAAGATAATTAGTACTCTGAAAGTAGTTGTCCTTATCTAAAAAACATAAGACGCTTGGTGACACCATCAAAACATGCTCTGTTTCTGTCAGCTGAAGCGGAAATTTCATTGACTCTTTTCTTCTTTCTAGAATGAATCCTTGTCTTGATGGGACATCTTTTCATTGCTTAGGCGATCTTAAACTTTCTCTAACCTTTTTCCATTACAAAAAGCATACAGTCGCGTCCTTGGCGTCAAAACAGCTCATCTGCTTTGTAAACACTTGACTCATAATGATCTGTTGATCGTAAAACACCGTGTCTTGTTGAGATTTTGATCCTCCGGGCAATGTCTTGTCTGTGTTGTTCAGCCTTTTTTTTTTTTAAATAGGGTGCGGGGCTGGGGGGTGGGGGTGGGGGGGTGGAGGGTGCGCAATTCTATGATCGTAAAACATCGTGTCCGAACATAAAACATTGTGTCCGAACATGAAATAATCGTGTTGCTAAACTAAACCCGGCCGTTGTTCTTTGGCGATTAGTCAAGCCCACTTCAAACTGTCTGTCATCTTCGGTAACTTAGAAGCGTGGATATCTCCCTGAAACGCGACCAAACGGTAGTGAAGTTGAGGACGGTTTCTTGCTTCCCTTCTCGAAAGCAACGAACGAGTGCCCTCCCCTCTCTGCGAATGTTCCCCTTATTTTTCTTCTTCGACAAAACAGTGGTTAGCTCCCTTCACCTTAGAACCATCTGGGTGTGGAGTAGTCCAAAATTTCTTCTTTTGTCTGCCACTGAAAGATTTTACCGTAGCTTCAGCTAGCATGCTAGTTTTACGAGCATACGACTAGTGTTAAGGAAATTTACGGAATAAGTCAAATCGACTTCTAGAACTTCAGACCTTAAAGTTCCCATTTTGTTTTGATCAATGTCAACAATATACAATGCAGAAAACGTAATGTTAACCTTTAAATAGCCGCAAATGGAGTCGGGTCAAAGATCTTAGCCAGGCGAAACACAGCACACAACAACAAAAAAGGTCTAAGCCGAATAAACGGTGTGAGGGCCATTTTACAACGTTTGTGGATGGTTTATGTGGAGTAACATTGTATTCCCTATTGTAGTTTGTATTGTGAGGGTGAGTAGTTTGGGTGATGATCCCTTTTATCTGGCAGTTCCTCAACGTGAAAGGAAAAAGACGAAGAAAGGGCGGCGGTGGAGGTGCTTGATATTTGTCAAAGAGGTAGGGGTGGTGATGGATGGTGGTGGTGGCACTTTCAAGTCCGCCACGCTCCCGCTGATAAATACTGAGTGTCTGTGTTCTCTGTGAATGCGCGCTTCTTAGGTGCTAGCAGATTTTTTTTTTAATTTATCGCTGATAATACAGTAGGATAATAGTTGTTAATGTCCTCATGAAAAAAAACAACAACAAGGTATGTTGTTGTTGTTGTTGTTGTTGTTGCTGCTGTTGTTGTTATTGCTGTTGTTGTTGTTGTTGTTGTTGTTGTTGTTGTTGTTGTTGTTGTTAGCATTATACAGCAGCAGCAGAAACATGATTCGAGCATGAACCTCTTGGAATAAGCGCATCTCTTGTCCCCACCACAACCATGATCATCATCATCATTATCATCATTATCATCATCATCATCATCATCATCATCATCATCATCATTATCATCATCATCATCATCATCATCATCATCATCATCATCATCATTATTATCAAACGTTTAGCTGTTTAACATTTATACATGTCTATGTAACTTTTGGCAAGCTTCTAATAAAGCCTGATTATATTTGGCTGCATAAAATCAACAGTTATGTCTGTAATCATTTTGGGTGGACAGGGAAGAAAGAAAAGAAAGAAAAAAAAGTTTCGGAGCCGTACTTCGGGAAAATGAGAATGCGACTGAAATTAATCTTTGACCATCTGGAAAAAGGCATTACGCTAATTCGTCATTGAATAAAGTTTATACTTCACTGACCACACACAGACATAATTTTACTCCCCGTCCAAGTCCACCTCGACCCCTATTTCTAGAATTCATACAAAACACAGACACGGGCGCATACACACCTACACACACGCTGACCCACGAACGAGAGAGAGAGGGGGGGGAAGAGAGAGAGGTGGGAGGGGGGGGAAGAGAGAAAGACGAGATGAATGTTATTAGAGTGTGCGACACAGAATAAAAGACAAATGACCGTCAGCCAAATCAGCACGGACTGTGAAACTGATGAGCTCTGGGCTGTCACTGACCTTTTGTTGTCCTTCGAGTGTCCATTGCTCACACTCATTTTTAAACCGTTTGTCATTGGTCAATTCATTAAACACTCCACTGAACGCGCTTAGCCATTGGTCAGATCAATTAGAATTAGTCTTTTCATGGAGAGTTATCGGAGTTGTTTTGATCACGTGCCCGATACGTCAGAATTGGGTGCGAACGACAACACGTGACCGGAAGAAGGTTCATTTCCCATCCATCTTTTCCCATCCGCCACTGTGTTTGGGTAAAAAAAACTGGACCGGAAAATGGACGATTAATAGTTGTGGACTCTTGCGTTTTTATTCAAAACTGGACAAAGTGAACTTAATCTTCATGGTTAATCAAAGTGTTCTTGAACACGGAGAAAAAGAATTCTGACGAAAACTCAGCCCTTCATACTATAGAATTTCGTTAAACACTGTCAAAGTAGTGATATGAAGAAACTATTAAGTCGTTTCTACGTTGCGAGGCACCTTTAAACAGGGTGATTTGCTTCTTCCCAAAATAATTAATTTCTGTACAAATGTCCATCTAATCTCCTATGATTTATTGTTTCTTCGCAGATTCAGACTCAACGCGTTTATTATGAAAAACCATCCCATGATTAATTCATTCCATAATGGTTAAATTCGCAAAGTGATTAAAAGCCATTCACTTTGGTAGCAAACAAGACGGACCCTCCCCTCTCACCCCCCTCCACCCTTACCTCCCCTGCTATTTCTTTATTTTTATACAATCTGTACACACTGTGATGATGTCCATTACTTTGTGCCTGTTTGTCCATGCATCTATTTGTCGGATGGACTTTCTCATTATTATTGTATTCAGCACGTCACCAAGATGAGGAATATTAGAGGAGTAGGCCTATTACAAGTTCTGCAGCATGCGCTTTGAGCTCATCTTCAGTGGAGAAAAGTTCTATAAAAATGCCCTTTATTGTTATTATTTGTCAACAAAATACTTTGTTTTGAATAGAATTCGAAAATGCTGTTTTGATACTTATCTTTCTTTTAATTTTTCCTAATAAATGTAATCTAATAGAGAATACAAATACTTTTAACAGCTCTTGTATACATTCGATTACATGTGTCCCCTGAACATTGAGGTTTAACGTCTACACTCACCATTGGCGATATGGCAGACGGGGACAACCATCCCAGGGAACAAGGGGTAGGGACCTAAATAAACACTGAACCGCCAGAGCAATCATTCTGCAAAAATGGACAGTGAAAAATGGCCACTTTTATTTTACCCATCACGGGAATGTCTTTGTTTGTAAGTAGATTATAGTCACACGACACTTTCGCATATAGGTGACTACTGGACCGATTTATACTGACACCAGCGGGCCAGTTGTTGGTAAAGGGGAAAATAATATGATCACACGTTGACCAATCCGGGATTCGAACCAGCGACCTTTCGGTTAATAGCAAGACGCTCTTACCAACTGAGCTACCCGGCCCCCACTTCGGGAATGTCTTTTGTTTGTTTGTTTATCAGTTTATAGTCCCCTCTCTTCCCGTAAGGATTTTCAGAGAGGAGACTTCTTTTCCTATCTGTGTCCCTTATATATGTGAGATACTGCACAAAATCAAATTTTAAAAAAAAACGGTTTTCAGTCTTGTTTTCGTAATGGTTTTCTGTCATTTAAAACTTCAACAGGAATCATCTTCATTCCAAACAGGACCGTGAAATTTTATGGTAAATTTAAAGTAACAAATACGAAGAAACTAACTGACACATGGAAAATGAAACTGCATGCTCATTGTCGGTGTTTGTATGTGTCACAAGAGCGAGAAAGGCGAAAAAAAAAGTCCTGTTACTTTTAATTTCTGCCTCGTGACGTAGAGATCCGTGATTCATTGCGCGATGAAGCTTTTAGTACCTGCTCTTCCTGTTTCCTGTCAGCCACGTGACCGCAATGGGGAAGAAAGATAACTCTGACGGAAAAGTGTCCACCTCCTGAAAAATGGCGGGCTTTGTAATCTCCTCTTCCCCACCAGCCGCCTATCATTTTCTCATTGTTGTGTTTTGGGGTAGGATTGCGCGCCCGACAAGCGCTCGGTATCCCAAGCCAAACAAAACGGTCAGCGCCAGCGACCGCAACGTCGAGCAGATTGACAAGCATCGCGTAATCGCTGCAACCTTACACCTAACGCAAATAGTCCGGTTTGTGTACAGGGTGTGTGTATGTGTCTTGGTTTACCTGTGTATGTGTGTGCGTGCGTACGTTTGTGTGTGGTGCGTGTGTGTATGTGTGTTTATGTGTGTGTATGGTGTCTTGTCCATGAGTGTGAATGCACCACAGGAGAATATGAGGTATGTCCTCTCTCTCTCTCTCTCTCTCTGTCTCTCTCTCTCTCTCTCTCTCTCTCTCTCTATCTCTCTAGTGTGTATGCACCACAGGAGAATATGAGGTATGTCCTCTCTCTCTCTCTCTCTCTCTCTCTCTCTCTCTCTCTCTCTCTGGCATTTCATGACAAAATGCCCGTGCATAACGAATGTTTTCGTGTGACGTGCGGTGGGTTTGTCAGCCTGTTCAATCGCTTTATGGAAAAAAGGGTGATCTTAGCAAATGAAATGAGATGCAGAGTGATCACTCCTCGCAACAGACTAGAAACCACTTTATTTGCTTTTGTTTTATTCTACCTCATCTCCTTTGGCTCTGGCGAGTTGAAACAGGTCCCAAGTGGTTGCTCATACCTTATGACTGTCAGCAGTGACATTTACACTTTCAAAGAAAACGTCCACACATTTGCTACATTTCATTTTGGACAGACTACAGCAGCCACGCCAGCATCCTTGAACACGAACACACTTTTACTGCGTTGTGGCGATATTGAGAGCAACCCTGGTCCTACTACAACGAGTATCATGGAAGAAGTTGTACGCAGTTTAGAGAGTAAGATGGAGAAGCAGTCAGAACTTATGCACGGCAAGTTGAATCAGTTGATTGAAATGAGCAGCGCAACTAGGCATCTCAGTGAGCAACTGCAGTTAAAGCTTTCATCGGTTGAAGCGAAGTTAACTGCGCAGACGGTGAAACTTCAAGTTGAAATAGACCAGACACGTAGAGCGCAGGACGATCTTGCTGATAAGGTGAATCAGTTGGAGTCCAGATTGGAGGGACAAGATAGACAATCGAGAAAATCAAACGTTTTAATCTACGGTTTATACGAACATGTAACCGAGGGCTTCGACATAACACAATCAGTCGTGGACACTCTTCAAGAGCATTACCAAGAGAGAGGCTGGAGCGTGTTCGACATTGAAAGAGCACACAGACTTGGTTCTAGACGTGAACGAAACTCACATAACGACAAACCCAGACCAGTGTTTGTCAAATTTGTATGTTGGAGGGACGCAATGTTGGTGATGCAGGATTCCACAGGAAGAGAGAGGCTGCGTGAAGCAGGGCTGCGTGTTGGACCAGACATGACCAAGCTACAACGTGATGAAGTTTCTGGCTACAGACAACGTGGTATGCATGCTTACTACTCTAAAGGCAAGCTGGTGGTGACCAAGTCAAGACAACACAACAGTTTGAAGCGTGCACAAAGTTCTGATGAACCCCTCCATTCCCTCACCCACATCTCCCACTCCCATGAAGAACACCGAATACCCGATTTGTCTCACTACCCCTACCACCCCACCCCCACCCCTCAACCCCGTATGGAGAAACGGCTGTCTGATACCCCTTGTATGGAGGAACGGCTGTCTGGTACCATGGCAACAGTGTCCGAAACGACTGTGTCCGCAGGTCGGGCTGATATCTCCACATTCACGACCTGGAACGGCAGTGCTGCAGTCGGCGAACATGCAACAGATGACGTCGTGGATGGCGCGACTTCCGCAGATGTGACAGGCAAGGAAACCAGTCAAGATTTGGACCAACGTGCTGCTAAGGCAGCTTGCAGCCCGGCACTATCACTAATTGGGAGAGGATCCCTAGGTGGTGTGCCTGGGGGGTCCGCTGGTCGATGCAGACGGCAAAGTGACTGCGACGGACGTGGTGGTCTACAGGGCGGGTCTCAACCCCGACTGTCTTCTATGGCGACAAGGAACCGCTCCAAGAAACAGAGCACGATCGACGTCGGCTGGCATCGAGGCAACAGATAGGGGTCAGGCCAAGGTCCATCACATGTTGTGGGTATTGTTAGTGATAGTTATATTACTTATAGTGACAGTGGTAACAAAGATGGTTATGAAAATCTCAATGATGATGATGACCATGTCGTTGGTAACGCCATTCTGATTAATGAAAATGAAAATGATTTTGATAACGAAAATAACATATTGAATGATTCTTTTAATTGTTGCAACAGTGCTAACTATCTTTTAAACAACTCTTTGTCTTTTATTACTTGTAATATTGAAGGTTTACGTAGCATTACAAATGAGTGTGATTTTGTGTCCCTGGTCAGTAAGTACGACATTGCCTTCATTACTGAAACGTTTACCAAGACAATTCCTCAATCATTATTTTCGTCACATAAAGTATTTGACTCTGCTGGCATTAAAATAAATGACAACGTACATGGACGTCTCTCGGGTGGGGTGGGGTTTCTTGTGAAAAATACTTACTGTCAGTTTGTAGAGAGAATATTTACAGAACTTGACAACTTTGTAATCTTGAAGTTATCCCAACATCTTTTGAAAACAACAACAGATTGTATTTTAATAGGCTGTTATTTGCCTCCTGAGAACTCGCCTTACTATGAAGAGACTGATATTTACAATGGAGTGACTCTACTTGAAGATTGCCTGCTTGAGATTGTAAGAGAATACGATGATTTACCTCTAATATTATGTGGCGATTTTAATGCAAGAACGGGTTCTTCGCAAGCCAGCACGAGAGACCCTGTTGATAACATTTATGAAATTATGGACAAACAAGACGATTATTTTGATAATGATATTAATACAAGAAGAATTTCATCTGACCAAACCACTAACGCTTTTGGTCGTCTCTTGCTGGCCGTTTGTGAGGAGTTCCAACTCTGTATATTGAATGGAATTGTGTCGAGAGCATTTTCCGGAAGTTTTACCTATGTTACTCGAAATGGCTCAAGTGTACTTGATTATTTCATTGTATCTCATTCACTTTTAGCCAATTGTCAAATGTTGAATATTTTACCTGTCATAGAATCAAAACACGCTATTGTAGAGTTTGGTTTTACAACACATGACTTTGATATCCAAGCCAAACACAATAAGGTTTCCTCTAAGATAATCAAATATATTTGGAATGACGACAGCAAAGATACATTTGTAGATATAATGCGTTCTGACGCAGTGAATGTTAAATTGACAGAGGCAATGGAGCTGATTGACACTGATGTTGACCTTGCTCTATCCAAATTTAACGACTGCATCATGCTTGCTGGCGAGTGCATGAAAAGTACGCAGACAGCGGGGACGGAGAGAGTCAAGGTGTGGTTTGACCTAGAGTGCAGAGAAAGCCGTCAACATTTAAGGAGTCAGTTGAGAAAGTTTCACAGGTCCAATAGTGACGCAGATCGATTTTCTTACGCTGAGAAACGAAGACAGTATAAAGAACTAATTCGAAACAAGAAACGAGCACACACAGAATCAATTATTAACACATTGAATAACTTATCAAATGATCCACGGAAATTCTGGGACACGTTGCGGTCCTTGCGTAGGAAAGGTTCAGCAGCATGTAATAGCATTTCAATTGAACAATGGCATGAACATTTTTATAACGTATTTAATTCTGATGTCAGTTTTGAGCATTGCAATGCAGCTGTTGATTTTGATTCAGAAAATGATGCAAATCCTTTTGATTGTGAGTACATAAATTCTCCTATTACACGTTGTGAAATTCAATCTGCTATCAAAGTACTCAAAAATAAAAAAGCGGCTGGCCCAGATGGCCTGATTGGAGAATTCTATAAACAAAGTTTGGACGAAATTTTGCCATTTCTTGTTAAATTTTTTAATCATTTGTTTGACAATGGTCTGTTTCCTGATAAATGGACTATGTCTCTTTTGCAACCATTACATAAAAAGGGCGATGTCACGGTACCTGATAATTACAGAGGGATTTCCCTTCTTGATATTAGCAGTAAATTGTATAGTTATATTTTAAATAAACGTATTTCAGATTGGATTGAAGAAAACAATGTCGTTGGAGAAGAGCAGGCTGGTTTCAGGAAGGAACATAGTACTGCTGACCACATATTTACTCTGTTGGCTCTGGTTCAGAAACAATTATTAAGACACAGAAAACTTTATGTAGCCTTCATAGACTTTCGGAAGGCTTTCGATTCCATTAGTAGAGAGAAGCTTTGGAAGGTTCTATACACATCAGGTTTGAATGGTAAATTAGCAAAAGCAATACAGAGCATGTACAATGTTGTTAAAGCACGTGTTCGTGCTGGTGCAGACCTGTCTGATGAGTTTATGTGTCCACAGGGACTGAAGCAGGGAGAAGTATGTTCTCCTGTACTGTTTTCCCTTTTTATTAATGAACTGACGAAAGATATTGTACATCATGGTAAACACGGGATCCAATTACCCCCAGAACTCATTGAATTGTTTATTTTGCTTTTTGCTGACGATGTAGTGTTGTTTTCAGATACTATAGTTGGGCTGCAAAATCAGCTGAATGTTCTTTGTGAAAGTGCAAAACGACTGGGTCTTGTTGTTAACTTGGACAAATCGAATATTATTGTATTCCGTAATGGAGGATTTTTGGGCGAGAGAGAACAGTGGTTTTTTGATGGACGAGTTTTGAAAATTGTTAATATGTACAAATATTTAGGGATTTTCATGTCTACCAAATTAACATTTTCCTATACTTTTAAGGATCTAGCTGAACGAGCAAGGAAGGGCGTTTCAGCCATCATGAAGTTACTTTGGTCACTTGGAGAATTTTCACCCAAAGTCTTTTTTACACTTTTTGATTCACAAATTCAGCCAATTTTAACATACGGATCAGAAATATGGGGTTTAACTGCTGACCAGGAATGTATTGAAAGGGTTCACTTGTCAGCAATAAAACGTTTTCTGGGAGTTAGCACCAAATCTCCAAGACACTTGATATATGGTGAAACAGGGCGATATCCCTTGCATGTTATGACATACACAAGATGTGTGAAATTTTGGCTTAGACTGACTATGCTTGGAAATCACAGATTTTCGAAGAAAGCATACAATATGTTACTGTATCTGCAGCAACAGAATTATACTACATGGGCTTGCAAAGTTCGAAACGTATTGTTCAGGTTTGGTTTTGGAGTTGTCTGGGAAACACAGGGTGTTGGAAATGTAAAACTGTTTATTTTTGAATTTAAACAAAGACTTGTTGATTGTTTTAAACAAGATTGGAGTTCTGCGCTAGACGACCATGTTTTTTACTATGTATATTCCTGTTTCAAACGTGAAGTGGTTTGCGGTGAATACTTAAATTTAATTAGAAATATTGCAGTAAGGAAAGCAATTATTAGGTTTAGAATTGGAATGTCACCGTTGAATGCACACTTTGTTGAATTTAGAAAGGATCGTCTAATAGATGTTAATTGTCCTTTTTGTCCAAATGTTCAAGAGACTGAAATGCATATGTTACTGGTTTGTCCCAAATACACAGACATTCGGGATGATCTTATTCCGTTGAAGTTTACAAGGCAGCCATGCTTATCCAGATTTGTACTGCTTATGTCCAGCCAAAATCAAACAATTATTAGAAATGTTGCGTACTTTATTTACAAAGCAATTGCTATTAGAAAGAAAAATTTACACTGAATGTGTTTTTAACTGCAATGTTGTATGTTATCAAAATTTACCTTCATGCGTGATATGATGCGAATGCTTTTTCGAAACATTTTTTTTTTAATGAAACTTGTAAATGATATGTATTTAATATTGTCCTTTTATTTTAAAGATTATTTAAAGATTATTTTATATTGTATGTGATGCCTACCATTGTGATGGGCTGGTGGCCTTAACAATTAAATCTCAAAGTGTCAAAGTGTCAAAGTGTCTCTCTCTCTCTCTCTCTCTCTCTCTCTCTCTCTCTCTCCTCCCCTCTCTAGCTCCCATCCATTCATCGACCTTTCTCTTCCTTCATTTACGGTTGTACGGTTGTATCAAATTCAAGAATAGGATCCGCATTGTACATCGATGTCCTCCCGCTTGGGTTAAGGTTGTTCGTCCCCCTTTGCCGAAACGTTGGTGCGCAAAAACAGCGCACGTGACCTTTTGTGACGTATGTGCTGGTCACGTGGACACCAATGGTAGTGACGTATTACATGACGGGGTAGGTTGTTGACGTCACTAGTAACCGTGCAGGTGGGGTACCTCCCAATGCTTTCACCGATATAAAACTTTGATTTGGGGACAGTGCTATAAACTGGTGTAAGGGAGGAATAGGAGGATTTACACATCCGTTACACGGCAAAGGTTGATTCAGCCCTGAGGCTTGCAACTTGAGTTCGTTATTCACGCAGCCCGTTCACTCAGTAACAAGGCAGGAGTCGTCATTATAAAATTTTCCAACATTATTCAGCAAAGACGTAAATAGCATTCGGCAACTGCGATCAAAATCTCTAATCCGAAAAACCCCATCCAGACATGCAGACAGCGCTTCTTATATAGTCTATCAACAATGTCGAAAAATACAGAAAGTTCCAGAATGCAACAACTAATCAAAATAAAATGCATCACCGGAATTCCGCACAGTCTTATGTCATAGAAAATTCTATGAACTTACAAAACCCGAACAGCCATCACTAGATCTATCTGGAATCTTAAAACAAGCAAAACAACAACATCGATTGACGGAAACAACCCAACACTATGCAAGGCTGTCCTAGCAACAGCATAGAAGCAAATCAAAGGTAAATTAATGCTATCACTGCCCGCTTTGTGCCTAAACACAATAGTCGTCATTATCGTGCGCGTCTTGAATCGTCACGACCTCTCAGTTTATACATAACTTAAAGGTGAACGTTTACTATTCGTTTCCTCACACCCGCTCATAAAACTGGCCCCTGGAGGTAGAATGATGTAGGCCTAGACGGATAGTCCTTGAAAAGGGTACTTTGCGACAGTTTCCAAGCCATGATGTTCAGAGAGCAGCTGATGTACAATCAGTTGCTGAATAGGGGGAAGGTGGTGATTTAGGTAGCAGTCGGCCGCAGCTGGTGTGTCCTTATAGTATTATAAGATCGAGATACTAGATGAAGACTAATTGTATCAATCTGATTGCGAAGAAATTACACACCAAGACTGACAGCGTTGCGTTCGAGTCAAAAACCTATTTTAGTGTGCGTGTGGTGGGTGGGATGGGAAGATTAGTGCATTTGCGCTGTGTGTGTATTTGGGTGTGTGTTTGTGTGTGTGTGGGTTTGTGTGGGTGTGTGTTTGTGGGTGTGTGTGTTTGTGTGTGTGTGTGGGTTTGTGTGTGTACTTCAGGTGTGATTGTTCTATCTTGGTACCACATTTGGTACCAAAGGATGTTAAAATGACAGCAATTATGATTCATTTCAGTGGCTGATAAAATCGACTAACTATTGAGAGAGAGAGGGAGAGAGAGAGAGAGAGAGAGAGAGAGAGAGAGAGAGAGAGAGAGAGAGAGAGAGAGAGAGAGAGAGAGAGAGAGAGAGAGAGAGCGCGCAATATAGGTTGATTCGAAACAGATCATATCTATTCACCAGTTTTAGTTTCAGAAAATGAACCTTTGTACAATGGTTTCCACTTCTCCTTATAATAATGATAGATTTATAAAGCGCGATTCCAGCCAACTATCTCCTTCTTCTGCTTTCGTGTTGACATCAGCTCAAACTTGATGCAACAACAAAGTACAGGTTGGTGGCCTAACAACAAATTCTGACTCCCGAGTTTCATCCTCCTCCTCCTCCTTCTGTTCCTGCTCCTCCTCCTTCTCTTCTTTTGGCGTGTTCAAGGTCATAAAAATAATTCCGGCTTACTGGCTAGCCTTGTGTTTTTCACTTGAGAGGAAATCGAGCAATACCATTGTATGTCTGAATTGTGGTTGTGTCGTGGTGTGCTCGAGACGTGTGCGCGCTCTCTCAGTTATGTTACCTCATCACGCATCAATGATCACAGGTGAATCAGGATGACAGAGGCTGAAGGCGCTGCAACTGAACCATTAGACATACTGGTTGAGTTAAGGCTGGGAAGAAATGTATTATGGGGTATAAACATTTGGTAATATACAATGGGTGAACAGACGAAGGATAATTTTTAAGAACAATGGAGAGACAAATATTATGAAAGAAAAAAACATCTAAAGTAGGGTAAGTTTTGTTTCTTAGATGTTTCACTTCCAATTGATTGATTGATTGATTGTTGCTTTCGGTCCAGCGGACTCTTCCAAGCCAAATCAGGACCGGACAACCCCCGATCCGCATAAAAGATCTGCTGAAACAACCCTAGTGGGAAAATTGAATGCCCTCCACCGGCCAGTCACTTTACAATAAAGACATCCCACGCAGGGGACGGCTGAGGCTTTACCCCAACTAATCAAACCCCCGGTTACAAAAACAAAATAGAATACAAACATCATTATAAATTATCAACAAAACACATACATATAAAATGCCTATATTGCTAAATAATAACATCATAGGAAGCCCTAGTGACCACCCGGCAGAAAGCGTCCAACATTCCCAAGCTGATCCAACAGACCTCATACACAAACAAGGAGTCTTGTCCAGGAAGAGTTTTCAAGAAAAAATGTAGGTCACTAATCTAGCGAAGAAGAAGATAGTATAGCAGATTGATAGGACAGAGCAGGAATGAGAAAGAGCAAATGAGAAAGACAGCGACAGTGGGAATTTAAAGCACTAAATTTCCAGAAAGTGGGGGTACTATTTATACTGAAACCCCCGGCACTCCAACGGGGGTACTGTTGCCGCAGTGAATCGGTCATGCCTATAAAGGAAAGACAGGTTTTCAACTGGGGCCTGAAGTCCCCTATACGCTAAATGTGTCCGGGGACATAAATTTAATTAAGAAGAAGAAGAAGAAGAACTGGGGCTTTCACTTTTCCCTGTATAGGTTAGAACAATCTACAGTGGCAAGATTGCTCATAACCCCAAGGGG
The DNA here is from genome assembly GCA_036898135.1 of Oncomelania hupensis. NCBI lineage: Eukaryota > Metazoa > Mollusca > Gastropoda > Littorinimorpha > Pomatiopsidae > Oncomelania > Oncomelania hupensis. Next base: position 55,035,432 of record CM072518.1, on the reverse strand, counting down.
TTTTCACTTCCAAGACCAACCCTCAATTTAATAGAATCAACAGAAACAATAGCAATATAAAATGAGTAAAGCATCTTGACCTACATTATAGAACAATTAATCATTATTATTAGATGCATTTATTTAGGGGTAATGAGAATTTGGGGAACATACCTGTTTTTGCCCTTCTCTTCCGTTCAGGATATTGTGGGCTTCTTATTATTATGGAATCAAATGACAGTGCTATGAAATAAGGTACAAAGTAAAGTTTTGAAAGTTGCTATTTGCACTAGAAATACACTCCGCTTTAACAGTGTATAGCATATATTAGCGCAATATGTGTCGTTGAGTGTTACACCAGCATAAAGTACTCTGTCATTATTCCACGCATATTTCTCCACTCTCTCCTCCCTTCTCTATCACTATGCTACAAGCAAAACGCTTGAAAAGTTGTGTCGTATCCTATCCTATCCTATCCTATCCTATCCCATAACTCGGAGGTCGTAGGGGCACCACAGATGATCGTTTAACGAGCGTACTCCATCTTTCCCTGTCCTCAGCAACCCTGATTGTTTTGCTCAGTGTCAAACCAGTCCATTCTCGAATGTTGCCCTCCCACCTCTTTTTCTGTCTCCCTCTTCTTCTACCTCCTTGCACTGTGCCTTGCAGGATGGTCTTTGCAAGACCTGAAGATCTGGTGACGTGGCCATACCATCGGAGTTTACGTTTCTTCACCACTGTGAGCAGGTCATCGTGTTGTCCAATGGCTTGTGTGATGGTCTGTCGGACTTCGTCGTTGGTGATGTGCTGGGTATTGGAAATGGCCAGAAGTCTTCTGTAGCACCTCATCTCAATGCTTTGTATTCTTCGTTGGAGATCGGCTGTGAGGGTCCATGTTTCGCAAGCATATAGGAAGATGGAGATGATAAGGGAGCGCAGCAGCCTTACTTTGGAATGTAGACTGATGGTCCTGTCTTTCCAAATTGGCTTCAACCTCGCCAGGGCAGCAGTTGTTTGTGCGATGCTGGAGAGGACTTCTGTCGGGACCCTATTGTCTGATACAATAGCTCCTAAATATTTGAAGCTGTTGAGGGATTGGCCTTGGACTTTGATGTCCGTGTTGATGCCATTGGTGTTGTTGGTCATCATTTTGGTCTTCTTTGCACTTATTTCCATTCCATAGGCTCTTGAGGTGGTGTCAAGTCTCTGTACCAGCTGTTCAAGTTCTTGTTCCTCTCCAGCCAATCCATCAATGTCATCCGCAAAATGGAGGTTGGAGATTGCTCTTCCCCCTATGCTGACTGTGCCTTCGTGGTCTGCAAGGGCATCTGACATGATGCGCTCTAGGAAGATGTTGAAGAGTGTTGGAGAGAGAAGGCATCCCTGACGCACACCGATCGTTGTTCTGACCCAGTTTCCGATGGCGCTGTTGTGGAGGACTGCACTGGTAGCCTTGTCATACAGGCTTTTGATGACTTCAATAATTTTAGGGCTGATGTTGTACACTCTCATGGTTGCCCACAGAGCTGCATGCCAGACTCGGTCAAACGCCGTTTTGAAGTCTACGAACTTTTTGAAAAGTAGTGTACCGACAGAAAAAGCACTCGTCAATCATTGATTACCTCTCACTCAACAACTGTGGCGTTCTCACAATTATGCTTGATGCTACTAGTACTGCTGCATAATGATATTAATAAGCCCTCAGGTTTACGAAACCCTTAGATTGTCATTTGTTATTGCGTGCTGATACTCGTTGAGAATCGTGAACAGCAGGAGACAGTGGTGCCATGCAAACCGAGCAGACGTGGCTGTAGTCCCCGTTTCTCACTATTAATGACCGCTGTAAGGGTGTGCGCACGAGTTCCTTTACAAATCGTCAATGTTGTATTATCCACAGAAGACCCGTCTCCAAACGCAATTCGTACATCGTTGATGGGTTGTAACGACTGTAGTGTTTTCTCTCCTCGAGGAAAGATGGGAACGCAACTTATGCGTTCAAAATGACGATTAGGGCAAGACACGCGACTAGCGAAAAATGGCAGTCGGAGCATGCGCAGTCGACCCGCATTAGGTCACGTGACCCGATCCTTGCGGCTTCAGTGGAGCGCATCAAAGGCCGATCCAATATTTCAGCAATTGGCTAGGGCCTGTGTCGCTGGCGGTGTGAGGTAAACAGCGAAGGGAAATAACCATTTTGACCCTTTCCATTTTTCTCTCCCTTTCTCCATGACCGCCGCTCTCTCATTGACCTGTGATTGGATGGCGGAAGGCGCAAGTCACTCTGCGTTGAGTGATGCGTCCCGCCGTGCGCATTAGTTTCACTAACATACGGGTCATCAGGGTCGGCGAGCCAATGAGCGACGGCGTTTAGCGCTACCGCGTGCCACCGGACCTCGTGCCAGAAACAAGGGAAATAATCGTTTAGGTCACATTATGCAGTTTCACTTGAATGGTTGGCTTATGAGTCGTGTCTGACGTCCGAAAACAACGTACAAATTATTGGATATCCTGATGCTATTAAAAAATTTTTTTTGTTTAAATCATTTTACGATTATATATAACTATGAAGACGACGTTAACAATTAAAAGAAAAGAAGAAACTAATGCGAGCGTTGTGGCCAAGTGGGCTAAGGCGGGACTAACTTGCCTTGTCCACAAGCCAGAAACCAATGGCGCCTGACAGGTGTGGGTTCGACCCAGCATCTGGGCGTTATGTTTCTCCGAATATTATTTACTTTCGACTCGGGCAACGTCTCGGGGGTTTTCTCCGGGTACTCCGGTTTGCTCCCCCTAGCAAAAATGTGAAAAAATTCACAAATAATGTTAGGTAGGTAGGGTTTGGGCGCGCCAATGGCTGCGACTACGCCTTCCCCGGGGGAGGCGGCCCAGAGTTTCCCGATAAAAAGGGATAATAAACTGCAGCAGCAGCAAAAGCAGCGAAAGTAAAATCATCAGGCATACAATTCGCTGCAAGTCGAGAGATAACATAACAACAGTTATTTTTTAAAATTCTAACCTATTTAGCCAGGACAAATAAACGATGCTCTTATTTATCTTATTCTGCGTAATGTGACCGAAAACAAAAGCGAAGATGGCGGGGGGGGGGGGGGAGGAACAGGGGGAGAGTGAGAGAGAGTTGTGGCAAAGTAAAGGATCTGGACCAGCCAGGAAGATTCAGCCAGCATCCGTTACAAGGAAACCAAAGGTCTGAGGGGCCTGAGAGGTGACGAAAATGGATGAAAATTAATTAATGCAGGACAGAGTGTTGTGGTGGCATGTGTCGAGTCCTCAGACTGACAAATGGCACCGCGAAATTTCGTCCGTTATTGCACGGCAGGGAAGGAAAAAGGTTATGGGGGTAGCGCGACCGAGGAGTTGCGTCCCTTCTTCCTGCCTTCTTTGTCCTCAATGATAAGTGATTACGGGGGAGGTCTGATCTGAGGCCACCCAAAGTGTGGAACGTTAATTTTTGGCATCACCGAATAAGCAGAAGTAGATTTCATTCAGCATCGTTGTAATTATGGTCGTCGTCCTTCCACCGCAACCTCCGCCACCACCACCACCACCATCACCATCATTATCATCATCATCATCATCATCATCATCATCATCAACGTCGTCGTCGTCGTCGTCGTTGTTGTCGTCATCATCATCGTCATCATCATACAATACAATACAATACAATACAATATAACTTTATTGTCTGATGTTCATCACATACAGAAATTTGTCTTTGGCTCGTCGTCCGCAAGAAGCATGCAACATATCCATTTTATATACACAACCAGATAAGACACGTTCATTTCTAATGGCACAGCAGCGATCTTAAATTCCAATCAAATACAGACATTCACAATCCAAACCCCACATCAATAACAACTCATAAGCAGAAATAGATTTAATTCAGCATCATTGTAATTATGGTCGTCGTAATCCACCTCCACCTTCCACCACCACTGCCATCATCATCATCATCATCATCATCATCATCATCACCATCATCATCATCACTCATCACCATCATCACCATCATCCTCATCATCATCATCATCATCATCATCATCCTCATCATCATCCTCTTCTTCTTCTTCTTCTTCTCCTTCTCCTCCTCCTCACCCCTTGGGGTCATGAGCAATCTTGCCACTGTAGATTGTTCTAACCTATACAGGGAAAAGTGAAAGCCCCAGTTGAAAACCTGTCTTTCCTTAATAGGAATGACTGATTCACTGCGGCAACAGTTACCCCCGTTGGAGTGCCGGGGGTTTCAGTATAAATAGTACCCCCACTTTCTGGAAATTTAGTGCTTTAAATTCCCACTGTCGCTGTCTTTCGCATTTGCTCTTTCTCATTCCTGCTCTGTCCTATCAATCTGCTATACTATCTTCTTCTTCGCTAGATCAATGACCTACCTTTTTTCTTGAAAACTCTTCCTGGACAAGACTCCTTGTTTGTGTATGAGGTCTGTTGGATCAGCTTGGGAATGTTGGACGCTTTCTGCCGGGTGGTCACTAGGGCTTCCTATGATGTAATTATTTAGCAATATAGGCATTTTATATGTATGTGTTTTGTTGATAATTTATAATGATGTTTGTATTCTATTTTGTTTTTGTAACCGGGGGTTTGATTAGTTGGGGTGAAGCCTCAGCCGTCCCCTGCGTGGGATGTCTTTATTGTAAAGTGACTGGCCGGTGGAGGGCATTCAATTTTCCCACTAGGGTTGTTTCAGCAGATCTTTTATGCGGATCGGGGGTTGTCCGGTCCTGATTTGGCTCGGAAGAGTCCGCTGGACCTAAAGCAACAATCAATCAATCAATCAATCTCCTCCTCCTCCTTCACCCTACCTGTCTTCCTCCCTATCACCATCTTTCTCTTCTACATCTGAGTTGTTGTTTTTTTCACCCGATCTTCTTTCCTTCACCCCAGCTTTTTTTCCATTGCACTCTTCGCGTCTTCTTCTTCTTCTTTCTTCTCAATTCTCATTGTTCAGCTTCGTCTCCTCCTCTTCTTCCCCCTCTACTTCCTCCTCATCCTATAATTTAATTACACTATAACAAACAATCTTTCAGCTCTAAGCGACCATCGCAATGAATGGCGACATTTGCATGCAAACGATTAGCAAACCACAAGGACTGTGTACTAACGGACAATGGGTACTTAACTGTCCATATTGAGGAGCGGGATTTTAAAGTAGCTGGTAACCCGTATCAATTAATCACCTCCAGCGCCTGTGCACTTGCAGTTCATTTACATAATCTCTTGGTGATTAAAAAAAAACAGGGAAGATGAGATTGTCTTCTTCTTCTTCTTCTTCTTCTTCTTCTTCTTCTTCTTCTTCTTCTTCTTCTTCTTCTTCTTCTTCTTCTTCTCCTCCTCTTCCTCCTCCGGCTTCGTCATACTTCTTCTTCTTCTTCTTGACATAGTATGTTTGAAAAGGTAACTACATTTTAAACAACAATCAAATACCTTTGTCACTTTAATAATTTTGATGGACAAGTTCCAAATGTAAAAATTTATCAGAGACTCTAGGAACACACACACTCTCTCTCTCTCTCTCTCTCTCTCTCTCTCTCTCTCTCTCTCTCTCTCTCTCTCTTTCTCTATCTCCCTCACTCTTCAAAACACACTCTGTCTTTCACTGTCTGTCTCTCTCTCTTTCTGTCTCTGTCTATATCTCACTCTGTCTGTATGTCTCTCTCTCTTGCTCTTACCACACACACACCCTATTACCAACACACTGCACTTCGCTGCACAAAAGCATTTCTATAACCCAAACTTGGTGTTGAATACAGCAGGCAGCCCAATCTTTTGTTAAGTCTTATCAGTACAGGGGTAAAGACTGGCAAACAACAAAAGATCTGTGCTCAAGGATTGACAGAAATGCGAGGGGTGAGAGGGAAGGTGGGAGAGGTGGTGGGACGAAAGGTGGATAGAGAAGGTGGGTGTGGGTTTTGAGATTAAAATCTGAAGTACGCTTATGGCCTAGTGGTAAAACACACACACACACTCACACACACACACACACACACACACACACGTTAGAACACACATGCAGAAGGTGGGCGAGTTCAAATTCTGGTATAACGATAAAAACAGCAAGCTGATTTTATTGCCCATTTAAATTTTTTTCATAATTTTTGTATGTGTGTGTGAGTGTGTGTGTGTGTGTGAGAGAGAGAGAGAGAGAGATGAGAGAGTTGGTTTGGTGAAGGGTGGGGGTGAATATGGAAACGGAGGAAGAAGAAAAACACATTGGATATTGAGAAAATAATTAATAATAATAATAACAACAACAACAACAATAATAATAATAATAATAATAATAATAATAATAATAATAATAATAATAATAATAATAATAATAATAATAATAATAATAAATAATAATAATAATAATAATAATAATAATAATAATAATAATAATAATAATAATAATAATAATAATAACAACAATAATAATAATAATAATAATAGTATTTATATAGCGCTTTTTTTCTAATGACATCAGTTCAAAGCGCAGTTCTTACGCATTTATACTTAACGTTGACATAGGAACAGACAGAGAGACAGACAGACAGATAAAGACAGAGAGAGACAGAGAGGCAAAGTCAGGAGGGGAGAGAGAGAGGCAGAGAGAGAGAGAGAGACAGGTGGGAAGCAGACATACAGAAAGACAGACATGAGAGAGAGAGTCGGACAGAGAGAGAGACAGACATGTCGACAGACACAGACAGACAGACAGACAGACAGGACAGATAGAGACAGAGAAAAAGATATCAGCAGAAGAAGGGGGGTTTAAGTGGAGAAAGAACGGAACCCACAAATACACAAACATGGGGGATGATGAGGAAGAGGTTCAACAGAAGACATAAGGCAGGAGCAGCGGAACAAGGGAAAAAGGAGACAGAGGCCAGAAAAAAAAGGACACGCGGGTAGAAGATAGGTAAGTATAAGCTGGGTGCTGGGGTGGGTGCGTGAAGGATGACCTCGGATCTGGGGTTGGGGTGGGTAGGTTAAAAAAAAAAAAAATGTGAGCAATAAAGAAATCCGTGTCAGGGGTGGCATGTTTGTTGTGTGATTAGCCTTGTAAGTCAGACAAGTGCGCTGTGATCTCCGATACATGTTTTTCATGACGTATCGCCGTCTTACAAATTGTCATTTTTCTGATGCCACAATACCTCAATACTGAACTCTTGGATTCTTGGATTGTGGTGTCCGGGGTCCGCGCGTGTGTATGACAGGGAGATATGCTTCCCTCTCTCTCTCTCTCTCTCTCTCTCTCTCTCTCTCTCTCTCTCTCTCTCTCTCTCTCTCTCTCTCTCTCTCTCTCTCTCTCTCTCTCTCTCTCTCTCTCAAACACACACATAAACAGTCTCACCATTAGTCTCTCCCCTCTCCCTCCTATCCCATCTCCTAGACAATGATAGAGTAAGCTTAAACCAGGATACTGGGATTTGCTAGTGTCACAGCCGCGTGTGTAATTTTTACATATTTATATATTTATAGACAAAAGAAAGAAAGATGGATAGATAGATAGATAGATAGACAGACAGACAGAGAGATGGATGGATGGACGGGCAGACAGACATACAGATAGATAGATAGATAGATAGATAGATAGATAGATAGATAGATAGATAGATAGATAGATAGATAGATAGATAGATAGATAGATAGATAGATAGATAGATAGATAGATAGATAGATAGATAGATAGATAGATAGATAGATAGATAGATAGATAGATAGATAGATAGATAGATAGATAGATAGATAGATAGATAGATAGATAGATAGATAGATAGATAGATAGATAGATAGATAGATAGATAGATAGATAGATAGATAGATAGATAGATAGATAGATAGATAGATAGATAGATAGATAGATAGATAGATAGATAGATAGATAGATAGATAGATAGATAGATAGATAGATAGATAGATAGATAGATAGATAGATAGATAGATAGATAGATAGATAGATAGATAGATAGATAGATAGATAGATAGATAGATAGATAGATAGATAGATAGATAGATAGATAGATAGATAGATAGATAGATAGATAGATAGATAGATAGATAGATAGATAGATAGATAGATAGATAGATAGATAGATAGATAGATAGATAGATAGATAGATAGATAGATAGATAGATAGATAGATAGATAGATAGATAGATAGATAGATAGATAGATAGATAGATAGATAGATAGATAGATAGATAGATAGATAGATAGATAGATAGATAGATAGATAGATAGATAGATAGATAGATAGATAGATAGATAGATAGATAGATAGATAGATAGATAGATAGATAGATAGATAGATAGATAGATAGATAGATAGATAGATAGATAGATAGATAGACAGACAGACAGACAGACAGACAGACAGACAGACTAATTTAATAATAATTGTTGTTCCGTTGTTGTTTGTTGTATTAAAAAACGAAGTTCAAAAGTACTTCTTCTTTTCTTTCTTTCCTTTCCTTTCTTCTTTCTTTCTTTTTTTTTGTAATCCTCTCTCTCTTTCTCTCTCTCGGTGTCGAGTGTTTTCCTCTTCTCCTCCTGGAATAAGTCTGAATAATCTCAATTGTAGACGTGTTTATAAGAACAAATATAGAGGGAGAGAGACAGAAAGAGAGATCAGGGAGCAGGGAGGAGCGGCGCTGGGAGGTGGTCGTGGACAAAGGGATTTAATGTGTATAGGAGAAGGCAAAAGAAGAAGAAAAAAACACCGGAGTCGATTAAGAAAAGCGTGCTTGGAGAGCATGGGCTGATGACACGCATACGATTGTACCAATTAAATTTCGGAACAAATAATAAATTATATGGCTAAGACCTTGCTTTTTAATTTGAAGTTCTGTCAATGATGTGTGTGTTGTTTTTTTAAACATAGTCTAAGTCTACTGCAAGTTCTCGACAACTTATTTTGGTTTATATAGCGACTGTTGAAGAAAATAACAAACATGTCTACTGATTACGCAATTACGAATTCTGCCATTTTCGTGATACAATAGACTGATTATTGTTTCCTTCTTCCTCATTACAATACGTTTTTTCTGTCTGTATGTCTGTCTGTATATCTGTCTGTCTGTCTCTCTCTCCCCCCTTCCTCCCCCACTCCGTTAACAACAAGTACGTCTTACAATGTTACTGTATTTGTTTCTTGTTTACTTAATGATTCGGTATAGATAGAAAAAAAAATCTTTTCTACGATATTGGACATCCGAAATATATAACATTTCAAACAAATCCACATTTCACAATAATTGTTCCTTATTCTTTTCACCCTGCATTTTATATGTTGCTTAACTTCAACGTATTTTTAGACCCCCTACCTTCTTATCACTTGCTAACTGTCCCCACCCATACCCTAACCCAATACACCACTCCCCCCATGCACTCATCCACACTCACGGTCCCCCACCCCCTCAGTCTACTCCACCATCGTACAGTTGATGAAATTCCTGTAGTGGGGGAATGCATCCAGTTTGAAGCAAGCGTCCTCAAAACAAGGAGAAACACCGGGTAGGTTGACGTAGAACAGCGTCAGGGGACAGCAACGAGATTTTCCCAAATTAATTGTAAGAACTGAAGGCAAAGATCTAGAGCGTACATTTTTATTATTATTATTATTATTATTATTATTATTATTATTATTATTATTATTATTATTATTATTATTATTATTATTATTTTTATTATTATTATTATTATTATTATTATTATTATTATTATTATTATTATTATTATTATTATTATTATTATTATTATTATTATTTATTTATTTATTTATTTATTTATTTATTTATTTATAAGGCGCTTTCCCTCGCAGAGATCAAAGCGCACACAAACACACCCACACACACCATGTGTACCGCACAGATACACACACAAGTGCAAATAGCAGCTTTTTTTTAAACAACGTTTCAGCTGTATGTTGCAGTAAAAAGGTATGTCTTCAACTTTTTCTTTAAAAGCGTTGTAGGATGTCGCATGGCGTACAGCGACTGGGAGGCTATTCCAAATCAATAGTCCTTGAAAAAAAAAAACATAATCTGTAAATGTGTGTTAACAATTGAAATGTGCAGTTCAAAGTGTATGTAGGTTGAAAAATAATGGGCTCAGCGCCCATGAAGACCACCCCCCCCCACCCTCCACCCACCCACTCCAACCCGCCACACCCTGCACACATCCCACCCTTTACTCCTCCAATCAACAACACCTAATAAATGATTTTGTATTGTTCGAATTTTGTGTGTGTAGTGAGTATACAGCACAACTGTATTTAGTTTGAAAAACAAAACAAACAAACAATATTACAAGGAAATTACATGTAACATGATACAATTCGAATGAAAGATAATATGGCAACATTTTCCTTGTGTAAAAATGGGTACAGTTCATTATCTTGTTGTATCTTGTAAAAATGTAATCGTGATTTTTAATCCTTTCATGCATGTAGGCTACATTTTATTTGATTTGTTTAGTAAAAAGGCTACATTTTATTTGATTTCTTTCGTTTTTGCTGTTCCATAATTTCAGGCAAAGGAACAGGATGAGGATGATCGACAAGGAAAATGGAGGAAGACATCGTATCGACCAACCACGACGACCATCATGATGACGATCATGACAAAGAAGAAGTCGAGGAAGTGGACAATGTTGACGAACAACAAATCGACGTCTGCGGGGATGATTATGATGAGAAGGGATGACAACAACTTACAATTTTATATTTTTAACGTTTTCCTATTAGTTTCCGTCTCAAGACAATCTCAGCCTCAAACAGTATGTGCGGGCCGTAGCATTAGCTGTTCGTCAAGTGGAGAAGTAGCCAGCTTTGGGCGCAAGCCCCATGTTCAGGGATCACTATGTCGTACCCCGGAGGGACCCATGGCTACCCGGGTGCCTTGCTACCCCGAATTCCCCCATAACCAAGACGAAACCTACCCGGAGATAAGCGGGTAGGTGGAGGACGGCGGAAGCGTTTTGCGATCCACCCCGACACGGACAAACAGACGGTGAGAATTATCTCCCTTGGGTACGTAGGTTGTTTCCCTTTGATTGTAGATGTCTCTGGAGCATAGTTTTTCTCGTTTAAAGATTTTTTTCCCGTTCGTTTCAAACTTTGTTACATAATTATTAATAAATACGTACATAATAATATTTGGTTTACGATTACTATGTGTGCAGACTTTAAATGAAACGTCACCTTTAATCATATGCACGTTTTAAAAAAAAAAAAATTTCCCATGGTATATTTTAATGTAACAGTGTACTTTAAATATCATATCGATTTACCCAACCCCTCTCTCTCCCCTTTCCTCTGTCTCTGTCTCCGTCTCTGTTTCTCTCTGTCTCTGTTTCTCTCTGTCTCTGTCTCTCTCTGTCTCTGTCTCTGTCTCTCTGTCTCTCTCTGTCTCTCTCTGTCTCTCTCTCTCTCTCTCTCTCTCTCTCTCTCTCTCTCTCTCTCTCTGTGTGCTTTAGATTTCGCGATGATAGCTTTTCTGTGATATAGTATATCCACATGTTTATTTTTGATATTTGATTTGTCCATGGTAATTGCGCTTACTGGTTTAATTGTGTCTGCAAGATCTTTTAATTGGAGCCTTAAAAGGCGGTGTGTGGATGTGTGTGTGCCTGTTTACCAACTTCGGAGAAATGTCCATATGCAATGTATGTTGTCATTTGGCTGAATAAATTCTGTATTCTGTAGTCAAATAGGGAGGCACTGTGGTCTAATGGTAGTGCTTCGGCTTGAGGATCTGAAGGTCCCGGGTTCGAGCCCTGGCCGGGCCATTGTGTTGTGTCCCTGGGAAAGACACTTTACTCCTGTTTTCCTACTCCTTCGGATGAGAGTATAAACCGAGGTCTAGTCTGTGTGTCGCATACATTCCATCACGGACTTTAAAGATCCTGACGCTCATGTCCTAGACGGGTGAGTGCCGGTAACAAGAACACACCCAGCATGCACTTGGTCCTTCTCCCCCATCCCTGGCTGCTCAGTTGTCCGGGCGTCAAACCATGCGCCAAAGGCTGCGGGTGGGCATCTCGGGCGGTTTGAGTTAGATCCTGTATCGGCCAGCGCCTTGATCCTTAGGCTAAGGCGCCTTATAAATGACGAACATTATTATTATTATAAATAAACCACATAATATTTATGTACGAAATAATCGGATTCTAAACAACGTATAAGCTTATTTATATCTTCTTCTTCTTCTTTCTTTTAGCCTTTTTTTCTTTCTTTCTTTCTTCTTTCTCCTTTCTTCTTTAAGTTCATTTTATCTTCCAAGCAATTAGATTATGCCTATATGTAGACTATTGCTAATAAAGAAGCAAAACGGAGGTGTAAGATTTTGTTAATCAGTTAGGTATGCGATGAGTCAACGTTAAGTCAAGAAACAGGTTGGACAAGGAAACAGAGTGGAGAATCTGAAGGGCACGGGGGTTGGGGGGGAGGGGGAGGGGGAGAGAGTAGAGGAGGGAGAGAGAGAGGGGGGCAGAGGTATGGGTAGTTGCGCATATAAAAAGATAAAAGGAAAAGATAACAGAAAAGAAAGCTGCGAAAGTTGCAAGCCTAAATAATATTATCAGTAAAGAGAAAACAGAGAATGCGGCACAGAGCAAGCAAACAAGAATGAAAAGAAAGAAGACTGAATCTACAACTCTTACAAAATAGCCACATGATATATATATAGAGAGAGAAAGAGAGAGAGAGAGAGAGAGAGAGAGAGAGAGAGAGAGAGAGAGAGAGAGAGAGAGAGAGAGAGAGAGAGAGAGAGAGAGAGAGATTGGTCTTGAAATAGATATTACAGATGTTTGTTTGTTTTTTTAAATCTTTATAAACTTTTATTTTCAAGCGTTATAATACCCTCTTTGGCAATTGTAATCATTAAAAATACTACTGATTGTTGGAGAAAAACTGATCAGATATGCAGTCGCAAAGCAAGAAAATGATTACGAGCTTCTACTACTCAGCGTAGGAGTGTGGGTACCTTCTGATGATCCATCAGCATCCAACCACCATCTTAGCACTTTCAGAATTTCCCTTGCAACGTGTCAAGGTGTCGAAAACGTTAGGTAATGTCCCTTCCTCCAATTCTCCGCTCACTACATTACATTACATAATTGTTGCTTTAGGTCCAGCGGACTCTTCCGAGCCAAATCAGGACCGGACAACCCCCAATCCGCATAAAAGATCTGCTGAAACAACCCTAGTGGGAAAACTGAATACTCTCCACCAGCCAGTCACTTTACAATAAATACATCCCACGCAGGGGACGGCTGAGGCTTCACCCCAACTTATCGAACCCCCGTTTACAAAAACAAAATAGAATACAAACATCATTATAAATTATCAACAAAACACATACATATAAAATGCCTACATTGCTAAATAATAACATCATAGGAAGCCCTAGTGACCACCTGGCAGAAAGCGTCCAATATTCCCAAGCTGATCCAACAGACCTCATACACAATCAAGGAGTCTTGTCCCGGAAGAGTTTTCAAGAAAAAAGGTAGGAGACAGGAATGAGAGAGAGCAAATGAGAAAGACAGCGACAGTGGGAATTTAAAGCACTAAATTTCCAGAAAGTGGGGATACTATTTATACTGAAACCCCCGGCACCCCAACGGGGGTCTCCGCTCACTATCCCTCGTCCCACACCCACCAACTCAATCCTATACAGCTCAAAATAAAATAACATTTAAAAAAACTACTGCTGCTGCTACTACTACTACTACTATTACTACTACTACTACTACTACTACTACTACTAATAATAATAATAATAATAATAATAATAATAATAATAATAATAATAATAATAATAATAATAATAAAATCTATCCTATCCTATCCTATCCTATCCTATCCTATCCCGTAACTCAAAGGTCGTTAGGGCACTAAAGATGATCGTTTAACCAGCGTACTCCTTCTTCCTCTGTTCTCAGCAACTCTCATGGCTTCGCTCAGTGTCAAGCTAGTCCATTCTCGAATGTCGTCTTCCCATCTCTTTTCCTGTCTCCCTCTTCTTCTGCCGTGGTCCTGATTCGGCTCTTGGCAGTCCGCTGGACCCTATAAGCACTGAATGTCTATCTATCTATGTTCTTCTGCCTCCTTGCACCGTGCCTTGCAGGATGGTTTTTGCAAGGCCTGATGCTCTGGTGAGGTGGCCATACCATCGGAGTTTCCGTTTCTTCACCACTGTGAGCAGGTCATCGTGTTGTCCAATGGCTTGTGTGGTTGTCTGTCGGACTTCGTTGTTGGTGATGTGTTGGGTATAGGAAATGCCCAGACGTCTTCTGTAGAACTTCATCTCCATGCTTTGTATTCTTTGTTGTAGATCTAATAATAATAATAATAATAATAATAATAATAATAATAATAATAATAATAATAATAATAATAATAATAATAATAATAATAATAATAATAATAATAAGGTAAAGGTAAAGGTGGTCCCATAGCCTTGTGGCCGTAGGGGAGCGTGATGTTGGAGATCACACTTATCTTGGGCCAGCGTAATGAGGGTGATGCCCATCTCTCTCCCTCGCTGCTTTACCTTCCCCACCCTTAAGAGAGTAGGTACTCAGTCACAGTTGAGTCAACTGGGGGGCGTTATTATTTGTCGCTTCACGGCAGTAGCGGGTGCTCCAACCGCTGCGCTATCCGACACCCAATAATAATAATAATAATAATAATAATAATAATAATAATAATAATAATAATAATAATAATAATAATAATAATAATAATAATAATTTAACATTAGAATATTTAAATGAAACGAGATTTGTTGTAGTAGTCAGTTTAAGTCGTTCTCTAAAAAGTGTGCAAAAGCGTACAACGTAGGCTATTTTATGAATGAACATTAAAGTTTAACGTCTACACCCACCATTGGCGATATGGCAGACAGGGCTCACCATCCCAGTGAAGAGGTGGTAGGGACCTAAATCAACACTAAACCACCAGAGCAATCATACTGCAAATACGGACAGTGAAAATGTCCACTTTTACCCCGCCCACCACGGGATTCGAACCTGGGACTTCGGTGTGCCAGTCGAACGCTCTACCACTGGAGCTACGCCGATTGGGACTACCTATTTTAGTCCGCACACCACAACTGTACAAATATGGATGTTTTACGTGTTAGCTTTCTCCTGGTATTAAAATGTGTTTATGTTCATTTATTTATGTTCTATGCCAGAAGCGCTCTTCCAAACGTTTCTTGGACAATAAAGTGCCTTTGTGGTTCATGTACGGCCATTGAAGTGTACAAAATGTATGAGGGTACGCATCCAAATGTTATTCTTTGTCGTCTTTACAAAAGCACATAGTGATTAAGTTTACCTTATTGATGGTAATAAATAAGTCGATTTTGTCCCCAGTAAACTGTCGCACTCTTTGGACGACACTTGTCTGAATAAAAGTAAAGAAACCCACGTGAAAATAGTTTGTCTATGAGTACGAATAGTATTATTATCAGTACAACTTATGTTAATTTTACTTAATTAAGAATTAATTAATTTTACTTAATTAAGAAGATACTGCTAAATTTCTTCAGCTCCTTATTCTAGAATTTGAACCTTGTAAAATATTTTATTTTATTTTAATGGTACGAATAGTATTATTATCAGTACAACTTATGTTAATCTGATGAATAAAAATTGGTGCAACAACAACAACAACAAGAGTACGAATAGAAGTATCTATCTCATGTTCGGAAGTTAGCACACATTTTGGAACAACTGAACGCGCGGCAGTACGATTATTTCTGCACTGAAGCTACAGCAATGTAGCTGAATGTGCTTGTTAATGTAAGACACGAAGATGTACAAACAAACTTTTGTTTTGTTGCTGTTGTTATTGTTGCCCGCACACAATATTAACGTTGAATGCGGTCCGAACAATATTGGGTGTGCGGGCAACAACGGGTTGTACATTTTTATACGGCTTGTTATCAGAGAGAGCTCAGTGCGGGACATGGCCTATTAGAGCGTGTGCTTAAGAAAAGAAAAGTTTTCTTACAGCTGCGAGATTAGCACGGATAATCATATCAGCAACGGGAAGATTTGAACGTTTGGAGTGTGGAAACATGACCTAAAACAGTCCGGGAAGTCGAGGGAAACTGTGAGTTTGATTTCAGCAGTGTTAACACATAGGGTTGTGGGACTGTAAAGAACTTAATTACAGTAAGTAAAAAGTTTACGGTATATTTATGCTGTAATTGTTGTTATTTTTTATTTCGGTATACGGATTTACCGCCCCTATGATGATTCGCTTGAACGTACAAGACGAATATTCTGGTGAGAAGATGAAGTTTGTAATGTAAACTTTATTCAGCAGTGTAAACTCAACATATGCTTCTATGAGGGCAGCGTAGGATGGTGTAGTTAGTGTACATACTTACCTGTATGGTTATTTGGAAACGACCCAGAGCATTTTGGCAAAAACACAGTGCGAAAACTGTTAGCTTTAGTCTGCACTGGGAAATCGCATGTGAGAATATAGAGATTTTAGGGTAAACACATTAAGACTAATAACCTATTTATTGCTTTACTGTTTATTTCTTTATATAT
Source organism: Oncomelania hupensis (assembly GCA_036898135.1). Taxonomy (NCBI): domain Eukaryota; kingdom Metazoa; phylum Mollusca; class Gastropoda; order Littorinimorpha; family Pomatiopsidae; genus Oncomelania; species Oncomelania hupensis. The sequence continues at coordinate 55,018,856 of CM072518.1, read as the reverse complement.
TTCTTTGTATATCTATTAGTAACGTCATTTTAGATTTTTTTTAATGTGAAACAAGAGCAAGAGAAAGTGCATTACAAATGCCATTGTTCCGCTCATGAATAATCATAAAACAGCAAAAGCCTGAAGTATAGAGAAATCAGTAATCATATTCATATAGTTTTGTTGTCAATTGTAAAAAAAAATCAGTAAGCTTAATTACATTTAAATATACCTATTGATTTATTATTTTTAAAAAAAGGTTAATATTAGATATAGATTTGGCGGGGGGGGGGTCATTGAGGTTTGTTTTTTAATGTCATACACAGCCCAACATAGCACAGCACAACACAGCCCAACACAACACAGCACACAACACACCACATCACACCACAACACACCACGCGTAAAGCATTCTGGCAAAAAGACAGTAGAAACCAGTTTCTTTTATTGGGTTGTGGGAATCTATTCACATAAGTCTGTTACAGTGTGTCAATATCACGGTAACCTAAACGAAGTGTCTAAGCCCAGTGCTTATTTTAAGTTTGCTATTTTCTTTCTGTCTTCAGAAGTAACGTCAGTTGATGTTATCTTGTCTGTGAAACATGATCTAAGCCATTCTTGCAATAGGAAACCCATACCTGTCTAATAACACTACTTGTTTGCTTAACGCCCTAGAGAGAAATCACATAGACCTGTTGAAAGTAGGCCGATCAATCGGAATAAGCATTGTAAACATCACAGGTAGGTTATTGTAGGATTTTATTTTGTTTGTTTCATTTAAAGTCTTTTCACCAAAGTGATCTTAGATTATGTGGGATAGGATGAGAGAAGAGTATGGAGAAAAAAAACACAGGACAGTGGATATAGAAAATATTTAACTATTTCATTTATAACAACTATCTAAAAAAATTAAATATTAATCTCTTTACATATAGAGTACATTATTTCTGACTTTACAGTGTCCACATGGATAATAAATTAAGAATTTGTAGGATTTTAAGTGTTGTTGTTGTTGACTATTCTTCTCCTTTGATTTATTTTTTGGTTGATTTTTGACACTTTATTGTCCCTTTTTATATTGGAAATTCTGCGCCGCCCTCCCCGGGGAAGGCGTAGCCGCAGCCTGTGGCGCGCCCAAACACGACCTATCTAATATTAGTTGTGTTCTTGAAATTTTGCTGGGGATGCAAACCGGAGTACCCGAAAAAAGCCTCCGAGACATTGCCCGAGCCAAAAGTAGCCTAAATATATATTCGGAGAAACATAACGCCCAGGTACTGGATCGATACTACACCTGTCAGGTGCCATTGGTTTCTTTACTTCTTCTTCTTCTTCTTCTTCTTCTTCTTCCAATAGTGTCCATGATCGATCTTGTGATCGTTGCAGATACTAAAAGTTCCGTGTAAACGCGTGGTGATTTGTTGCAGTAGAGAGAGATATATCTTTTGAATTATAGTGAAATATGATCAATGTACACTTGCATGAAGGAGAAAACCCGAGGCTTCGGGGGGAAATGTACTGCTTCTATTAATAGCTAGTTAAACCACATAGACATCATGACGTGTGCCAGTAAGCATCTTCATTGCTATGAAAGTTATAACCAATGGGCCTTTTTTTTTCAAAAGTAGAGTGAAGTTAAAATAGCAAAATAACGAAATATAATTTTTATTTCATTTTTTCTGCTGTTTTTTTTCATGGCTTCCTTACAAAACAAAGGCATATTAGTTGATGCTAACAAACATGGCTCTATGAACACTTCTTTTACTAAAAAGGGAAAAGGAAAAGAATTAGCCTAAATGCTTTTTCTTTTTCTGCCTCTTCTTCTTTTTCATTAAAAAAATTAATTAAATTAAATTAAATTAAATTTTTTGTTAAAAATAAATTAAATTAAAGGAAGTTTATTTGCATTCTCGAAGATACTGCTAAATTTCTTCAGCTCCTTATTCTAGAATTTGAACCTTGTAACAAAGAAGCTTAGGAATGGCCTCCACAACTCTGGACTAAAGGGGGATGCCTTTGCCTTGAACTAAGTGTGAGCGAACCATGTATGTAGGTGTGTGTGCACAGTTTGCAGTTGTCTTGTTGGACCGAGACAGGAAGCTGAAACCGGAGCACATTTTCCTCAAGATCGTATACAGGGATGTAAACAGGTATAACCCAACATCGCATACAAAGAGGTAAACAAGTCAACCCAAATTCGTATACAGGGAGGTAAACAGTTCCACTCCAACTCGTATAACAAGGAGGTAAACTTTGAGATGTTTGTCTTTTCCGTGTATCGCCATCTTTCCTGTCGACCGCTACTTTCTGGTCACGGCCATCTCGTAAAGATTTGCCCGCACATGTTCACAAGATTTCTCTTTGCATCGCTTGTACGATTGTTAAGGCACATTCTTCCATGGCCAAAGACAATGTTAAGAAGCTGATCTTTTCCGAACCGCTTTTAAGAAATCTTCTCCTCTTCTCAATCTTCTTACTCCTTCTTCTTCTTCTTCTTCTTCTTCTTCTTCTTCTTTCTTGTCTTCCGCATATTTTGTTGCACTTATTAGTTGGGGGAGGTGTGAGAAGGAGACACCATATGTATTATTTAGTTACAAAGCATTTGTTAAAATTTAAGATACATTTTATTTAGTCCTTCTATAGCCACCACACCATCACCTTCTCCTTCTCCTCCTCCTTCTTCTCCTCATTCTCCTACTCTTCCTCTGCCTCTTTCTCATCCTCCTACTAAACTACAATCGCCTGGAGATGTATCCAGTACGTTATATCAGCCGATCTAAGTTTCCTCTTTCATTCCCTTAGCGTTTTCCTGCAAGTTTTCGTTTTAAGTGTGCACACACTGGTGACTACACGTCCTGTTTGCCTTAAGAAACTACCGTGAAAACATTTCTTCTGCATGATAAACACCTTTTAGCTACGATGTGGACTGGAGAAGATGCCAGTAATTCCATTTTAATTGTCTGTGTTGGCGGTTGTTGCAGTCGTCGTTGTCAGTAAGTTAAATAGACATTTTTAGACAGGAACGTTCAATATACAATTGTCTGCCGTTCTTTACATTGTGTGTGTGTGTGTGTGTGTGTGTGTGTGTGCGCGTGTGTTTGCACATGTGTGTATATGTGTGGTGTGTGGTGTGTTTTTGTTCTTTATTTTAAATTTTGTTTTTATTAATTTATTTTATTTTTCATCTGTATTATTATTATCTTGTTTAAGAGGGGGTGTGGTCGGCATGAGGGTGGAAAGGTGGTAGTGGGACGGCCAGGGTTGTTGAATCAGTGTTGGCAATAATTAACATATTCTATACTTAAACTATCCTATCCTATCCTATCCCGAAACTCGGAGGTCGTAGGGGCACCACAGATGATCGTTTAACCAGCGTACTCCATCTTTCCCTGTCCTCAGCAACCCTGATTGTTTCGCTCAGTGTCAAACCAGTCCATTCTAGAATGTTGTCCCTCCCACCTTTTTTTTTTCGGTCTCCCTCTTAATGCAAAAATATATTTCTTCAGTTATTCCAATTTTTTTACATTGTTTGTTTTATTTGTCTTTATTTGCAGGTTTGTAAGGTTCCACGTTGTCAATAATGTACATGTATCAATTCAAAATCAATACACAAAGTGTTATTTTTTTTCTCCGTTTAAAACTAAGAAATTTTACGAAAGATTGTGTGGTAATGGCCTTTGTGGGCGATTTGTTGTCCTTTACGTAGTCAGTGCGTTTCATGTTATTGTTTTAAGGCACGAACGTAAACACATATTATAATTCTATAGGTTTCAAGAATTTTGTTAGTCTGCGTATTTTGCAAGCTTTTGTCCTTCTATAATTTCCAAGGTTTTTTTTTGCTTTTCCTCCAATTTTAACAAGACTTTTTCTCTCCCTTTGCTTCAAGATGTTCTCTCTCTTCTCCCCACTCCCCTTAACCTCCTTAGCTCCCCCCCCACCACCACCACAACCCATGCTGCAGTGGGAAAGTTTGCTTGCGGGAGAATAGTGGTTAAGGTTTGTTATAGTTGACTTTAGTGATGTTTACTGGATGGTACTTTAACATAGGTTTACAATTATTAACCTTACAGACCTTGCGCTATCCCCCTCTTCAAGCGTATCTCCTTTTTAATGAATAAATTTATTTCTTAATTTTTTCTTTTCTTTCAGTATAATCTAATGTAATGTTGTGTTATTGTATAAGTGTGTTATTTTAAATTAACAAAGCAAAGCAAATCTAAATTAAAAGAAAGATGAGGTTAACATTTAACGATGCTTTTTTTAATTCCCAAAATAATAAAATAAAAAAAGAATAGCAGTCAATTCCATTTTCATCCTTATTTTTTTTCTATCTACATATTTAAACATCAATTTTCATATAAAAATAAATAAACAAATAAATAAATAATGAAATATATTCTATATTTTTAGCCTCATCTCATATCAATGACAATGTACTTGCAACTTAGTCTTACAGCTTAATCGTTTAACCCAATCCGGACGTCCGTCCCTATCACAGAAGAACAACACATCGTTATTGAAGGCTTTGTTTTGCCTTGAAGGGCATAACTGGTACAACTTGGCCAGTTTTGAATCTACATATCCAGAACGCCCGGAACTCGCTTATATGCTGTATGTTATGCCCAAAGGGATATTTTCCCAAGATGTGTGATGCTCTGAGTGAATGTTGAGAAAACATTGAAGTTCAGCGTCAAATACTTTCACAATTTCATCCTCTTGACCTCTCTCTCTTTTAGCGGATTAGGGTTTAAATTTGGTGAAACAGTGATTCCATTTTTTTTCTTTTTATATCTTATGTACGTAGGGAGACAGTTGGGTGGGATATGAATATGTGGATGGTAGAAGAGGAAGTAATACATTGGTAAAATATAAGATACAGCCCCCATTACTCCTCCCTGTCCTCCTGTACACTCTCATCATTCCTCTTTTCGCCACAAGAAGCAGAGAACTACATTTTTAGTAGTTTTTGGCACGTCATTCTCCGTCATATTGCCTTCTTCTTTCTTTCACTCTCCTTGGGGTTTTTTTGGGCTTTTTTTTACATCTTCCCCCTTCTCTCTCTGAAAAATAAATACTGGCATCTTCAGGAGTTGTTTGCAGTCTACAGCTTAACAGCAAACACAGGAGCGTGAATATTATATCTCATTAATAACATTGTCCTAACTCGTTTACAAGGAACTGCATGTGCCTCTACAGCAGTTAGCGTGATAAGCCTTTTATTTAGGATCCAAATTCACGAGAATAATAATGGAGTTGGGGACTGAATCATCATTGGTAAACAAGACTTAATCTATAACGGGATTCGAACTCACTACCCCGTAAATGCAGCAGAATTATGAGATACTAAAATTCAATGAAGATCCAAAGGGCCCAAGAGCACAAATCTGACCACCACTGATGACTCGTTGTTCTTAATCCTCTTTATCTGCAGTGGTCAGCGATAGCCAGCAGCGGACCACACTTCAACACACGATCTCTCACTGGGCTCAGGCTCAAAGTGGCGCCACTCGAAACGAATACACTGCATTCCATGACATTAAGGCGTTGGTAATCGGGCATTATCTTTGGGAGGATACTGAATGTAAGAAGTTTTAGGAGCTTTCGAAGACGATAATGTTTCTGTTATCTACATGTAAGTAGGATAATAGTTATTTTAGAAGCTGCTAAATGTAGGTTTAATTAATTTCTTTAATTTAACGTCTATCCACAAATGTAATATTAGATGTCTTAATTAAAATAAAATAAAATAATTAATTAATTAATTAATATATTAATTTTTTTTTTTATTACTTTTTTTTACATCTAATATTACACATGTGATAAATTAAAGTAATTCATAAAACCTACATTCAACAGCTTCTAAACTATTATCTATCGTATATATAATATTATATTGGTTAAATTCAGACCCATTCATTATCTTTAGTCGGTACTGATACAAGAAGAAGAAGAAGAAGAAGAAGAAGAATGATAATAATGATAATAATAATAATAATAATAATAATAATAATAATAATAATAATAATAATAATAATAATAATAATAATAATAATAATAATAATAATAATAATAATAATAATCCAATAAGAAGTTTAAGAGTTGAGATTATAAAGATCCTATTGTCTTTGAAAGCTATTGAATGTTGGTCTGTAAGCCAATATGGCAATGGTCAGCAGAAGAACAGAACTGTTTGAATGAAGTACATGTAATGTACACTGCTGTATAGCACAATTTATGCAAAGATTCCCTATCGCTGACTCTAGCTAATATATTTTCAGTGTGTGTGTGCGTTTACGTACCGTAGGTTATGAGGTTGTGTGTAAGACTTTCTGACGGGGTTGTGAGGTACAAAATTTTATGAGGTACATTTTCCCATGACCTCACAGTGCCAACCTCAAAAACCGCTTGCTGAGCTACCAAGTATATCGCCTATACATTTATCTCAACCACCTCACAAAACCGTTGGAGTGCGACCACCTACACACACACACACACACGGATTTTTGTGTATACCCCACAACAATGCTAAAAATGTGCTTACCTCACAACGTGGGGTACCGGGGGAGATGTCATTCTTGATTAAAAACATTCGTTACTGCTCGGCAATTATGTTAAAACTGCCCAAAGTCAGCATAACCTAATCTTACGTGAAATATGCTATGCAGTGTATGTACCCCACAACGATGCTAAAAAATGCTTACCTCACAACGTAGGGTACGTAGGCATGTGTGTGTATGTGTCTGTGTGTGTATGTGTGTCTGTGTGTACGTGTATAACCGCACAACTTTTCATATAACTTGTGATAGCGAATGGGGGTAGTTGAAAAAAAAGGGAAAGCAAATATCTTCCCCAATTTTTGTAAACCATATTTTCTACTCGAAAACAGTATAGCACAACCCTAAATAGCTAGAAATCGCATATTTCACATTTTTCGAAAAATTGGGTATACACGCGTGTAAATTATACATACCAGTGTAATAAGGTGCCCTACTGACAAAATTAAGTTTGTAGGGCAGATTACCCAGCAATCCTGTTTGTCATTCATAAATCTAATTAATTTTATCAAATATAACACTTGATTTGTAAATATAAATGAGAAGGAGACAATTCCCCAATTTTACCGTTTTGATAAAATTCACGATTAATCGGCTTATACATGTGTGTGCGTGCATGCGTGTGTAGTTGTGAGTATGTGTATGTGTGTGGGGTGGGTGGGGGTGTGTGTGGGTGTGTGTGTGTGCGTGTGTGAGTGAATGTTGAATTTGAATGCAATCAGTGATGTAGTGATTTTAATCGCGTATCACCTTATGAAGACACTGAATTTTAGGCGGTTTTAAGGTAAGGATTAATTATCATCAGAAGATTAACTTAAGGTTATGTTTTTTATCATTATAATGCACGCAGAACATATGGTATGAGTGAACATAAACGGTTTAATGGATGATGATAATTACTTATCTTCAAAAGATCAACAGTTCATCATCATCATAATAATAATAATAATAATAATAATAATAATAATAATAATAATAATAATAATAATAATAATAATAATAATATTTGCTGCTGCAGTTTATTATCCCTTTCTATCGGGAAACTCTGGGCCGCCTCCCCCGGGGAAGGCGTAGTCGCAGCCAGTGGCGCGCCCAAACCCTACCTACCAAACATTATTTGCGAATTTTTGATATTTTTTTGATATTTTTTGCTGGGGGAGCAAACCGGAGTACCCGGAGAAAACCCCCGAGACGTTGCCCGAGTCGAAAGTAAATAATATTCGGAGAAACATAACGCCCAGATGCTGGCTCGAACCCACACCTGTCAGGCGCCATTGGTTTCTGGCTTGTGGACAAGGCAAGTTAGTCCCGCCTTAGCCCACTTGGCCACAACGCTCGCTTATGCTTGTATATAGCGCGATTTCTCAATAAAAACTGAGCTCAAAGCGCATAAGTCCATTTATTTATTTATTTCATTTTTTATTTATTTACTAGTTCTTATATAGCTTTTTTGCCCATTGCATAGCCAAAAGTTTGAGCGTTTTGAACTGTTTGTTACTAGGAAAAGCGCGTTGTAAGTATCATCATCATCATCATCATCATCATCATCATCATCATCATCATCATCATCATCATCATCATCATCATCATCATCATTATCATCATCATCATCATCATCATCATCATCATCTTTATCTTTATCTTTATCTTTATCATCATCATCATCATCATCATCATCATCATCATCATCATCATCATCATCATTATCATCATCTTCATCATCGTCTGTATCATCACCATCATCACCATCTTTATTTTTATCTTCATCTTTATCATCTTCATCATCATCATCGTAAAATGTCTGCAACTATTGGTTTGCTGATATTTAGAGGTCATCATTTACGGAAATAATTAAACGCCAGAAATAGCCTCAGTTCGATCTAGCTGCTCTGCACATTGAACTTCCTGCGAGCGTACGGCATCGTTCTGCTTCAATCATTGCGCTAGTTAATTCGGCATTATTTTTGTAATGATCAACTTTATCCAGGATGTCGCTGCACTGTGACCGCAGAAAAAGGTGGGGTGGGGAAACAAATTCTCACCCAAATTCACTTTTCGACGGTACTGTGATCTATAAATTCTAAACTCTTAAGGTAAATATGCACAGACACAATTTTACAAACATGTTTGGTTTGTTTAATGAAATTGTACTTTTAAAAATATTACAGAGAAAAGGGGGTATTATTTCATAACACAATAATTCCTCCGATGGATTAATTTATATTGCTATTAGCATTAATACTTGTGTTGCTGTCAGTCTTAAGTCTATCATACATCCTGTATTCAACAGGTAGCCATATCTTATCAGAAATTAGCCGTGTTGTGTTTGCTGTCCATGTTCCCTTGATCCACCCTGAAGCCAGCAGGTTTTCTCTTCAAGTCCCATCCCCAACCCCCAGGTCTTTCTTCCTCTGTCTGTCTCTCTCTTTCTCTCTCGCTGTATGCGATTTTGGGGTTAGATTTAGATATAAAAATTTTGATATCTTAAAGTACATAAATCTGCACAAAAATAGATTAAAATATGATATTTGGTTGTTGTTTTTTTAATTGTATTTATTATTTTTTACTACTGAAACTATAACTTCTTAAAGGAAAAAATTGTTTCATACCGCAATCGCTATGCCCACATCAACATTTCTGTGACGTCTAAAGTTAGGTGACGTTTAACAATGCGTTTAAACCAAAAGTAATATACGAGCTTTATATCTTCTTTTATGACAATGTACAGATTTTTTTTTCAAAACGTCCTAGGAAAAGGTCAAAGGATTACAAAAACAACACACACACATACACACACACATACAGAGAGAGAGAGAGAGAGAGAGAGACAGAGAGAGAAAGAAAACAACAACTGAAGAGTACATAAATACGCATTTCCTACAGCTTTTACAATCACATTTGTTCATGAAATCCTCGCTTTAAATATTGGCTTCATCTCAAACAAATAAACATCGCTTTAAAAATAAATATATAGTAGTAACTTGTAGTGATTTTCCTTGGACTAGCGCCACTGCTCAATCCCTGTGTATGACGGCCTACTAGCGCCAAAACCCAGTTACATAGATACCGGGAATACACAGAGTTAATGAATAAATGTCAGTATTTTCCACGCCTTCCTAGCGCGAAAACCTGATAATTATAATTTACGCATAACAGTAACAATTATCGTGAGATAGTTACAATTATTATGAGATAATTACAACTATCACAAAAAATTATAACTCTCTTTGCGTGATCGTGTTTAATTTTTAGTTTTGGCTGATCTAGCAATCCGTTTGGAAATGCTCCAAAACCGAAAGTGGTAATTTTCACCTGATAATTACAATTTTTACGTGTTAATTGTAAATATGTCGTGTTCCGCGGAGCTGTTCGTTTTTTGTCTAAACAATTGCATGCGCAATATTTAGTAACCAAAATGCGTAGGCTTCCGAACACCCGCTCTTTCACCAAGCTGCAAACTTGTGCAATGGAAACCTCTGTTCATGAAAACGGTAAGCACAATTACATGCTTCATATCTGTTTTAATATATAATTATTTACGTCAATAATATATACTTTTAACCGCAATTTAATGCTGATGCGCAGGCGCGGTCAGAGGCGCGATGCGCATGCGCAGGCCCTGTTTACAGCAATCCTTAGGTTTTGGCGCTACTAAAGCGTGGCCAAAACTAAAAATTTAGTAAATAACGCTGTGAATTACCGGTTTGTGAATTACACAGAACACTTGTTAATTACCATTAGCACTGATACCTGTAACTGCAGGTTTGGGCGCCAGTAAGCCGCCCCTGGTCCTGATTTGGCTCGTAAGAGTCCGCTGGACCTAAAGCAATAATCATGTAATGTAATGTAAGTAAGCCGCCTTATCCAGAATTAAGCATGATCACGTAACAATTGTCATTATCAAGTGAAATTTGTAATTATTATGTGATAATTAAAATTTTCGGTTTTAGCGTATTTCTAGGCGGATTGCTAGGGCCAAAACTGAAAATAAACAAGATCACGCAAAGATATTTGTAATTTGTCAATGCTGATTGTAATTACCCCTTGATACTTATAATTATCCCATGATACTTGTAATTATCCCATGGTATTTGTAATTATCAGGTTTTGGCACTTAAAGGCCGTCATACCTGTGTATGGTTATGAACAGTACAAAGCAAGCTACTCCACCCCGTTTGTCCCTCTTGTTTGCCCGATAAAATCCGCTAGGTGCCGTCCGTTTTTGCTCCCTTGATTCCTTTGAGGCCATGTAAAAGTAGTCTTCTCTTTGACGGTTTCCGCCGCAGGTTATTTTCCTTGCGCAATTTGCTTGTAGAAGTACTAACACTAACACCGTGGTGGTCTAACGGTTCTAACTGGTTAACTTCTTCATCAGGTGCGTAGAGATGCTTAACACAAAGAGTGAGGTCCTTATAAATATATTGTGCATCTTGATTACTATCGAAATTATGAAATAATGTGGTAAAAAGGCAGCAGGTGTTTTTCTCGCAAAACCTAGATCTTACGGTAAGGTAGGTTGAGAAAAGAATTATTTATCACTTCTGTGATGCATACTGTAATAAATCAAAGGAAAAGTGTCAGATAACAAGTCAGTATGTTATAATTATCAGCTGAAATTCCTATGGTGATTTAATGATCTGGTAACAACATAAAGTTTGTGTGAAGATTTCAAACGGTAAGATCTTTTTTAATACGATAGGGAATGCGACGGACCAAAGATGAGATTTACACTTAGGATTTTTGCACTGGTAATTGTAAATTATATTTGGAATATAACTGTTCAATTACTACGCAGGTCAATGAGTTGCAGAAGGTACTCGTCCAAATTAGAATTGAACACAATCCTCCCAAGACGCCAACTTGTTTCACACTGGGCATTGTCTCAGGCCATAGACCACTGGGTCACCCAGATGGACATGATCGATTCCGACCTCACAAATAATTATTATCTTCTTCTTCTTCTTCTTCTTCTTCTTCTTCTTCTCTTAATTAGGGTTACCAACCAACCAATATTGCTGTCCTGGTCCACTTTGATGTCCAGTTGATGCCCATTGTTTTGGTGTCCACTATGGCTGAATTTGGGTCTGCAAGCCAATATGGCGATGGTCAGCAAAAGAGCAGAACTGTTTGAAGTACGCTGCTGGATATCATATCCAAAGATTCCTTATTGCTGACTCTAGCTATAATATATTTTTAATGCGTGTGAGTGAATGTTGTTGTTGTTGTTGCTGTTAGTTCCCGAGCGATAATTTTGTCATGTTTGTTGTTTCTGCTGATAAGGTTGCGTCTCCTCATATTTCATCTTGTCCTACTAATTTTTTTTTGGGGGTTAACATTTTTATCATGTTGATACTGTTCACGGAGCTTTAGTGTCAAACAGTTCCGGTTTCTGTTTCTTTTCATATCTCCCAGTGTCATGTTAACTGAAAGTGCCACCGGCCGTCCAATAAATCTCGTCACTCCATTCTTCGCTCCATTCCCCATCTCCTTCTCACCTCTTCTCCTCTTTCTCCTCGCCACTCCTCTGGTTCCTCCGTGCGATATCTTGGCGATGACGGCGGTAGGGTGGAAGCAACGTCGGGGCTGTAGCCAAAAGGGATTGATTAATTTTCTCTCAGCAGTCCTGCAGGCTTTGCTTTGCCTCGGGGTCGGGACGAAAGATAACGGGGAACAATTGCTGCCGCACTTCGGCGGCCGAAAGCGACGTCCGGAACATAGAACCCTCTCTCGTTTCCCTCATGCTAGTGTCACACTGTCGCTTTTCATTATTAGTTCTGTTTGTGGTTTTTCTGTTTAGATAGCTGCTGAGTCTCATACTGGCGAATTTGGTTTGTTTTCATTCGGTGGTTAGTGTTGCTCTCTCTCTCTCTCTCTTTCTATCTCTCTCTCTCTCGCTCTCCCTCTCTCTTTCTCTTTCTCTTTCTCTCTCTTCGCTATCCAGTTCCACCAGCAGCAACCCACCCACCTAATACTAATTCTCTCTCTCTCTCACACCCTTCTGTCTTCCTCTCTCCTCGCCGTCTCCTTCTCCCTCCACCATTGTCTTCTACCAACCCACTCCAATGCTGGATTATTACCGTTTTAAATGAAAAACCTTCTCAAATATCATTTGGCAAATACTGCATTTTTTCCCCCCGTGTCTTCCCAATCGCACCACCCTAATGCAGGACGGACAACTCGCCTTCAGTGCTTAGTTGAAACTGACATCAGCAGGCCTTTTATAACAAAACTAGAACATTGCATCTTCATACGAACCCGTGTGCTTATTTATTCGTTCGTTAGTTTATTCACTGTCTTACTGTCGATGATGAAATAATCCCCTTACCTCCACGGGGCAATGCATGGGGTCCCATTTATAAAAGAAGAAGTGGTTATAATAACTTTATTCAGTTTCTTTTTTATATTTATTTCTTTTCTCCTTCCACAACTTAAATGTTTACATCCTTTGGACTCTCCACAAATAATCATTCTTCGTGTAAAACAATCAGATTCGGCAACAGAACTGCTATCGTCTTCATGAGGGAAGTCAAAGCGTCAAGTTTCAATTTTAGCACTCCCGTTAAGAATAGTTTATTGTTCTCTTTCCTTAAATTCGTACTGAAAGCTTAAAGTCTGAAGTACAGGCTCCCACACTCTCCGCCTCCAATCCCCCACCTTTCTGTCTCTCTCGCGTTCTCTCCAGAGCCTCGATCCCATGGCAAGAGTTGAAAGCGAGGCTCGGACCATCTCAGGTTGACCGTTGTTAATTTCGAAGCCCCGCAGGCGGTATCTGAAAAGTTCTTACGTGTTGGACTACGATAAAGCCGAAGGGCAGTTCTACGAACTGGCGCACGCCAGTGGCGTATTTCAAAAGGTTCATCTTTCATATAGGCTCTTTCTTTCTGCAGGACTAGGGACGTCTTTTCTTTGAATTTCCAATTAGTCTTCGAACCCGCCCATGTTCATTCGAGGACTATTAGAAAATCCTCGCATCAATTTTATCTTGAACTTGACATTTTCGTGTAGTCTTTTGACAGTGCTGTGCAATGACTTGAAGATTGAGTCGAAGACGAGTACAGAAAGCTCTTCACATCAAGTAGTTTTATATTGAAGTACATCTTCTGTTCGAGTTTCGCTTTTTCAGTCTCTGGCTGTACATATACTCGAGAACAATTAGTAAGTTGTTGACGTCAAAATAACATAAAATGCGGTAACTACGCTAGTCGACTGAATCACTTTCCAATGATTTTGTTTCATGACTTCTGCTAGAGAGGAGATTACAATATTTTCAAGGATAATATTAACTGGATCTACTGAGATACTATTCACATAATAGAAAGTTATTGTCTCGCCAGTTTTTGGGTGTGCTCGCAATGTTTGTAGTCAGTGTGTTTGGTTTAATAGACCTTTTTTGAAGGTATAGATATTTTAGAACTGTTCCACAATTATCTCATCGGTTTTTAGCATTCAGTTTGTGTTTGTTCTAAACACAATTACTGGTACCAAAATACTGACTGTACGTGTGATTAAAAAAAAAAGATAAAAAAAAGCAGTGTCTCAGTCTAGTGGAGGTAGATTATGAGTAACTTTCAAGATTTTTTATTGAAACTTTCAGGGTTTAACTCTGAGGACTTTATTGAATGTTTAGTCATTAATTTTCTGCGGGATGAGCCTTATCGCGTTTACTTGTTTTTTTTTTATTATTATTCATTTGCAAACATTGTGTCAAAGGCGATTTCTACCATGACATTGTGTTAATACGCTGGTGCCTGCAACATTGTCCATAATTGAATAATGTTGCCGTTCAATTTCGGTTTGCATTTAATTTAAGGTTGTGCTACAACTAAGCTGAAGTTTAATTAACAATGCTAATTAATAAACTTGATTTAACTGGTGTTGTCTCCAAGTGCTGGAATTACAATCTTGATTAATGACAGTGCGATTAACAAGTTTGCGACTCTTCATGATTTTTCTGTGAAAGGTAGTTATAAAAGCCTAAATCTTTTAATCTGTTGGCTATTTATCTTGTGTTACTTTTATTGCATGATTAACACTGTTCGTGCCTGTTATATGGAAGGTGGTCTTTAAATGCTTTATGTAGTTAACTTACTTACTGGCATTGTGCAGAATTTTAACATTTAAGACGTTGTGTTTTTGTGTTTTAAACGGAAACTAATCATACAGTGCTACTAAGTTTTCATTTAGAGCAGTTAATAATATTGTATCCATTTGTGTTTCATGCTTCTGTATGTCTTTCTAGTTTTGATATCGTGGTCGTTAGTGTGTTTTGATGATTGTATTTTCCAATGGTATCGTGTGTGTTAGTGTATTTTGATGATTGCATTTTCACATGGTATCGTGTGTGTTAGTGTATTTTGATGATTGCATTTTCACATGGTATCGTGTGTGTTAGTGCATTTTGATGATTGCATTTCCACATTACATCTGAATTTTCTGGTGAGGTTGCACATAACCGAATTGTTGTTATTGTTGTTGCTGTATTATTTTCTTCTTCTGAGGCTGTTAGCTCTATCTACAGCAAGAACAATGACTGGCCATCATGTCTGTAGAGCGTGATGCTTTTGCAGTAAGAATTAGAACCTTTACATGTGGATCATTGTCTCTTTTGGCCCCTCTTATTTTAGTATTTAATGTGAAATATTTATCATTATTCGTTGCTAAGAGTTTTACCACTAACATCACTTCTTACAGCATTTTCACGTTGTGCCTCCTTCAATCCATCTTTTTATTTGACTTCGGCTCACGCATTTAGGTAATATTAAACAATAAAAATAAATTTTAAAAACCACATGAACTTTTTTTTATTTTATTACAATCATATTAGTCGAATAAAAATTTTACCAATAGGAGATTAGCAATAACTTTCACAACTCCTGTAACATTAGGATGTTACAGAACCTCTATTACAGAATGTCCATATTCAATAGTGTTATTTCCATTTTCTTCAAACTTGTCTTTTACATCTGGGCATTCAAATAAAATGTGATGTGCTGATGGACTAGTATTGCATAAACATAATTGAACCTATGCGGAGCAGTTAGTAATCCATGCGTTCATTCTAGTGGCAGTAAAAAGAATATTAGAGTATTGTGCACTAGGACACAAAGTAAGTTCTGTTTATTTTTAAATTATTTTTTAAAAACATTTTTTTGAAAAGAATTATTTTGTTACTATTATTGTATTTTGTGAATGACTTGCAGGTGTCATTGACGACTCCATCATGGACACGTCGTTTTACACACATCCCCAGGCAGCTCTCTACACCAGGGAGGCGGCAGGGGGGTACGGAGCAGGGCATGTGGGAGTCGGAGTCGGCAGCAACAACTACAACACCAGCAACGGCGTGCAACCACCAGCCTGCTATTACGCCAGGAATACTGCTCAAATGATGTTGGGAACTCAGTCTATGTCAGTGGTGGACCAGATGGGAGTGGTGGACCAGATGGGAGTGGGGGTTGGTGTCGGGGTAAGGGTGGGGATGGACTGTGGGATGTTGGGAGGTGACAGCTCTCCACCCGACGGTTACAGCTTGGGCGTGACCCACCACTCACATCCCCACCACAACCCCGCCGCGACCCACCCGCTTAGCCATCACCATCATCAACACCAGCAGCAACACCATCAACAACAGTCGCTGCACCCTGGCCACCAAAGCTCTCAACATCAGCACCAACACCAGCAGCATCTTCAGCACCAGCACCAACAACACCATCAGCATTCAGGATCGATGGCCTCCCCGACTCACCAAAGACTGTCGCACGGACTAAGTTCTCCGCCCCCAATTAGCAACAACAACACCACCGTGGCGCAGCTTATGACCAACAACCTACCAGCTCACATGACGCACCCGCTCCTGGATTCCAGTCTCGGATCGCCCGAACCTTCGTCGCCGTCTTCACCCACGGGGATGGGAGGAGCGCAGCCTCCCCCGGCACACTCACAGCAGTTGGGCAACGGAGGTTTGGGAGGGATGCAGGTACCGACGACGCAGAGCCAGGGGATGGACCATCAGCATCTCCATCAGCAGAACCAACAACACCTGCAGCATCAACCGCTGCAGTTCCCGTGGATGAAGACCACCAAGTCTCACGCTCATCAATGGAAAGCACAGTGGCCAGGTAAGTCACCGTGCTGTTACGTCCTGGATGTGCGATTGACTGAATAGTCCTTTTATTATTTACTCAAATATAGGACTGTAATTGTATTGTTATTTCATTATTATTAGTAGTAGTAGTAGTAGTAGTAGTAGTAGTAGTAGTAGTAGTAGTAGTAGTAGTAGTAGTAGTAGTAGTAGTAGTATTCTCATCATCATCATTCAGTTTTAAATTTATTTATTTATTTGTTTTTATTTTTATTTCCCTTTCTTTATCTTCATTTATTTTTTGTGAGGAAGGGGTGCAGAAGGGAAGAACAATCGGGGCGGGTGGCTTGATTAATTGTTTAGACTGAAGGAATGAATGGTGCGGTAGTAGTGGGATGAAAGCATTCGTTCGTTTTTAGGATGCATGTTCACCTCATAGCTATTATGCTTATGTAACATAACGCTGATCGTATCGTATCAAGCTTTCAAAAGTGGAGTTGGATGAGAATGTTTTTGAGTCAGGTAATTTTGTGCGTGGCCTACACAAAATGCACAATCCTTTATTATCCTCGTAGACATTTACAAGGAGATCTGGGTGGGTGGAGGGTCCAGCTGAATATATATATATAGAGATATAGATATATATATATATATATATATATATATATATATATATATATATATATATATATAGATAGATAGATAGATAGATAGATAGATAGATAGATAGATAGATAGATAGATAGATAGATAGATAGATAGATAGATAGATAGATAGATAGATAGATAGATAGATAGATAGATAGATAGATAGATAGATAGATAGATAGATAGATAGATAGATATAGATATAGATAGATATAAAAGAAAGAAAGAGATTTCTCTTATATATAGCGCACTAATAATCTCAGAGAGCTTCTCAAAGCGCCGGCCACTACTATCCAGCAATCACAACATAGTTTGCATATATAGGCTATATACAATTAAATAAATTATTATATAAGGGCAAAAAATGTCTGTTTACGGTAACATTGGAACCATAAAAATATGGTCGGTAGGTCGGCTTCTTTTTCTTTCTTTTTTTTTTTCCTTTTTTGTACTTTTTCCACCTTGGGTGCGATTTTTTTAAAACTTTATTCAATTCTTTTTTTTTTCAGACGACCCAAAAAAAGTATAGGTCGGGCCAAAAAATTAGGGTCGGTCGGGATACCGTAAACAGCCTTTTTGGGGGAGGGAAATGAGAGGGAGGGAGGGGGGTCCTAACAATGTCACAATTAAATTGAACACATAGATCACAGTGGACACAAGTTGCGCCCCCTATGCCATCCATTGCGTTTAGTACATTGCTGCTTACATGTTTATTGTGATGTGATGTGTTTGAAGATTTTACTTTTTTTAAAATATCAAAAATACGAATTGTTGCATGTGTACAAAAGATTTTTTTCCCTCCAGCGCTCAAAAACTTAGCTGAAAAAAATCTGTCCATTAATTCTAGGTCATAATTTAGTTTTCGACGAGTCAGTACCAACATATTATTTTGGGATAGTGGTTCGTCGGGTGCAAGAGGGTTCTAGACGAAATCAGTTGTCATAATGTGGAGGGGTTAGAAATGATGGATGGTAAAACATTGTGTGTGCTGTGCTACAACGCGCGCGTGTGTGTGAATGTTTGTGTGTACCTGCGTGCGTGCGCGTGCGTGTCTGTGTGTGTGTGTGTCTTTGTGTATGTGTGGGTGCGTTAGTGTCTGCCAGCATCTATGTATCTATCTGTGAGTTTGCGTTGTATAGGTCTGGGGGAGGGCAAGTAAGGACGAAAGGATTTCCAATTTTAATCTATCTGAAATCACATTTAACGCTGGGCTTTCCCCAATGATATTATTTGTTTTTTTCTGCGAGTCCCTCGCATTGTGTCATAGGCATTGTGGTTGATGCCAGCTAAATCCGTTGTATTTCTGACTGTTGTGCGCAAACGCGTGTGGGGGCTACAGCAAGCTTTGACACATTCCTATGCTAATCCCTTTCTTCATTTCTCCATTTTTTTTGTGTGTGTGTTAATTTTTTTTTCTTCTTCAGACTGGATTTTCCCTCATTCTTGGCATTTATTTTCTCTGCTTGTTAGCGTGTCTATAACCGACTCTCTGATTAAAAGTTCGTCCTTTTGTCTATCTGCAACATTTAATCTCGGTCTGCTTTTGAGATTCTATTTTCCTTGGTTTTTTGCTTGTTTTTAAATGTCTTTTTCATCTGTATAATAAGACACAAAAAAATATCCATAAATAAAATGTAATAATTATTTAATTAAATAATTAATTAATTAATAATATCCTATCCTATTCCGTAATTCGGAGGTCGTAGGGGCACCACAGATGATCGTTTAACCAGCATACTCCATCTTTCCCTGTTCTCAGCAACCCTGATTGTATCGCTCAGTGTCAAACCAGTCCATTCTCGAATGTTGTCCTCCTACCTCTTTTTCGGTATCACTCTTTTCTACCTCCTTGCACTGTGCCCATGTGGGTTCGGGCACTGATTAGAATAGACCCAACGTTTCCCGACGTGACGTAAGAGGCGACTAACAGGGGTGATGTCAGCACGGTATCTCTGGGCGAAAAGTCTTCTACACAGAAGTCACCGGCCAGGACGGAAAAACCTCATGTTACTACAGGTTCAACGACCACGTGCTCGGGGCCAAGGCGAGCCACACTTTATTCGTGGATATCGGCTGTGGCCAACAGCCTGGAGATGATTGGGCCCTGCCAGGTCTTTCTTGCACAAGACACACTGCATGAATAATAATAATAATAATAATAATAATAATAATAATAATAATAATAATAATAATAATAATAATAATAATAATAAATTCATTATAAACAATTATCAAACACTATCCTCTCTTATTCTATCCCGTTCCTCGAACGTCGTTGGGGCACCACAGATGATCGTTTAATCAGCGTACTCCATCTTTCTCTGACCTCAGCAACCCTCATGGCTTCGCTCAGTGTCAATCCAGTCCATTCTCGAATGTTGTCCTCCCACTTCTTTTTCTGTCTACCTCTTCTTCTGCCTCCTGGCACCGTGCCTTGCAGGATGGTCTTTGCAAGGTCTGACGCTCCGGTGACGTGGCCATACCATCGGAGTTTCCGTTTCTTTACCGCTGTGAGCATGTCATAGTGGTGACTATCAGTTATCATAAAAACTGACCAATTGGAGAACCAATAAACGTTTTCGCTAACGTAATACAAACATCAAAAATTATACTGTCATTAGATATTACATTATAAGGTAGACTATTACGCAAATGATTACAAGCAAATATGTTTTTATCAAAAAATAACAAATTACAAACTGTTGATTGTTGTCTCTTTTATCTAGTGTTTCATAATTGTAATATTTTATATATTTTATTAAAATCACAATTAAAAATATATTTATTTTATTATGGCAATCGATTATCTTCAATCTGGACTCATCCACCCACCCCTCCACACTCTTGACCCTGTTCTAGTTGTATGTTTATTTCTGTGTGTTAATCCCGTTGGGGTGCCGGGGGTTTAAGTTTAAATAGTATCCCCACTTTCTGGAAATTTAGTGCTTTAAATTCCCACTGTCGCTGTCTTTCTTATTTGCTCTTTCTCATTCCTGCTCTGTTCTATCAATCTGCTGTACTATCTTCTTCTTCGCTAGACCAGTCACCTACCTTTTTTCTTGAAAACTCTTCCGGGACAACACTCCTTATTTGTGTATGAGGTCTGTTGGACGAGCTTGGGAATATTGGACGCTTTCTGCCAGGTGGTCACTAAGGCTTCCTATGATGTTATTATTTAGCAATGTAGGCATTTTATATGTATGTGTTTTGTTGATAATTTATAATGATGTTTGTATTCTATTTTGTTTTTGTAAACGGGGGTTCGATAAATTAGAGTACAGCCTCAGCGTCCCCTGCGTGGGATGTCTTTATTGTAAAGTGACTGGCTGGTGGAGAGCTTTCAGTTTTACGGTAAAACTTTTACTACTAGGGTTGTTTCAGCAGATCTTTTATGCGGATCAGGGGTTGTCCGGTCCTGATTTGGCTCGGAAGAGTCCGCTGGACCTAAAGCAATAATCATGTAATGTAATGTAATGTAATTTCTGTGTGTTTGTCTGTCTGTCTGTCTGTCTGTCTCTCTGTCTCTCTCTCTCGCTCTCTCTCTCTCTTTCTTTCTTTCTTTCTTTCTTTCTGACTTTCAAACAGTTTATATTCAACCTCAAATTTTGCATCACCGAATGTTCTCTCATATTTTGTTTATAGTGTTCTTGCAGGCATTCTTATTATTTTTTCTTTCCTCTATAAATTACCTTTCTATTTTTCTTTTCTTTCTTCTTTCTTTCTTTCCTCCTACTTCCTTTTTTCTGCCATTTCTTTTTATTTACTTTATTTTCTACTTCTGATCCTCATGTCAAATGCCATGCCTATTTCTGCGTCCAAATCGAGTTGTAAGTAATCATAGTCCATTTCTATACTGATAACATTCTTTCCGACCAATATATTATGAGCATGGAGATGAGGTCTTACAGAAGACTTCTGGGCATTTCCTATACTCAGCACATCTTATCAATGGCGAAGTCCGACAGACCATTACACAAGCCATTGGACAATATGATGGCATGCTCACAGAGGTGAAGAAACGGAAACTCCGATGGTATGGCCACGTCACCAGAGCATCATGCCTTGCAAAGACCAACCTGCAAGGCACGGTGCGAAGAGGCAGAAGAAGAGGGAGAGAGAGAAAGAGGTGGGAGGACAACATTCGAGAATGGACTGGCTTGAAACTAAGCGAAGCCATGAGGGTTGCTGAGGACAGAGAAAGAAGGAGTACGCTGGTTAAACGATCCTGTGGTGCCCCAACCCCCTTCCACTTAGGGGATAGGATGGGATAGGATAGTATATTATGGAACCATGGCGGTATGGGGTACCATTAATATGGAAGGGAAAAAAGAACGTATTTCCTAAAATTTAATTTCTCCTTTTTATTTTTAAAATATTTAAATAGCCAAAAGAATTTTTACAAAATTGGAATATAGTATCTTTGGGATGGAATTATAAGTAATCATACTTTTTTTAAATGTTAAAACATAGGTCTTTCCACCTCCCCCCACTCAACACTGTTTTTTTTTATATAATACTACTACAGGTGTTGGATGTTTTACGTGAACTTGTCTTCCTTCTGAACCTCTCTACCATCCCCATCTCTTTTCCTCTCCGCCCGATCGTGGGTTTTTATTAATACAGAAGGTGAAAATATTGAATTTTATTAACATTTCAAAATGAGACTAATACGATAAGATATAGGCTCTATACAAGTTATTTATAGACACATTCACATGATAAACGCGCAACCATGGCTTGTAAGAATTAGGACAGCTTAGGTGGTCAGTTTTATTGGATAAAGCCCAAAGAAAGTTTAGGTATGGGATATTTCCCAAAGGTTTCAAACTATCGAAAAAGAAGAACTCGACCAACTATATATATACATACTATATGTAGCGGAAAGGGAGGCGACTGGTTGAGGCTTGGGAGAGAAATTGTCTACCTTGACTTTCTTGGTTAGACTAGCCTTGGGTGGCTCCTGCTTTGCAAAATCCTTTGGGTATGCCATTGGGTTACGTAGGACAAGGCGACACGACATTTGTTCTCCCCGGCTGACCATTCGCCTGCTGCTTTTGGTGGCGAGCGGGACCACATTGTCGGCAGGCATTTTATGCAGGTCGGTGGCAGCGACCTTGCAGTAGAGTGCGTGGCACTAGTAGCCGGCAACCCGGTACTCCATATTAAAAAAGAGATCCGTAGGATCTCATCTTTGATATGATGATGATAATCATTGTTGTCAGGGTGGCGACGTGGTGATCGTCCTTAACGCTGATGTAATAGGACGTTAAGCTTCGTTGTTCCTCCTCCCAACCACGCTTCACCGCCTTGCAGGGCAAAAATTTTTATGTCCCTCTTTTGAGGGATAAAATGAAAATAACAGCTCGGGTGGAGCAATGTTCTCAGGGTCGTGGCCGAGAGACGGGAGTCAAATACTCCGCTCGGCTACAAGCGGTGCAACGACCGGGAACAGGATGATGCTGGACCGTGGTGTGGACTGACTTGGCGTAGTCAGTGTCGGTTCCAGACATTCCTGTTGCGAACGGGGAAACCATGAGGACATGGTTCCATTTGAGCTGTGGGATCTGTAGCGGAAAGGGAGGCGACTGGTTGAGGCTTGGGAGAGAAATTGTCTACCTTGACTTTCTTGGTTAGACTAGGCTTGGATGGCTCCTGCTTTGCAGAATCCTTTGGGTATGTCATTGGGTTACGCAGGACAAGGCGACAAGACATTTGTTCTCCCCGGCTGACCATTCGCCTGCTGCTTTTGGTGGCGAGCGGGACCACATTGTCGGCAGGCATTTTATGCAGGTCGGTGGCAGCGACCTTGCAGTAGAGTGCGTGGCACTAGTAGCCGGCAACCCGGTACTCCCAACCACGCTTCACCGCCTTGCAGGGCAAATATTTTTACGTCCCTCTTTTGGGGGATAAAATGAAAATAACAGCTCGGGTGGAGCAATGTTCTCAGGGTCGTGGCCGAGAGACGGTAGTCAAATACTCCGCTCGGCTACATATACATTCGCGCGTGCGCAGTTTAGTGGGTGTCGAGACCTTTAAAAAAAACGGTTAGGGGCTGAATTTTAAGAACCCCAAAACAAATAACTAGGGAAAAGTTCAAAGAAAGTTTTAGGTGTTGGATTTTAGAAGGCCAACTTCAAGTGAATAGGATAAAATTCAAAGAGAGTTTAGGTGTTGGATTTTACCAAGGGCTAAAATGTAGAACTGTGACAAGAAAGGTTTTGGGCTGTGTTAAAGGTGTTTCGTGGTCTTTCTACTGAATGTGAAAAAAAGTATTGTGATAAAAGTTTTTCCCTGTTTGATATTTTGGGTGTTACTGGGCTAATCCTACTGTGGAATGTGTTCCGCTTTCGCTGTTTTGTCGGTCCTAAATCGCCGTAGAACGTGTTGGGCCGAAAAATTAATCGCCCCGAGAGGTGTTGCGTCAACTTTCTTCAGATGTGCCACAAGAGCCGTGCATGTGTTTTCCAGCACATGAAAGGGGAACAAACTCCGGTAGGGAATGTGTTTTCCAACACATGAAAGGCAACAAACTTGAAACTGGATGGCGCTGTTTTGGCACGGCGATCCTCTCATCTTTTTTTTAACGCTACCCCCCTTGTGTCGTCAGGAACACTCTATCTTCGATAGACCCTCTGCTTTCTGTTTGAAAAACAACTGAAGAGAGTCGTCTAAGAGGGGGATGAACATTGTATTTTCTGTTGCTCTTACGCCAAAGACGCTAATTTATAAGAAGACAAGGGGCCGGTTTAGGTGGAAGTAGATTTAGGCTTACCCACCCTACATCCCTCTCTGATCCTAAAGCAAACAACGGGCTGAGACGCGCATTCTTCCATCTCTGGGGATCGAGAGAGCTGAATCAGGGATCGGGAGCCTTCAGTGGCATTGCTCGGTCTCTGGCCAAAGCACTGACAAATCCTGACCATGATCTACCAGTCTAAACACAGCCAACTGACCTTTCTCTCTCTCTTTCTCTCTCTCTTTCCCTCTCTCTCTCTCTGTCTCTCTCTTTCTGTCTCTCTCTCTGTCTCACTCTCTCTCTCATCCCTCCTTCACCCTACACGCGCACTTCCCTCCCTCTCTCACACTCGCTCTTTCTTTCATTCACAAAATTGTATTCCCACCTCTCTCTCTCTCTCTCTCTCTCTCTCTCTCTCTCTCTCTCTCTCTCTCTCTCTCTCTCTCTATCTCTCTCTATCTCATATTCTAATAGTCGTATGATATTCATACTACCAGCACGCTTTTACTAACATAGCCTATAATAGTAAACCTCTGGCCTTGAATTTTTAAAAAACATGTATCTCAAGAAAATAAAATGACAATAGCTCGCAGTGAAGTGAACCTCTTTCCTAATCTTATACAGGTGAAAGGTGCTGCACCAGGGCAGTGACTCCGGTAAATAAGACAAAGTTAATTGTAGTTGTGTATATTGTTTTGGCATAAAATCGTCTTGAGCTAATACGACACCGACGACATTCAATATTAAAATTTAAAGACATCCTTGCCTGTGGAACAAGTGAATTGTCATTAATGGTCGCTACCGTTTGAACCAGCGATAAGGGTGTTGTCGTTAATGGTTTCTACCATTTGAACCAGAGACAAGGGTATTGTCATTAATGGTCGCTACAGTTTGAACCAGCAATGCGTCTGCTTAATAAAATTGTGCTTCTGTTTTTACACGCATATGATGAATTTAACTTTTTTGTCACCAGAAATATATAGACACTGTGTCAACCAGGTGTATTTTTACATACCAGAATTATATAGATACTGTGTGACCCAGGTGTAGTTTTACATACCAGAATTATATAGATACTGTGTGACGCAGGTTTAGTTTTACATACCAGAATTATATAGTTACTGTGTGACCAAGATATAGTTTTACATAACAGAATTATATAGGTACTGTGTGAACCAGATGGAGCTTTACATCTGAGAAAACAAGGCTACTCTATTTTTTTTTACTACTTCCTTCCTAAAACCCCAACCGCTGACATCTACTTCATTAAACGATTAAATAGGCCTACAATAGTGGGTTTTTTTAGGAAGCAGCAAGTGCCGTTCTAGGAAGTATCTGTGTGTGTGTGTGTGTGTGTGTGTGTTGTTTGTGTGTGAATGTGTAGTTGTTGTTTTTTATGCATGTAAAACTAGTCATGGCACAATAGATCGCCGTACGAGCATCTACAAAAACCGGTGAAATGTGTTAATTGATTTCATCAGATGCATTTACAAACATGATAGCATTTCACCAGACCCATGCAAACTAAGCGTAGCGTTAGTGACGAGGGAACTGAGGGGGACAGAAAACAAATATGGACTGTGATGGCGACCTCTGCTGGCGACAAGTCTGATTACGCTACAGACGGATATGAGATTTTGGCGAAGTCTCTCTGGTCTCGCCTAGCTAGCAAAATTACTGAATTTCTAACTTCAAAAATTAAACCAGATCTTCCGGCATACACAAACCATGCCTACTTGGTCACTTAATGAAACATTTGTAACATCTTTTTGCCCTTGAATCGCCTCCCAACACCACTGTTCACCTCTTGATCGCATTCGTCCATAATTATATGTTGAATAATAATATTGATAATAATGGATGCTATCTAATAATAATAATAATAATAATAATAATAATAATAATAATAATAATAATAATAATAATAATAATAATAATAATAATATCATCATCTTCATTATCATCATCATCATCATCATACAGTTTGCTAACACGCTTTTTCTTCTATCGAACTCAAAGCGCGGCGATCTGAAGAGATCACTGTTACAAAAGTGGAAATAGAAACCCAATTTTTTTTGGGGGGGTGGGGGTGGGGAATTTTAGATAGACTGCATCCAATACCATTATTGAAGGGAGTGAGAAAACCGGAGTACCCGGGGAAAACCCTCGGTGTCCCGAAAAGTTTTGTACCTAAGTCACGCAAGTTCGTCCCATGCCCGGTTCCAACCCGTGATATTAAGCATAGGAAATCAGCTCACTGTCAACTGAGCTACTATATACCACCCCCATGTTCTTTTCTTTAAATTCCTAAACTCAAAAAGCGGCGATCTGTAACCAACACACACCTTCACGTGTTACACAAACTCTTAAAATTACAGGGAAAACACATTCCTAACTAAAAACATGTGGCGTAAAGGCAGGGAGATCGCTATTAGAAGACATAAAGGAAATCGAATTTTATTTCGAAATGGATTGACTGCATCAACTTCGTTCCATTATTGAAGAGATAGAGGGAACCGGAGTACTCGGGAGAAAAAACAACAATCGTCGGTTAATTAGTTAGTTATTATTTGCTTACAAAGTCCAGCGGACTGCAAAGAGCCGAATCAGGACCACAAAATCAAGAACACAACTTGGCTGAAAGAGGACTCACCCTTGATCCGCATAAAAGATCTGCTGAAACAACCCAAGTGGTAATACTGAAGGCACTCCACCAGCCGGTCACTGTACAATAAAGACATCCCACGCAGGGGACGCTGAGGCTAATTTATCACCCCCGAAAAACAAAATAAAAATACAACAAACATCATTATAAAATATCAACAAAACACATACATGGAAAATGCATACATTGCTAAATAATAGTATCATAGGAAACCCTAGTGACCATTTGACAGAAAGTGTCCAATATTCCCAAGCTGATACAACAGACCTCACACACAAATGAGGAATTTTGTCCCCCGAAGAGTTTTCAAGAAAAAAAAGGTAGGTGACTGGTCTAACGAAGAAGAAGATGATATAGTAGATTGATAGAACAGAGTAGGAATAAGAAAGAGCAAATGATAAAGACAGCGACAGTGGGATTTTAAAGCACTAAATTTCCAGAAAGTGGGGATACTATTTATACAGAAACCCCCGGCACCTCCACGGAGGGGACAAACCTCGGTGACTTGAACAATCACGTAAGTTCGTCCCTGGCAATATTCAAACCCGGATCTTCTTAAAATAATATTGCTCTGTCTCTGCCTTTGTTTGTCTGTCTGTCTGTCTTGTCTCTCTCTCTCTCTCTCTCTCTCTCTCTCTCTCTCTCTCTCTCTCTCTCTCTTTGCACATCTCCCCTCTCCCTCGCTTTCCCTCCTTCCATCTTTTCCTCATCCCACGTGTCTATAAATCTTGATTAGTAAAACTTTGAACTCCAGCAGATCTCAGCTGGTGGGTGGCTTTCAGTAAGACTACGCCCACTTAGCCACTTGTTACCCCTGCGAGCTATGGTTCAAATTCCTAGGTTTCTCTGTCGACGATGGAGCAAGCGAAATTTTCCTCTTGTAGTACAGCGTAGTCATAGAAAAGGTTAAGCGTGTTTTGTTTTCTGAATAGTAATAACTTGATTTATTGGATTCTATTTTAGATAGTATCAAAGTAGACCTATGTCATGTTTTCAATCTAATAGAAGGAAGGTGGGAGTAGGGGTTGGGGAGGAGGTAGAGGTTGGAATGGACAGGGAAATGAATTATACTGTACTGTCATAAACACGTGCCTATTGGTGTGTATGTGTGTGTGTGTGCGTGTGTGTGTGTGTGTGAGTGAGAGAGAGACAGAGAGAGAGGGAGAGAGAGAGAGAGAGAGAGATGCTCCGGCTCCGCTCTTTTTCGTATTGAGTACTGTACGTGAAGATGATGCAGATGATGATGATGATGATGATGATGATGCAGATGATGATGATGATGATGATGATGATGATGATGATGATGATGATGATGATGATGATGATGATGATTCTTTAGCGCTTAAGCTTCCCGACTTACGAGCACCAGACTAAGGCCTTGGTGCATAACCATTCAAAACATGCAAAATGTAACTGCGAAGAGAAAAGGACTAAAAACAATATCTACGATGACTGTGGGCCATAATTATTGCTTGAGGATGGAGGCAAGGTCTCCGCGTTATCTTTGAGGATCGTGTAGAGATGTCCAGTATTGCAATAAACCACTGACGGCTGTCAGCAGCCATGTGCCGGTCCACAATAAGGAATGGCCAGCCTGGTATAAGGTGGAGCCGATGGAGGGGTGGTGGTGATGGTGGTTATGGAGACTGGGAAAGGTTAAAAGTTGACGAAAGAAAAGAGGGAGAGAAGGAGCAAAGGAGGGTGGGGGAGGGAGAGAGGGAGACAGAGACAGACAGAGAGAGAGACAGACAGACATTCTGTGCACACAGAGAGGAGAGACAGAAACATAAAAACACGCGCGCGCACGCACACCCGCACAACACACACACACACACACACACACACAAATAGACGCCTGGGGGTGAGGTACCAGGCGGAGGCAAAAAGAGTCAGATACGTTATATAGAAGAAGGGAGGAAAAGAATGTGGGAAACAGAAGGATTATTTGGCGTAATGTATTTATTTATTGATTAATTGAAAGTAATGGCGGGAATCAAAGAGATCGCATACTGAGTACATTTGTTAGATTGCCGACAAAGGAAGTGGAGGGATTTATTCTCTAACCCTTCGTCCTTGACACCGGGTATTAGTTGCCGCATGGACACTATATAATACATATAGAGTCCATGAGTTGCCGGGGTGACTTGTTGCCCTCCATCTATTGCCATCCAGTAAAGTTTGTTGCTTCTCATTCTCCTTCTTCTTCTCCGTTCTTCCTTTCTTTTTAATTTCTTCTTGTCAGTTCATTTTTTTTACATTCTTCAATTTTCTTCTTTATTTCTAAATTTTTATTTTCTCTGATTTTGTTGTTGTTTTTCTTTTTGTTTCTTTTTTCTGTGTTTCTCTCATTCTCTCGCTAAAGAAGTAGCCGGAATTTCACCAACATACATGTATATTAATATTTTCGAAACTATTTTGTAATCTTTCTAAACAAGAGTTCTTGACATACCAAAGACATTATAGTGTTTGTACTAAACGTTTAGTGTATTTTATATTCTACTGAACGATTGTGGTAGACCAAGAAATCCAAGAGTTGCAATAAAAAAAATGCAGATATTAGTGAAGAAGGAATGTAGGGGTAGTCAATTTATTTAAACTAGGGACCATTTGTCCACACGTCTGATCCCCGACTGACCAGGCGCGGAGGCCAAAATCCTGATACACAGCAAATAGCACAGGAGCTTCCATGATAGTAAATGTTCGAGATTCTACCTGTCAGTCATGTCATTTTG
This sequence comes from Oncomelania hupensis, assembly GCA_036898135.1. NCBI lineage: Eukaryota > Metazoa > Mollusca > Gastropoda > Littorinimorpha > Pomatiopsidae > Oncomelania > Oncomelania hupensis. The sequence continues at coordinate 54,989,461 of CM072518.1, read as the reverse complement.
TAGCTTTTAATTCTGCCAGAGACGGAGAACTGAAGTTTATTCAAACAATAATTATTAAGAATTCAATAACCATTTGTTTTATAAAGCGCAATGCAAACACATGACGTTTTCTCAAAGCGAAATATTCACTCATTCTGAGACATTCTTTACATTTCCATGCAGGCCAAATTCAGGAGTTTTCTAAACTAGTGCACGACAATTACAACTCCGTACCACTCATGACCCCTTCTCACCCCTTCTCATTCGAACCCACTACACACTGACATGACCCCGCTCTGACTTTGAAACATAAAGATGGACATTGCTCACAATTAACTTGGATCGAAACCCCGAGCTCTGAAGCACTAGCCTATACGTTTTCATAACTAATTACATTACATTTCATGATTATTGTTTTAGGTCCAGCGGACTCTTCCGAGCCAAATCAGGACCGGACAACCCCTGATCCGCATAAAAGATCTGCTGAAACAACCCTAGTGGTAAAACTGAATACTCTCCACCAGCCAGTCACTTTACAATAAAGACATCCCACGCAGGGGACGGCTGAGGCTTCTCCCCAACTTATCGAACCCCCGTTTACAAAAACAAAATAGAATACAAACGTCATTATAAATTATCAACAAAACACATACATATAAAATGCCTACATTGCTAAATAATAGCATCATAGGAAGCCCTAGTGACCACCTGGCAGAAAGCGTCCAATATTCCCAAGCTGATCCAACAGACCTCATACACAAATAAGGAGTCTTGTCCCGGAAGAGTTTTCAAGAAAAAAGGTAGGAGACTGGGCTAGCGAAGAAGACGATAGTATAGCAGATTGATAGAACAGAGCAGGAATGAGAAAGAGCAAATGAGAAAGACAGCGACAGTGGGAATTTAAAGCGCTAAATTTCCAGAAAGTGGGGATACTATTTATACTGAAACCCCCGGCACCCCAACGGGGGTTTCATAACTAATAAATACATAACAATATCGAGCACTTTCCAGTATAGTCCTGAACAAAATCTATGAAAGTATCGTTATAGTCCAGTGTACCCGGTCCTGATTTGGCTCGGAAGAGTCCGCTGGACCTAAAGCAACAATCAATCAATCAATCAATCAAGTCCTGTGTACAATATAGGTTTAGCATATACAGTACCATCACTATCAGTATTGTAAGTACCGTAATGCCAGCTACATTGTTCCTAAAGCCTTAATCCCAAATCTTTCTTTTTTTTTCATTCTGAGGTACTGCCCAGTATTGTTTTTCACACTTAATTAATACTGACTATGTCCAGCAGCGTCCAATACAAACACCATCCATGATACCAACTGATTACGCTAACACTCTTAATCTCTCTGTTTTTGATCTTCTCTGCTGGAAGGCTTACATGTACATTGATAATCTTGTGGTCTTGGTAGATATGTAACTACCGAAATTTTAAATAAGTGTCCATGTCACATACAATAAAAATTGGACATTTTTCTTAATCCGTTTTAAATCTAAATACCGCTTTGAATGAAACAGAACTGTTAGGATTAAAATATTACTATATTCATGAGATACACAGTAACAATATATAAACTAATTCCTAAAGCGGTTTATATTTCCAACCCTGTCAATTTCTTTCAAGACAAATATTGGGACTTTTTCCATAATTATAGCTATACTTTGTTAACGTGTACATTATCTAACATATTTATTTATTTTATTTACTTTAATCTAATTTTTTTTGTGTGTCTAATTTCTTTATTCCGTTTATATTTTAACTCATCATGGTTTATTTTCATTGAAAATTTAGCTTTATTTTCTAATACAAAACTTTTTTTAAATGACGTACGGGTCCATGTCAGCTGCAGAATGGTGTTCTTTAAAAAAAAAAAAGTCTATAATTATGTATTACAGCTGTCGGTATGGTTAAGGAATTAGAAATATACTGTATATGATTTCACTCTTGGCAGTTCTTCTTCTTCTTCTTCTTCTTCTTATTCCTCTTCTTCTTTTGCAAGGCTTCACAGTTTGTATTAAAACCTAAAGTTTACACAGCAATTAGAACATCACTAACTTACTTGTGAGCACCTTATCTCCGCTAGTCATTTATTACTTCAGTTGAAATGAGCATCTCCAACCAGATTTTCTGACACCATCTAGGTGTTTTTTTTACATGCTGTCTAGAGAACGGGTACTCGGGAGTCTCAGATGTTCAGTGTGATCTCCACACACATTCAGCTATCCGAAAGTTCCCCACTTCCGGAAGCCGCTTCCTTCGCAATGTAAACGCCCGGATGTGGCCAAGATGGCGGTCCCTCACCCCAAGGTGGTTTGTTTGGTGACAGTAATATCTGATCTTTTCAACACCCTCTGTTTTTCCCTCTTGTAAAAGCAAGAAATGCGAAGGTAAAGGGCCTTGGAGTTCTTGTTGATGAGCACGCCAAAATTTCAGTAATTGCAGATGCCTAATTTAAATGTTGCCAATCAGGCAAGTTTATCGCATACAACAGAAGCTTTCCAACTAACTGCAAGGCGCAATTTAATAGGATTATAAACATGGTCCAAAAGCTTTAGCTTGTGCCATTCTTCAATCCCAGCAACTCGACCTATCTATTTTGTGATCACTTCCCTCCCTCCCCACCCCACCCCCCTTCCCATACATAATTTTGTAATAACACTTTCTGACCTTGTAAAGAACCGCAATATGAAAAATTAATAATAATATGGTACTGAAACTGCCCGGAAATTGATAGGATTCTTTTTTCGGCCGTGGAACAATTTTCCTGCAGAATTCAGGTCAGGTGTATGAAGTTTTGTTTTAAGCCAGGTGCCAGGTAGCTCAGTGGATAGAGTGCTGGCTTTCTAAGCCGAAAATCCCGGGTTCGAACCCTGCATTGGCCGAACTTACGTGCGAGACTTTTTCAGCACACTGAGGGTTTTCTTCGGGTACTCCGGTTCCTCCCTCCAATAACGGTATTGGATGCAGTCAATCTCAGTTTATTGGTTTTGTTTAAAAACTGATTTCTCTTCCACCTTCTTTAATAGCGAAATCTTCAAATCGCCGCGCTGTGAGTTCTATTGAAGAAAATGCGCGTGATAGTATCCTTTATTATTTAGTAGTAGTAGTAGTAGTAGTAGTAGTAGTAGTAGTAGTAGTAGTAGTAGTAGTAGTAGTGTTGTTATTATTATTATTATTATTATTATTATTATTATTATTATTATTATTATTATTATTTTTATTATTATTGTTGTTGTTGTTGTTTTTGTTGTTACAACCACGTTTGAAAACACATTGCAAAAACTTCCCTTAGCTTGTCTGTTTACGTGTCTGTGTGTGTTTTGTTCTAAGAGACAACAGACATGCGTCTTAATATCCTTTTAAAATAAAAAAGAGAAGGGACATTTTATACTGTATAATTTCGAAGACAAAACGTCCTTGTCAGCTAGTGTTGATGCCAGACTCATTGCAAAGGAAAAGTGAGGCAGACGCCAAGAGAGCGACAGAGTGCTGTATGACACTGAGTTTTGGAGACCCAACTAAGCTAGATTGCATCTAGTTCTTGAGAGTTGCATCAACATCCTTGATACTCCGAGTGAGTGGCTGTATTTTTGCCACTGGCCTCTGTCACAACGTGGCTTTACCCGCGCGTGTCCTCCACAACAGCAGACCTAAAGTACACTCTCCCCCTGCTCCCATCTACCCGGGGTGGCCATTGACGGAGGTAATCTGTAAATCCCTGGCCAGATTAGGCCCTGCCCTCGGCCTCGTTATTGATGAGGCTTTGATAGCTCCGCCTTCTCTGGTGAAGATAAATAATCTGCGCGTGCTGGTGCGTTTTCATTACCAGCCTGGAATATGTGCTAGAGTTAAAATGGAGGACTTTGAAAGAAACATCGGAAGATGATTTTCCTTTTCCCTCTCCTCACATTTTCCCGTTGCCCTATTTTAGGACATCAGTTGTTCAGGACATAAAGTTGTGGGACTTACTTTCTTACCTCCTTCAAAAACCCTAATCTCATCCATTGATCGTTTAACAGGGACAAGCAGACATCCTGAACAGTTTTGTCATTCCATGGGTTCCATCATTAGGCCTACTGGAGTATTCACGATAACAAATGCCAATATTGAGATAAGAAAATGATCAGATAAAGTGCCAATATCAATTTTTAAGTTTTCTCAATCATGTAATCTTGAGTTTACGCGTGCTTCTGTTTCTTCAAATTACAACACGCAATTCAGATAATAACAATCGGACATGTGTACACATTGTCCTAAATGAGACTGTACTTTCACGTGTGTTGTTCTCAGGGAACAAAAGATGTGGACATCTTGAATAACTACTCACTATTATTTCTAAAGGTCAGTTTGCTGCATCAAACCCGCACCGAAAGAAAAGAAAAAAAGCACATACATAAAAATAGAAGGATTAACATTCTTTCTTTACGAGATACACAAAAGAGTTTTTCTTATCGCTCTTCTCGCATAACATTACATCACTGGCACATAAATAACGAGCACTCCATAAATCAGAGAGCTGTTTGACGAATGAAAACGCAGCAGGCTAAAACGTTGAAAGCCCTTATGAAGAACATGTGTGTTGCTGACAGGCAGGTTTTATTGGCCACAAGGGATACCGTATCTAAGCACAGGCACACGGAATCTTTGTATCAAACTTGATGTTGAAAGTACAACTGTTTCTGGAATTTTAAAACAAACAATACCTTGAGACTTTATACATATATCAATGCAGACTAGCATCATAGACCTTACAAACCTGTTTATCGTCATCAAGGTTCAAATTACACACACACATATGCACCACACACACACACACCCACACACACACACACACACCCACACGCACGCACACACACAATATGGTGACAGAATCCTTGCCTCTTCCTTTTATTTTATGTCATTTTAATTATTAGACAAAACAAAAAAATCAGTTTGATCTACGGGATTGTTCAGTAAATGAGTGTCATACTGTCGCTTTCATTAGTTCGATTTGTGGTTTTTCTATTTAGATAGTTGCTGAGTCTCATACTGGCGAATTTGGTTTGTTTTCATTCCGTGGTTAGTATTGCGCTCTCTCTCTCGTTCTCTCTCTCCTCTCTCTCTCTCTCTCTCTCTCTCTCTCTCTCTCTCTCTCTCTCTCTCTCTCTCTCTCTCTCTCTCTCTCTCTAGTCAATCCATGGAATGAAAGTCCGGAAATTCCGTGTCTGTCTCTCTCTCTCTCTCTCTCTCTCTCTCTCTCTCTCTCTCTCTCTCTCTCTCTGTAGTCAATCTATGGAATGAAAGTCCGGAAATTCCGTGTCTGTGCGCTTGTGTGTCAATCAATCATTGTTAATCATTGTCTTTAGATAACCACGATTGCAGCCTCATGACGAAGTTTCCTAAACTGTCCACTTCTTGAATTTATGTTCGGTTAAGAATTTTATTATTTCTCTCATAAACAAAAATTAAGTTCATCTGCAAGTGTACCCTCCTTTGCACTGAAGAAGACAGGGGGATCCTGTCGAAAGACGTTTGCATCTTTTGTAAACTATTTGTTTCTGAGTTAATAATATATAAAGAATAAGTCATTATTAATCCAGAAACGGAACCTATGTTTTCCAAAAAAAATAGTTTGTCGTAAAATACTGCTTAAAAAATTCTCTTGACGTAGGTTTTTTTTTTTGTTGTTTGTTTCCAGCATAACCAATTTGCGAACACCACAAAAGCGAATTTTGTTGGGACAACATTAATTTGTCGTAAACTTACTTCTTTCTTTTTTTTTTAATTCTCTTTACGTGTCTTTTGTTTGAAATATAGAACCACATGCGATCGCACAAAAGCGGATTTGTTTGGCAACATTGAAACGTCCAACGAACACGTTTTCCCGGTGATAAATGGCTTTTTAATCTACCGCGACGTTTGGAAGCTGCTGCTGCTGTTTGTTGCACGCCTGCGTGAAGAACGCTTCACATTTTTACCGCATTTTCCTGTCAAAATTAAGTTAGTTAGTTAAAATAGATTAACGTCCCCGGACACATAAGCGTATAGGGGACGGGTGAAACAACAAAATTAATCGTTCGAAAAACCATTTTAATACAATGAGACAGCGGTTTGCTCCCCTAGCGAGTGTCTTAAAAGTGAAAAGGATTGCAACATTCGCCATAAAATCGCCATTTTCGGTATCGAAGGTCTTTTTTTTTTGTTTGGCTTTTTTTTTTAGAGCGTTTATAATAAGGTGGTATTTAACCAATGAATTCAATGGTTTGTTGATTTTTAATTTATAGCGTGAACGCGTGCTCAGCGAAGCTTACCTTTAGTTTAATGTAGGTCTACAAACGTTCTGGATTGGGGTGAGGTAAACGATTGATGTTGGGATGGAGGTGGGATTAGAAAATATGAGGAGCAGATTGAAAGGGGTTGGGATGGGAAGCAGGTGTTTCCGTGTGTGTGCGCGTGTGTATGGTAGGTGTGTGTGTGTGGTAGGTGTGTGTGTGTGTGTGCGTGTGCTTTGTTTTGCTCGTGTTTTTTTAATCGTTGAGAGGAAAAGGTCCAACTACTCATACATGTTGTTGTATTTCTCCTAAAATCGCTTCCAGTTCTATTGCGATTGTTGGAAAAGAAGAAAAAAGTCTGTCAAACCTATCTGTCGTGACTTTTAGTTGGGTGGTAGTGAATTTTTAACTCAATTTTACGCTCTATTTGTGCTATTTTTTTTTTTATTTTGCTTTCAGTTGAGGCTAGTTTAATTTTACATGAATTTTGCGTTCTCTTTTTTGTTAAATTTCTATTGCAATGGCGTATAATTACGTTGCCTCTGTAAGTTAATGTTATGCTCACGGGTACCAAACACAACCTGTCTTCTTCCCCCTGTAGATATTCTCTTGGCCAGACCACTATTCCTCTGTCATGTTCTGTCAGAAACCTTGGTGTCATCCTTGACAACACCCTCTCCATGTCAGAATTCAACCGCAAAACCTGTCAAACATGCAACTTTCAACTCCGTAGAATAGGCGTTGTCCGCAAGCATCAGACCACTGACGCTACAGCCAAACTAATTTCCTCTCTTGTTCTTCGTTCTTCCTCTGACACCCTCATGCTACAAATACCACCGCTACAAACTCTCCTATTCAGACTGTCTATCCTTCAACTTGGAACTCTCTCTCTCTCTCCGCAGCTCTCCGAACATAGCCACTTTCAAGTCCAACTTGAAAACTCATCTCTTCCTTAAAAATTTCTGATCTCGTTTCCCATCACCATCATCATTCCTTCTTTTCTGATTCAGACCACCGCCATTACACCGCACGCCCCGTTCGCATTTTTATATTTTACTTTTAAACATTTTTTTTCACGTTTGTATTATGCCTTTGCATAATTTATTAGTGTTCATGAATTCTCGGTGCGCATAAGAAGGATGTGAAAAAATAAATCAAACGATAGGAAAGAAAAATGGGAAGACGGTGCATGAGAGTGAGAACGGTGCTTGGCGAAGTCCATAAAAACAAATCACTGTGAGGAGAATAAATAGGTCTTCAGTCTCTTTCTGAACAATCTAACAATCCCTGTGGTCTTCAGCGTCTCAGGCAACGAGTTCCAGAGCATCAGGTGCTGCGTTTTTGAAGATTCTGGCACCTGACCTTTTCTTGTTTCTTCAGATGCAGGGTGGCAGAACAGGGACTGGGAGCATGAGCGGAGGCGGCGAGGTGGTTCATATACTGGTATAAGTTTATACAAATACTCTGGGTCAGCCTTGCTCATGCGGGAAAAAGCTAATGACAGTATCTTGTAGCCTATGCGGGGTTTTTTTTTGTTGTTATTTTTGTTGTTGCTATTTTGTTTTTAACTGCCAACCAATGTAGTGAATGAAGCACGGATGAAATGTGTGCAGAACGCTTAGTATGTGTGACGATTCTGGCAGCAATGTTCTGGATCTTTGCAATTTATCCAGCTGAGTGGCAGGAAGACCCCACAAGAGGCTATTGCATAGTCGACTCTAGAGTCAAGAGTACATTGTTTGCTGCTGCCTGATGTTAGCATGGGGCTAAGTTTTCCGAGATTTCAGAGTTGAAGATAACAACTGCAAACAACTGAGCTAATGTGTTTAGACATGGACAGCTCAGAATCTATGATCAGTCCTAGATCACGAACAGAGTCCGCAAACGAGATGTGAGCATCACCAACTTGCACACTGGTAACTTCAGCCAACTCTCTCCTCGCCTTAGGTCGACATAATAAGACTTCCGTCTTATCATTTAACTTTGGGCGATTTCTTGTCATCCAGGATTTAATGGCGGCACAGCACAACTCAAGATTACTAATAGCATCCTTCACTGCCTTTCGATCTGGTGCAAACGTGCTAAACAGTTGTGAGTCCTCTGCAAAGAACTGCCGTCCTATGTGATACTGTTCAATAACTCTACCCAACTGAGAAATGTACATTGAAAATAGGAGAGACCCCATCACGGATCCTGTGGAACACCACATGTTAGAGGTACTGTTTGGGAAGAAGATGAGCCTAATATGACTCTGTGATTGCCTTTCAAGACATGAAGCTAACCACTGCAAGGCTGTATCTCCAATACCAGCTTCAGATATCAGTCTCTGGAGCAATAATTGATGGTCTATCGTGTCGGACGCGGTACTGAGGTCAAGTAGAACAAGCAGCACTAGATTCCCTGAATTGAGACTCAGCAAAATATCGTTGACAACTGACAGGAGAGCTGTCTCAGCCCTGAAGCCAAGTCTACATGCTGACTGAAATCTGTCCAGGCAGTTGTGCACACTCAAGTGGTGCATACATTGATCAGCCACAACCCTCTCACGAGAGGTTTGAAACAGGACGGAAATTCTTGCACACTCATTGGGACCTAAACCAGACTTTTTCAATAAAGGTCTGATCACAGCCGTTTCAAAGCAGTGTAGAGCGGATCCAGACGCAAGACTGGAATTGGTGGTCTTCAGTTTCACTGGGAAAATGACATCCAAGAACTGAAGGACAAACTTAGTAGGAGCAGGGTGAACCTCGCAGGAAATCTTTCTGGACCTAACAATCACTTTCTGAAGTTGATCCTCATCAACACACGAAAACATAACAAGAGGGAAGCCATTTAAGGGCACTGTATGGTCCTGTTTACTCTGTGACAAGACAGCAGCCGCACTGTCAAGTTTACTTTTATCTCACTGATCTTGTCCACAAAGTAATCCGACAACAAATCAGCTGCCGATTTGGTTAGCAATGAGCGGCCTCCTTGGTAGGGAAAGGTACAAGATCTTTCTCTATCAAGGACGCCGCTAATGATGGAATATGTTTTCCTGGGATCACCTGTAGTAGCAGAAAGTGGATCCTGTATGTAAGCAGCTTTTACTCTTTTAACAGGGCAGAGGGAGAGGGAGAGAGAGAGAGAGAGAGAGAGAGAGAGAGAGAGAGAGAGAGAATGTGAGAGGGAGACAGAAAAACAGTGAGAGAGAGAGAGCGATAGGGGGAGGGGAGTAAGTCAAGGATGAGAGAGAGGGGTTGGGTGAAGGAGGCGATAACCATTGTTATTGTTGTTCCTATCGGTTCTGTCAGCCTGTGATATACTGCAAGTCTCACTTGTATCAACAGTTCACGAACCTTTACAGACTGAACCAAAACTTCACAAAACTGTCGATCGCAACTTTACTTTAAAATCCTGATTGTATCTTTGCAAGAATATTTCAAGCATGCACTTTTATATATGCTTGCTAGCTTTTTTTTTCATTATTATCGTCGATTTCAAGTAAAATGTAAACGGTAGAGATGTTTTTCCTCATATAGCTCACTTTCCGACTCCACAGACATGTTCAAGGCGCTGATCAAAATCGAGATCGACTCCCACGCCGCCCAAGACGCATTCGCCACCTGAATTTAAAAATAACACACATTTCGTTCTGATATAGCGCACTTTACGAGACAACGAGCTACTCAAGGCTCTGGCCTAAATCAGATTCGCACCCACGCCACCCAAAACGCACACTTGCTTTAAGCACGCATCAACCCACGGACCACTGACGACTCACCTTTTCACCTACCAGTTTAAAACAGTTTGTAAGACTAGGTTTTCGAACCTAAAACCTTTATCTTATTAAACGGTTCAGTTACACACACACGCGCGCGCGCGCGCACCCACACACACACACCACCCTCACCCACAAAAGGATTTAAAATTCACGTTTTTTTAATTCTGGTCTGCACCTTTACTTTAACAGAACGACCTTTTTTTTTTAACATGTCACTGAAGCGAATATATGGACATGTTTTATTTATTTTTGTTACGCTTGTCGCTGACGTAATTTCTGGTGGTCTCGTATACCCAGGTTGTTGCTGTTTAGGAATTGTTGGCAGTGGTTGAGGACAAGTGGCTGGCTCCCATAAACAACTCATGGAGCATTTCGCGTGCCAATGACAGGGATAAGGAAAGATTACAGTCGCTGTTCCATTCTCTCTTTTCCTTCCCTTGATAAATGGGCTACCCGACAACATTTAGGGTAGAAGAACTAGAACACACAGTGGAAAAAAACACTATCTGGCAAGTGTTGATTGAATATTTAAGTTGCAGCGTTAAAAACTTCACTTTTTTACATTTTAGAACTTAAAAGTAATATAGCATTGTTTGGAATGTTTGGGTTTTTAATCATGTATTTCATCAATACACGTGAAATTCAGGTTGCTTCCTCAGCAAAACTAAGCAAGCAGATGTGCAGCGTCACCAAAATTGGCAAGAAACAGGACCACCAACTACTGGCGAGTTAAATACAAGTAATTAAAATGTCCTTTCTTTATTAACAAAAATTATATAGCGCACTGTCTAGCTCAAAGAGTTTTAAATGTGCTGTTTAAAAGTTGGTATCTTATCCTATCCTATCCTATCCCGTAACTCGAAAGTCGTTGAAACACCACAGATGATGGTTTAACTAGCGTACTCCATCTTTCTCTGTCTTCAGCAACCCTCATGGCTTCGCTCAGTGTCAAGCCAGTCCATTCTCGAATGTTCCCACCTCTTTTTTTATTTATCCCTCTTCTTCTGTCTCCTTGCACCGTGCCTTGCAGGATGGTCTTTGCAAGACCTGATGCTTTGGTGATGTTGGTCATACCATCGGAGTTTCCGTTTCTTCACCACAATCCTGTGAGCAAGTCATCGTGTTGTCCAATGGCTTGTGTGATGCTCTGGTATGCTCAGATTATAAGTCGCTTAGTCGAGATCGAATCATCATCGCCGCCAAGTCGTATATTCTTGCTGCAAGCTTTACATAAACTTGAAAACACATAGACTAAGAATTTTACACACAGCCAAGACAGGAATACTAATATTAATTGTTTAATATGTGTTCGATCTTAAACGTGAATCAATACAGGCTTTACGAAACTGCGGAATTTGGAAGTTCTGCAATATTTATCTCTTAATTCCGTGTGCTAGCGGAAGGGGAAGACGGCCTATCGAGCGAGGGCGTTATGAACTAATTGACCAGAGCACGCCAATTACAGGTCAGAGGCCGCCTGTCTCTCATCTCATTATCTCCGTCACACAGCGGTCCGTTGGTCAGTGTTTGCCATCCCTCCCCGTATTGTGTGGTCATCAGAGAGGGGACAATAGTGGAACACAATGTAAGAGGATCGGCAACTTTAAGGGTGGGGAGGGTAGGTGTGATGCATGACGTAGGAGGGGTGTGAGTGTGTCTGGGTGTGTGTGGGTGTGTGTGTGTGTGTGTGTGTGTGTGTGTGTGTGTGTGTGTGTGCATGAGTGTTGTTCGCGCGCGAGCTCGAGAGAAAGAGGAACATAATTATACAGACAGAACCACAGTCACTCAGCGCTCGCGCACACACATGGACCTACTTGACGCAATAATCTAGCTTTAAATATTTAATTTTAGGCTCCTTTTGACAATTAAGCTTACAGCTTTTAAAAGATTAGTAGATGTTCTCTCATTTTTCATGGGCGGCCTTCTCAAGAGTCTTACAATTATAAATTTAAGGTTATCCAATCCCAGATACTGGCTGAACTAACAGGATTTAGTAAATGAAATCTTGTTTGTGGCTTTCTAGATCAAAACGCGGAATCTTTAATTTAAGAGGCAAAATCAAAACTACATTTAAACGCGTAATGTGTAACTACAAGGACTTCAGTACTGTATTTCATTAGTAAAAGGGTTGAAAACAATCAACTCCAAGTCATTTATATAGCGCAACCCTCCCTACCGCGAAGACATGCTGTGTGGATGCTAAAACTGTTTAAAGCCGTTATGAATGGTTTGACTGCAATTAATTGCAAACCGCCTTGTGCATGAAGTGCGTGCGTGTGTGTGTGTGCATTGTCTGAATGAAATCCGATATGCATACACGAGTGGCACGCTTTTAATTCCACGTTTCCAATTTTACTTTAAATCTTACGGCTTACATCACTGGACGTGAAATAAATTCGAAAACTCGAAGGCGCGTGCATGTGCCTATGGGACTCATCCTCAAGTTTCGTGTGGCCTTTTTCTTTCATCGAAATTTGTTTTTTAATGCCGCTTATTGTTTGAGCGACTGCTTGTGCTCTTTTATAAATGTGCGTTTGTTGTTATGCTTGGCTGACACGTGCGTGCTAGCATTTGTAATCAAGTGATCACCCGGGCTATCACAATTCAGGTACACAACACTACACAAGTTTAAGGAGATAGTTGTAAGGAAGAATTTATAAGATCGTGAAATGTCTAGAAACAAAGTGTTGGAATACACAGAGATAAACAAACTTAATACGTTTCGACATGAACATACATAATCAGCAACGGAATATTTACGAGTTATACTGAAAACACTTTTTTACAATTTTATTTCACCTACATAAATATAATTTAAAATAACAATATCCATTTTGTGTTATTATTATTTTGATAATGACTGCTTCACATAAAAATAAAAACGGACAATTGAGAGAAATGCGCACGCAAGTATACTGAAAATAGACACCTACACGTGTAAATTGAAACCTAACTCAAATCATTACGCCTTTTTTTTTCATTGAAAGACGGTTAAAATGCAAATCTTGAAAAAATGTACAGTTAGCATATTCGTTATTTCATAGTCTCTCACAAGCACACCCAGTTGTGGTATACTCTCTCTCTCTCTCTCTCTCTCTCTCTCTCTCTCTCTCTCTCTCTCTCTCTCTCTCTCTCTCTCTCTCTCTCACTTTTGTAGGCTATATTGTGGCACACACGCACACTACAATAGCAGTCTTCTGATTGATTGATTGATTTATTGTTGCTTTAGGTCCAGCGGACTCCTCCGAGCCAAATCAGGACCGGACAACCCCCGATCCGCATAAAAGATCTGCTGAAACAACCCTAGTGGGAAAATTGAACGCCCTTCACCGGCCAGTCACTTTACAATAAAGACATCCCACGCGGGGGACGGCTGAGGGTTTACCTCAACTACGCGAACCCCCGGTTACAAAAACAAAATAGAATACAACCATCATTACAAATCATCAACGAAACATATACACATATAAAATGCCTATATTGCTAAATACTAACATCATAGGAAGCCCTAGTGACCACCCAGCAGAAAGCGTCCAACACTCCCAAGCTGATCCAACAGACCCCATACACAAACAAGGAGTCCTGTCCAGGAAGAGTTTTCAAGAAAAAAGGTAGGTCATTGATCTAGCGAAGAAGAAGATAGTATAGCAGAGCAGTCTTCTAACAATTCAAGTTGTCTGTTGATGCCGTTTTCTTTTCTATCCACTCCGAGATACTCAGGTGTGACTTTATTCAAATGGTTAGTTTTCTTCAGAGAATCGCCTTTTAAAGTCGCCTTTCAGTATTATTAAATCTTCAGTAATGCCTTGTGTGCATCATGCACTTAAAGAAAACTACAAACATCCTGAGCTATACAGGGTTATTGTTAATGTAAAATTATGAACATGCACATGTAAATGTCCGCATCCGCAAGCGATTCATGCAAAAGTTCATGATCTAACATGCAAAGAACAGAACTTCACAAACATTACTTGCTGGAATCAAATTAAAACAATGACATAAAAATTGGCAGATGTGAGGACGTTTGCAGTTTTGTAACACACGTTGCACTATGATGTAACTAACGTAAATCAAATTATCAATCAATTCAGCCGTCGTTAAAGACCGAGGAAGGAGAATCCTAAAAAACACGTCAGTTCAGTTCAGTTATTTCAGTACAAGTCTGTTCACAAAATGTTGATGTTAGACAACAAAAGTGCATCAATAAATACAAATTAACATCTCAATCACAACTCTACCAACTGGCGATTTTAAAATGGCATATATCAATGCTTGTTTCATATTAATTAATAATAATATAATCAAATATAAACTTCGGAACCTATTCCATACTCAATTCAAATTAATGCTTGATTGATTGATTTATTATTGCTTTAGGTCCAGCGGACTCTTCCGAGCCAAATCAGGACCGGACAACCCCCGATCCGCATAAAAGATCTGTTGAAACAACCCCAGTGGGAAAATTGAATGCCCTCCACCGGCCAGTCACTTTACAATAAAGACATCCCACGCGAGGGACGGCTGAGGGTTGACCTCAACTACGCGAACTCCCCGATTACAAAAATAAAATAGAATACAAACATCAGTATAAATCATCAACAAAAAACATACATATAAAATGCCTATAGTGCTAAATAGTACATTCATAGGAAGCCCTAGTGACCACCCGGCAGAAAGCGTCCAACACTCCCAAGCTGATCCAACAGACCTCATACACAAACAAGGAGTCTTGTCCAGGAAGAGTTTTCAAGAAAAAAGGTAGGTCATTGATCTAGCGAAGAAGAAGATAGTATAGCAGAGTGGTAGGACAGATCGGGAATGGGAAAGAGCAAATGAGGAAGACAGCGACAGTGGGAATTTAAAGCACTAAATTTCCAGAAAGTGGGGATACTATTTATACTGAAACCCCCGGCACTCCAACGGGGGGAACTGTTGCCGCAGTTAATTTGTCATGCCTACAAAGGCAAGACAGGTTTTCAACTGGGGCTTTCACTGTACCCTTTATAGGTTAGAACAATCTACAGTGGCAAGATTGCTCATGACCCCAAGGGGTTCAAATTAATGCAGCAAAGGCATAATTATATACGTTATTATCTGTTTATCCAGAGATTGTCGAGTAGCTTAGCAGATTGATTAACGCAATAGTCATCACGAATTATAATCATCGTCGTCTTCATATATAATACCAATGATCTGTTCACAAACAAAATATAAACCGAAGGGTTGGTTAAGTGTACTGCTTTTGAAAGACAGTGAGAGAGAGAGAGAGAGAGAGAGAGAGAGAGAGAGAGAGAGAGAGAGAGAGAGAGAGAGAGAGAGAGAGAGAGAGAGAGAGAGAGAGAGAGAGAGAGAGAGAGAAGAGAGAGAGAGAAAGTGATCCATACAGCCAGACTGACAAGGACAGATCGTTAAGGTGGTGGCGGGGTTTAGGGTGCGACTATATTTATGGTTATCTTACAGATTTTACTACAAAATAGTTTGGGTGTTTGGTTCCAATATAACCACCATTGTCACCATCCACCCTAACTGCTTTAGGCCTTCAGTATGTGTATTGGAACAAATCGCCTCAAAGGTTAAGTTCAAACCCTAATTAGCAATAAGTAGCCCACAACATATCTCCTGAAAAATGAAGCTAGATACAGCAACATCGGCAATCTATGTGACCGACTGTTTCAGGTTGCCATGACAAATATGACAACCCGAATCCAAAAAATTTTCACCAACCTTTGATTCGGTAATATTGCAGTTCCTGATGATGATGATGGATGCAGCAGCAGCAGCAGCGGCAGAAGAAGAAGAAGAAGAAGAAGAAGAAGAAGAAGAAGAAGAAGAAGAAGAAGAAGAAGAAGAAGAAGAAGAAGAAGAAGAAGAAGCAACAATACCAACGGGATTTCAATAAAAGACACAGAAGCCGCAAAAACAAAATCAGACCAGACAGAACAAAATATTCACAAGACGAAACAATAAAGTTTATCGAAACAAATAAAAAGATAACGACGTAAAAACAGCGCAAATTCAACGTCATCGGAGAGACATTTCAAAACTGCTTCAAACGATTTCCCCTAGACATTGGGCATTTCCTATACCCAGCACATCACTAACGACGAAGTCCGACAGACCATCACACAAGCCATTGGACAACACGATGACATGCTCACAGTGGTGAATGTCACGAATATAGGGGGTTGGGGGATGAGGATCAGCAATTATTCCCCCGCGCTGTGTTGCCTCCCTTGACTAGGCCAACTTGCGGCGACATTCAGGGAAATAATGCTGGGAGTACTAAGGAATGATAGACAGTTGAAAGGTCAGACGAGAAGAATACAAACTAAACTAGTTGGAGAATTTGAACAAGGGGAAGTCGGATGTTATAATATAATACTAGACACTTTATTAAATAGATGTAGGTCAGGCGTAGGGGGTAGGCTATACGGCTGAGTCACTTCTAAGAGTCTGTTAATGTCCAGAGTATCGTGGAGTTATTCGGGTTTAGCTGTCTGGGGGTTACTGGGGCGATTGTGGATATCATCATAAGGCAAAGGGGTATCTGGCTGCTTTCGCGTGGTTAGCCAGATGTTCCGAGAATTGTGGTGTGCGCTGGGTGCGCACTTAGCTGCTAAGGTGTAGGCGGTGGTTGCCTCTGGATTCTGGATGGCGATTGCGCAAGGGTCCAGTCGGTTAGCGTCCGTCTTCCAATGCAGGTCACTGGGTCGAATTCTTGGGTAATTGGGGTTGTGATGCAAGCGGCCTACAGGGCTGACCGGTTGCTGTCTTTCTGCTTTTATGCTTCACGATGTCAACCAGGGTATAAGGGTTGCACGCAGCGGGTCTTGAGTCTCGTAGCAGTCCGGTATAAGGGCCCGTTCTGGAATGAAGTATTGACTCAGTATCAGAGGTGCACACACACTCTGGATGCCGCGCCAGTTAGCGCGGATGCCAGTCAGATTTTCGAATCTGGGAACACCGGCCAAGACTTGACCGGTTCGTCCCAACTGTCCAACAATTTCAACAATGGCTATTGGGCTTGGTGGAGTTTACTGGCGGCCGCTAATAGATAATAGTATCGGCGCCTAAAATGGGGTTCTGGACAGCAGGGGTGGATATTTACACAACAGGATCAGGGGAGAAAGCAAAAAGGGATAATTACAGGACCATGGGGATTATATGCAAGGGTGCTTTACTGGGGGACTTTAATCTAAATAACAGGACAACATGGCATGGGGGATTTATACAAGAGTCTAGGCAGGGGAATATACATGTATAAATACAAGCATGGCATGAACAGCAATCAAAATGCAGATAATGGATACGAGAAATAAAATGCATATCACAAGCAACACATCAAGACAAACCACAGACACGGACGTAAATATCTACAAGACATACGAACATGTTGGGAAATCGACGGGTGATGGGAATGCTAAATGATATGAAATAAGACACCACTCTTACCTTGACCAAGGAATGGGTAGAAACACAAGAATATTGTCGGAGCTCAGCGGTCGCAACGAAGGTGCAGACGTGTCTCGGAGCAGTGTGTTGACTCGGGCTGCTGGAATTGGACTGACGCCTGAGTCTAACCGTTCTGGGGCTCCAAGGGCTATTCCGAGGGGCGTGGCTTGTGTGGCTTGGCCAGCGGGCAAGAAAGTGGAACCTTGACGCGAGCAGTGCCAGGGGTAATCGTACGCTTGTGACAGTGAAGAAACGGAAACTCTGATGGTATGGCCACATCACCAGAGCATCAGGCCTTGCAAAGACCGTCCTGCAAGGCACGGTGCACGGAGGCAGAAGAAGAGGGAGACATAAAAAGAAGTGGGAGGACAACATTCGAGAATGGACTGGCTCGACACTGAGCGAAGCCATGAGGATTGCTGAGGACAAAGAAAGATGGAATACGCTGGTTTAACGATCATCTGCGGTGCCCCAACAAATTTCGAGTTATATACGGGATAGGATATGATATCTCTGGATCCTAGTTCAGTTCGAAAAATGTATAGTCCCCCAACACAATCAGCGTATAGGAGACTGTAGAATAAAGAAGTCCGTAGTTGTAAGAGGTCAAGCTGCTAAAGAAGATCACGTGAAGAGGAAGCACAGGACGCTGCTACGACGTATGATGCGGTAGGAAATCGCTTGAGGATGGAGCGCACAAGGCAGCTGCAACAAGCAGTGTAAGAAGTCATGATGAAGCAGAGTAGCCGGTAATCTTTTAATGTCTCGGATCTGTCTGGACAATCCCTCAAACCACTTTTCCACGACAAAAGGTGAAATCTTTTGGCTTTCGCTGTTCATCCTTACTATCAAGAAGCGTGGCCATGTTTTGAAAATGCCAGATTCCTTGGCTGTGCGTCTCGTTTCAGTGTCGCTGTCAGAGTCACGTCCAATATCCTTGTCCAGTCCGTCATGAGTTCTTTTGTGTTTTTTGGTGGATGCCATGTTTTTATATTTGATTCATCCCCCCTGGTCCCCACCCACTACGGAGTCCAACAAGGGGATGCGTCCAAGCGGAAAATCCAGCAAGGGTGCGCACCAGGGCTACAGGGGGGATATACACCCAGACAATCCCGCACTGCCACTACGGTCTTGTTCAAGTTTGACCCATGAGCCGCAGCCTTCTAGCAGAGCTAGGGCAATACACGACCAGCCGCTTGACTGACGCGGGCCACGCCAACCTCCCGTCTAGGAGAAGTCCGGGCCAAAGAGATGTGTTAGTGTGAGGGACCGCAGTCCCTCAGTGACCTCAACCTCCAGGATCCCATTCTCCCCCGACACGGGTTGCCCTGCACGGCAAACGCAGGGGGCCAAGAGAAGGCCACAGAGAAAAAGAAGGGTAAGAAACGAAGGAATGATGGGGAAAAGGACGACAGGAAAAGTCCGGTAAGGCAGAAGAGAGGAAGTCAAAACTGCACAGTTTAGTGGGAGAATTTACGGGTGAAAAGAATATAGGTGAAAGGACCAATAAGACAGAAACAAGACAAAGAGAAGAAAAAGGGGTAGGCAACTTTGTCACCCAGCCAGAGAGAGGCATGGGGTCCACCCCCGGCGCGCGGAGCCGAGCCCGTGGGGGCAGGAATAGAGGGTGCCCAACACCTTAGCGTATGGTAAATGCTGGAGCTCGAGAAGACAGACTCCTAGCATGCCAGCCTCCTAGGAGCTTGCGCTACCTCGTCCTTAGCTGACAGGCTCGTCCTTGACTGTCGTTGTTCAGCGTGATGATGAATATGATGAATATGCCTGGATCCTATCGCCATAAGCAACAATTAGTAGAGAACCTTGAGAAAAGGGTGCAGGAGAGAAAATATCGCTGGAAAAAAATTTGCCAGTACATCCTCAAAGTTCCGGGTTCCTACTTTATCCGGGCGCCATTGCGCATGCGCCAGGTCATGTCGGGCCGGCTTTTTCACGATGTTCCTAGGCGTCGTAACCCTAACCCTAATCATAAACCCTAACCCTAATCCTAACCCTAACCCTTACCCTAATCCTTACTAAGACTACGATAGCACTGTGCGCATGCGTCGAATTTTGTAACGCGTCGACCAATCAGAATGCTCCCAGTCTCTCCCAGCCCAGCTAAGATACTAGGAACTGTGACGATGTCACACCGGAAAAAGCAGTTCGCAAAGTGAACCAGTATTTTATATTCCGAGAGTTAATATCCAGTTGTCGTTTATGCTAAGAAAGAAAAATAAATATAGTTTCATAATTGTTACTCTGCGTAGTATCGTATTTTGTATTATGCTAATACCTTTCCAATAAAAATGAAATAATTTTTTTTTGGCCAGAATCCTAAAAACTTAAATTTTATCAAGATGTCTTTTTTTCCACCATAGAGATAGAGAAGGATGGTATGAACGCAGACAAAAATAATACCTTATGTCCTTTGCTTATGGCCCGTTAGCGCATGCGTCTGTACGTGATTGTTTTGAATGCACATTTACGTTTGGGAATATTTTCATCTACTTTTGTACAAGTAACAAAAAGTACTAAATACTGAACATGATTTCGCTAAAATAGCGAACGCGGATGCCATGGTGCGCATTTTGGTTAGTCTCCGGTTTATTATGCGAAGGTCGCGCATTCGATTCCCGTACAACTTACGTGATTTACATGTAGTTAAGAGACTTTTCACATCAACGATGGTTTTCTCCTCGGGTACTCCCGGTTTCCTCTCTCCCTTCAATAATAGTCTTAGATTCTGTTTACAATTTTCAAAATTTCACATTTTAAAATGGCGCCACCTAATGGTCGTTTTCAGCTTTCCTATGTGGATGATTTGATATGGATAGAGCTTGTGGGCGCCAAGCCCACAAAGGATTGCAATAAAAATGACGGAAAATATTCACAAGCTATGTGTCGCTAAACTGCGGGCAAGATCGTCTCGAATAAATCAGCAAACGTACTCACAGTTTGCCATGTTGGATCAAGTAGGTCTAGCTTTTCATCGTGCTTTTGTCCGTGATTGTGCTGCAGTGCAGGAATGTCCAGTTGTTTGCATCTCAAAGTTCACACCGTAGCAAGTATTTTTTTAGATTTCTGGGTCGCGCACTGGATACGTTGTATTTTCTTTTCGTTTCTTCTTTCTTTTAATCGTTCTTATATAGCTCTTTTCAGTTGAAGATCTGTTCACAGCGTTTTTCATTTTGAATTACGTTCCGAGATGTCATGGTGCCAGCATTTTTGCTAGATCAGAAAGAAAAGGATCCCGCCCACACACTTTATTCGCTCCATCCTCTTCGCATTCTGTCTACTATTCTTCACCCGCTTTTAACAGCGAAAGTATAACTTGTAACATTTTGCCCACCTATTCCAGCGTTGTGAATAAGTTTCAGCCTTCAACATCTCACAAATTCGTCCTGTGCTTGCCCTGTTATTCGCGAATAAAAAGTCATTTTTTTACACACAGTAATAATGTATAGTACTGTAGGCCGTCCGGTATTCCACATCTTAAAGTCCCAGATATTCTGTAGCCTTATTCGAATTTTTGTTTCAAGGATGCTTGACAGAGGAAATAAATAGAAAGCAGACATACCGTTTATTCTGTGAAATATTTTTTTAAAAGACCAATAGGTGATCCCCCTATCTCTGACCGACTAAGAATAGCAAGAAGGATCTCTAGTTCCGTTTTTAAAATTGAATGCTGCTTTCAATGCACGACTTCGCTCCAAACTAAGTAAAAGTCGTTCCCCTTATGCGCAACGTTGAGGAGATAGAAGATGTAACTGGATTGGTGAGGGAAGACGATGTACGGGCTAAGATCCTGGAAGAAATGAGGGGTTGGAATTTTGGGATTGTGCTGCAGTTCTCAGTTCTCCAGCGATGTGGAGATTGGTGATCTTTCAGCAAACCGTCGAGCACAGGATGTCCAGCAGAAAGTTACCTCGCGTCTTTAGTTGGACTGGCATTGTTTGCTTATTATCAGGAGGTTTCTTCTTTGTCGTCGCCACATTGGCATTGTTTGCGAACTATCAAGAAGTTTCTTCTTCGTCGTCATCGTCGTCTTTCATAATCAGGTGATGCAGCGATGTAGAGCACACAATCGTTAAATTGAAACCTTAAGGATGTTATTGCGATGATCAGAAGCAGTCAGGCCAGAATCTTAGGTCACGGAGCTATCTGCAGGGCAGGGGAAGTGCCGATCAGTGTCTACTTAGGGCTGTGGTAAGGATGTATATATGCTGACACAAAGCCAGTCAATTCAATTACATTAATTTATGTAAAACCTGTCACAAATTGAAATCAACAACAACAACAACAACACAAAACAAAAACAAACATTTTAAAAATAAAATACTGTACAATAAAATAAAATAACTTGAACTTACAACATTCTATCTAATCCCCCAGCCTGTGTGGCCGTTTGAAGACATGAGGGACGTTGTCGCGGAAAGATTTCGCCACTTCAGTCTATCTGTTGCTTTTGGTGTCAGGAGGCGTGAAATGTACAGCGCCGTCCATGTTTTGACATCATCTATCCAGTTCTTTTTTCTTTTTTTTTTTTTTTTATCCTTCCTATGAATTACAGTTATTGATAATTAGCCACAAAACCTACTGAATGTAGGCTATGTTGCTGTGACCTTTAATGGGCTGACTAGCTACACCCCCACACACCCCCACACACACAGTAGTTGCACAACACACGCACGAAGCATCGCCGAGATATGCTCAGAGAGTGTTGCTTTCTATTATAGTATGGCGTACGAACAGGGTCAAACGCCCGATGAAAAGTAGCGATGCTTTGCATCGATACTATTCTCATAAGGATCCATCCGTTTAGGAAAGTATCGCTACTTTTCTCAAAATGATCGCTCATTTTCTCAAATGGAACGCCAATTGTAAAAGTATCGATACTTTCTGAAAAGTATCGATGCTTTGCATCGATACTTTTTAAAAAGTATCGATACTTTGCATCGATACTTTAGCTCGAGCAGTTTCATCGCGCAGTTCCGAAGTTTACCGAGGCGAAACACACTGTTTCTGCAAAACTGAAATCGGTCAAGCTAATGAAATAATATACATGTATTATGTAACATTCCGCAGTTCCAATTGTCCTTTGCAGAGCAAATTAGTTAATAAATAATTTTTTTTCCAAATAGCTAAATATAAGAATTAATATTAGTTAATAAATAATATCTACATCCCTCTTCCCACCTCAAGTAACGCAAAACGAAAGGCAAGTAAGCAGATTGGCGCGATTGCCTGTTTTGTGTTCCGCTTTAGTTCCGATCAAACTTTTGGAAAATTTGCATACTGTGTATTCGGAAGAACTCGGAAATGCGCGATGAAAAGGATCGATCCTTTCGTAACGGAGCGATGCAAAGTAGCGATACTTTTCAAAAAGTATTGATGCAAAGCATCGCTACTTTTCATCGCGCGTTTGAACGAACGAACGAAAAACGATGCTTAACGTCCTATTGCATGAGCGTTAAGGACGATCACCACGTCGCCACCCTGACAACAATGACCATCATCATCATATCAAAAATGAGATCCAACGGATCTTCCGCGCGTTTGACACTGTTCGTACGCCATATTATAGATGGTCCATGCTCGTAACGCTGGAGGTCTGCTAATGCTAAATCTTCGGATTGATACCTCGGATTTCAGATTTTTATTTAAAGTCTTTTTATTGATAAAATGATATTATTAAACTTTCATAAACATGTACATGCATAAACATACACGCATATACACACATTTATGTACTTAATCTTATCCTATCTTATCCTATCTCGTAGCTCAAAAGTCGTTGTGGCACTGCAGATGATCGTTTAACCAGCGTACTCCATCTTTCTCTGTCCTCAGCAACCCTCATGGCTTCACTCAGTGTGGAACCAGTCCATTCTCGAATGTTGTCCTCCCATCTCTTTGTCTGTCTCCCTCTTCTTCTGCCTCCTTGCACCGTGCTTTGCAGGATGGTCTTTGCAAGGCCTGATGCTCTGGTGACGTGGCCATATCATCGGAACTCCTGCCAATGTTGACGCTTGATCTGAAGCGTTTTTTGACCATGATGTAGTCAATTTGTATGGGATTCTCTAAGCTGGGTCTGTGCCATGTCCATCGTCTGGATTTTGTGTGGGGACCCAGTGTGTTTGCCAGTATCACATTGTTGTATCTGGCAAACTTCAAGAGTATCAGACCTCTGTCGTTTGTCTCGTTGTCGCAGTGGGATCCACATGTGTCTCCCCAGTTGGGGTACGCATCTTGTCAAACCTTGGCATTCCAGTCGACTTGCACTGTGACTATGTCCTTCCTCGGCATTTTGTCAAGGACAGCGTGCAGATGTTCATAGAAATCTTCGACTTCGTTGTCGTCATAGTCTGATGTGGGGACATAGGCCTGGATGATGGTGATGTTGAAAGGGTTTGCCCTCACACGGATGGCAATGAGTCTACTGGAGACTGGGCGTCAACCCATGACAGTGGCTAGAATAATTTTGTGGACCAAGAATCCAACGCCTTGTTCGTGCCTGTTCTCTCTCTCACTGAAATAAAGCTTGTGGCCTTTGTCGGTCGTTGTTTTACTTAGGCCTTCCCTGCGCAGTTCGCTGATACTTAAAATGTTCCCATCGATAGTGTTCCAGCTCGTGGGTCAGTTCTTATAATTTCCCTCCGTGTTTAGGGTCCTAACATTCCAGGTTCCTATGACAATGTTGTCTCTCGTGAGGATCTTGCTACGCTGTCCATCAGTAACCCACTTTTTACCTTCGTCCTAGTGGCCAGCGGAAGGCGCGGTCCTTGGTGTCCGGGCCGAGACCGATCCGGTATGGAGTGGTTATTTTCATAATACGGTGTGTCTTGGGCAAAAAAGACCTGGCGGGGCCCAATCCTCTCCAGGCTGTTGGCCACAGCCGAAATCCACGAGTACAGTGTGGCTCGCCTTGGTTCCGGGCACGTGGTCGTTGAACCTATAGTACGTAACATGAGGTTCCTTCGCCCTGGCCGGTGACTTCTGTGTAGAAGACTTTCTCCAAGTGATGCCATGCTGACATCACCTCTGTTAGTCGCCTCTTACCACACGCCGGGAAACGTTGAGTCTATTCTATTCAGTGCCAGAACCCACAGGGCTTAATCAAAAAACTGTTTTTATGTCAGTATGTAAGATAACGTAAGCAACGATTTTTTCAATAAGTGTTTGATTATATATACAACATCTTTCATACTATCCGTTCATTTATCAAAACATTACTTGTTTTGTTTAATGGTTAAAATGTTGTACAGTCAAATAATACATGTTGTACAGTGTCATGAAGTCACTTTTTTTTTTTTTAAATTTACAGTGTTCCTGTATTTTGGTAAACTAGTGTTAGCTAGCACAGTCAGCGTGAGTAAAGTGTGGGCGGAAGATTTGAAACTATGAATTATCTCTCCTTATTAGCGAACTTCTTTTAATTAGCGGAATTGATGGTAATGAGTCAAAGTATATTATATATAATCAATCAAACCAGGTGCCCAGGAAAATTAAAGTTCGTTCTCTGAGTGATTGTGACTGAGTGCTAAAAGTGTTAGTTAGTTAGTTATTCATTGCTTATAGGGTCCAGCGGACTGCATAGAGCCGAATCAGGACCACAAAACCAAGACCACAACTTCGCTGAAAGAGGGCTCACCTCTAATCCGCATAAAAGATCTGCCAAAACAACCCTAGTGATAACACTGAAGGCACATCAGCCGGTCACTTCACAATAAAGACATCCCACGCAGGGGACGCTGAGGCTTAATTTATCGAACCCCCGTTTACAAAAACAAAATAGAATACAAACACCATTATAAAATATCAACAAAACACATACATATTAAATGTCTACATTGCCAAATAATAATATCATTGGAGGCCCCAGTGACTTTCTAGTAGAAAGCGTCCAGTATTCCCAAGCTGATGCAACAGACCTCACACGCAAATGAGGAGTTTTGTCCCAGAAGAGTTTTCAAGAAAAAAGGTAGGTGATTGGTCTAGCAAAGAAGATAGTATAGCAGATTGTTAGAACAGAATAGGAATGAGAAAGAACACATGAGAAAGACTTCGACAGTGGGAATTTAAAGTACTACATTTCCAGAAAGTGGAGATACTATTTATACAGAAACCCCCACTAACTCCACGGGTGAGGGGGGCGTTAAAAGTGTGGATGAACTATAGTGGATAGGTTGCAGTGATGGATGGAGTGAGTGTGTCTAAAAAGTGTGAATTAGTTAGGTGAAAATAATGTGTTAGTTGTGGTGTTAGGTGAAAATAATGTGTTAGTTGTGGTGTTAGGTGAAAATAATGTGTTAGTTGTGGTGTTAGGTTAAAATAATTTGTTAGTTGTGGTGTTAGGTGAAAATAATGTGTTAGTTGTGGTGTTAGGTGAAAATAATGTGTTAGTTGTGGTGTTAGGTGAAAATAATGTGTTAGTTGTGGTGTTAGGTGAAAATAATGTGTTTGTTGTGGTGTTATGTGGAAATTATGTGTTAGTTGTGGTGTTGGGTGAAAATAATGTGTTAGTTGTGGTGTTAGGTGAAAATAATGTGTTAATTGTGGTGTTGGGTGAAAATAATGTGTTAGTTGTGGTGTTAGGTGAAAATAATGTGTTAGTTGTGGTGTTAGGTGAAAATAATGTGTTAGTTGTGGTGTTAGGTGAAAATAATGTGTTAGTTGTGGTGTTGGGTGAAAATAATGTGTTAGTTGTGGTGTTAGGTGAAAATAATTTGTTAGTTGTGTTAGATGAAAATAATTTGTTAGTTGTGGTGTTAGATGAAAATAATGAGTTAGTTGTTGGGATTCAAAGTACATGTATAATGTAAAAGGACTATTACTGTTTGTGCATTTGAAAACGGTTTTATATCTACAAGTAATGGTAAAGAAAATGTGTTTGACGGTCGAATAATTAGTTGAACTATTAGGGGCTAAATCATTTGATAATGTTTACTTTGTTTGTGAATTGCTTTGCTGGTTAAATTACTTAGGTTGAAATTAACGACTTGAATTTTATTTATTCACTGTTAGTTGAATGTATGAAAGAGAGAGCTATTAAAAAATATATCAAAAAGCATATTCGTATTATTCTGAATTTATTCTGCTACTTGTATGTTTCGAAGTGTCGTGACCTCTCTCTCTCGCTCAACTTGAGTGAACGATGAGGTAAGGAGTAAGTTTGTGTGCGTGTATTTGTGGAATTGAAATGTTTAAGAGCTGTTAGCAAACTCGTGTGAAGTTTGTATGAATCTTCTGGTAATATTGCGACATTAGATGCATAAATAGCAAATCACGCACTGAGGTTTACGACATACAGACATTGTTTGCTGGCATATACAATGAATATCATTGCACGTCCACATCAGCGATGTACACTACCTCATACTAAGTGTCAGAGATAGATCTATCACATCAGATACCTTCAGGCTTTGGTACCCTATACACGTACTCAGAATGACTTTGGAGATACGAAGTTGGTCAGGCAAGAGGCGCCTTTTTTTTCTCAATAAGTGTCAGTGATCTATCAAGCATAGGCTTTATGATGCAGGCCTGGGCTTTAGGCGGTCATTGAAATTCAGACTGCTCCCTCCTACAGGCATTCTGAAGGACACTCAGTGTGGGTCTGAAGGTCCGCTGCCGCTGTGTAGTATCCAATGTCCAGGGTCAACGAGAGAGGTGTGGACACGTGCCGCTGGTCACCCTGTGGTCAATCTGCGGACAAAGCGGGGACTCAACGGCAAAACGGTGTAGTTATCCTCATAAGTGAACTGATGGACGAGGCTGTTATAGACTAGACAAACCTTTTTCTTGGCTCACTCGTCCATGGAGTTCGACAGTGCGTTTGGTGATGCAAGTGGCGTCTTAGGCGGCTTGAGTTAGATCCATAGTTCGCTAGGGGCTGAGCAGCTCTTTGAGCTGGTGAGTGCGCTGTATTAGAACAATTACTTTAACTGATGAGTACTGATCTTCGATATGATGGACGAAATTAGAATTTAACAGATGGATGTGCATAATTATATAGATTGTAAATGTAGACCTGCTTGTTCCTTATTTTCAATGCATTCTGTCCGGGCTTGTGTGCAACTATTTACCAACAACGGGGCATTTTTCATGTACATGTACAATACTTGTTGGCATCGTCATTTGACTTAAACATTTGTGTTTTCCTTTACTTTATGCCTGATATTTGACATTTTTTCCGCAAAATAGTCTTTGCTATTCAACAGCTGTAGAATCTATCATGCCTGATGCTGCCAAACTGTTCAGACTCTGGTACGATTTCCTATGAGAATGATATACCTCCTTTTGGCGCAAAATGCACGACTCGTGCCTGTGTGTTTGTGGTCAATGGGATGAGCGAGGTCGGTCAAGCTAGCATATGCGCCATTGTCCCTTCCACCCGTAATTGCCCACCGGATCTCAGCATTGTCTCTTCGCCGCATCGAGGGTGCACAGCCTCTTCCCCGGGGTGCAAGGTTGAGAATTAGTAATAAACTGAGTATCATTGACCACCTGGATTTGCAGTTGAGGATTTAAGTCAAGCTAATCAGAGTGTGCTGTATAGAGTCGGCTGATAAGCTTACATAGGCCTATCCTTGTGAGCATTCAGTAAACTCGGACTACAGTAAAGTTTTATTTAACCTCACCAACATTTGGATTGATAAATTAAACTTCTTGATTGGATCATCCGAGGTTACTTTTGCGAAATACAATGCAGAATTTGAATTTGAAAGACGGATGCAATGAAATTTCCGTTTGTGAAAGAACCAACGATTGCTAGCATACAATGAACGTGCATTGTACAAGAGTCCAGAATAGTCTGTGTAGAAAATGGGTAAAGGGTGAAAGGTGAAGGGTGAGGTGACAGGCTGAGGAGGATTATCTCTCTTATCTTGTCAAAAGGTGAGAAGCAGATGGAGATTTAAAAGGTGTTTGTGGGTGGTGCTTCTGCATGCTTCCCTCCCTTGCAAAACTCTTCAACCTGACGGAGCCACGCGGACATTACGGCCTAGACACTTGCCCGAAGGCGATGGTCAGTTGGGTAAACCGCACCCCCTCGTGCCGAAAACACCGAGCAGGCGACAAGGTTATCCACCTTTAATCAAAGACCAATTATCTTCCCCTCTCAGAAGATGCTGCAAAAATCGCCTCCATTTCTGAGAGAAGAGTCGTCCAAAATTGTCTCCCATGCGTTAACAATTATCTCCGTCTGTAAAGAAAGCGTGGCAAAGTTGTCTTCCATACATGAAAAAAAGTATCTCCTTTGCGGTTTGATTTAATCCCTCCTTGCTGCTTCGGATTCATCTGCCTCCAGTGAGGCAACTGACGCGCTCTGTGATCGTGGAGATTTAAGGTTTTTATAAGTTGAGAAGAGTCGTGTGCTTTCTTCTTCTTCTTCTTCTTCTTCTTCTTCTTCTTCTTCTTCTTCTTTTTGTGTTCACATTCAGTTTATTGACCTATGTGTCTGTTGGAACCCTACGTCAATACAGTGTGGAGGGGGTAAAGGTGACGGTTGGTAGGCTGTGTGGGCTGGGAGAGAAGGAGAACTATTTAAATACGCATTGAAGTTTCAAGGACCTTGAGAACATTCCCTTCAAGATTGTTCTATGTGCTATCATCCTGTTACACAAAACATAGTAATGCTCTCTCTCTCTCTTCTTCTTCTTCTTCTTCTTCTTCTTCTTCTTCTTCTTCTTCTTCTTCTTCTTCTTTTTCTTCTTTCTTTTTCTTATTCTTCTTTGTTTCCTTTTCCCCCTTCTTCTTGTGCCAGCTTGACTATAGTGCTTTATAAGAGAGGTCAATCATGCGGACATTGTATGTGGTCGTCATCTAATCGAATATCCAAATGCTAGCACATAACTCTATCCCAGAAGAAGTCTTCGAGGAGCTGTGTGTTGATTCTTTTAAATAAATAAATAAATAAATAAATAAATAAATAAAATAGCCGTCTTCCTCTCTCCTATGTACAGGTGCTCAGTTTTCCTTGGAGGACGAGAACAAGAGGACGAGGACGGCGTACACTCGCGGACAACTGCTGGAACTGGAGAAGGAGTTCCACTTCAACAAATACATCTCCCGACCACGCCGCATTGAACTAGCCGCCATGCTGAATCTTACCGAGAGGCACATCAAAATATGGTTCCAGGTAGCTGCTTGCTTAGCCTTCTGTTAAATGTTTACTTCAAAGCACAGGATTACACAAGTAGGATCAATAGCATTGTTGATCCTGATAGCAAACGGTAGATACATCACTCTGTATCCTGTATAGGGCTATCCACTATACTTTTGTAATGTGCCTGTGTTTTAATCTAAACATTCATTCGTTCATGTGTATTGTTAATTCATTCATTCGATAGTTGAAAGAAAAAAATGCATGCATGTTACTGTGACCACCAGGTTCCGTTCTCTTCTTCCAATTATCACGTTCCATTGGGTGGTAGTGGCGGTGGTGATAGTCTTGGTCGTGGTGGTGGTGATGGCGGTGATGGTCGGGGTGGTGGTGGTGGTGGTGATATAGTCTTGTTGGTGTTGGTATTGTTGCTGATACTGACCACGATCGTTTTTAGTTTACCGAGTTAGTTACCTGTAAATTGCGATTCCTAGCGTCCTGTCCTGTACATGTGCAGCTCGGCGGTTCTGTTCCAGATACTAGGTTGTTTCTACACTAAATGCTAATAATTATTTACAAGTGTTTACTAACTACTAAATACAGTAGATCTTGTGCCAATCAATAAACTACTAGCCCCTCTTATAACTAGCGCACTAACACACTTATTCTTAATAACGTTTGTTACTAACATGTCCTTCCAGAATCGACGAATGAAATGGAAGAAAGACGAAGCCAAACGACGCCCACGCCCTCTTCCAGCAAGCTCCACCACATCCTCTTCTTCCTCCCCGCCGGCAAGTCCCGGAACTCCTACCAAGAAATCCGGAAGCGGCGACGATAGTTGCGGACCTTTCGCGGACAGCCCTTCCACGCTAGGTGGTGTGTCGGTGAAGAAGGAGAAGTGTTCTAAAGAGTCGGAGAACGGCGAAGAGGATGTGAAGAAAATCTCGCTTCACGCGGAGCACGTGCTCAAAGGAGGAATAGTAGGAGGAGCCAGAGAGGATGATTTCAAGCGAGAGTTCAAACGACTTCAGCCATCCTGAGGTTTGTGTCTGAGTTGCGTTTTTGGAAAAGACGCTTAGTGTGTTACATTATAATGAACATGACATGTTGGCCTCACCTTAATGACAGGGGTATTTTGTTATTTATCGGTTCTGTCAGGGGTATTTTGTTATTTATCGGTTCTGTGTCTGACGCGCGCGTGAGAGAGAGAGACAGGCAGACAGATAGGTTGCTGCCTTTATGGACCGAGCCTATCGTTCGGTATTTTAGTGGTGAAAATGTACAATAATGGTCTCGAATACCTTTTAGCCTACCAATAGTATTTAAGAATATTGTTGGAAACTTTGTCGGCTTCTCATCCCAAAGACGGTACATATGAAAACCTGTGTTCCGACGCACAAAAATAATTTTCGGTGTAAGTGGAATGCCTGAAAATGTTGAATGGCCAAATAAAATGATGACTCCTTGAATGTTTTTCATTCAGTTTATTTGCATAATCGATGACTGAACAATGCTGGTTTAATACAGCATACGATCATGTTCTGTGTGAAAGGGTTAACCTGTGGGCTTTGAAAGAGTTGGATGTACCCAAGTTACGTCAGTTTCCACGTCACATAATAAACTGTTTAGTGACGTTGTTGTCGAATACTGT
This sequence comes from Oncomelania hupensis, assembly GCA_036898135.1. Lineage (NCBI taxonomy): Eukaryota > Metazoa > Mollusca > Gastropoda > Littorinimorpha > Pomatiopsidae > Oncomelania > Oncomelania hupensis. Next base: position 54,958,245 of record CM072518.1, on the reverse strand, counting down.
GTCACTAGTGCGTCACTAAATAATATCGGACTTTGAAACGTCACCCTGTCTACAGGCGTACGTCGTTGTAGCGTCAGACACTGCTGACGTCAGAAATGCTTACTTTTGACAGAAGATCTGGACTACATCTATGTGAAAGACACTTATGCGTTTTACAGGACGTTTTGGTGTTTGTTGGTGTGTTTTTTTCTGTTACTTCCCATTGTCATCATGTCACATTTAAGCCTATATCGTGGTATGCTAAATAATAATAATCTGCATGGTTCTTAATGCCGGAACAGCTCCAATCAATGTCACTTGTTAGATTGTGTGTCGGTCAGCGTCTTGAACAGTTCTTAAGCTGGATATGTTTGATTTTATGTATACTTGGTATAATTATAGTGAAGACAATACGTTTTTAACTTTATAATCATTCATTCTGCACTTGTCTAGTCTTATGCAACATTGCAAACAAGTAACCTACACGAATGTTGTTGCTGCAGCTGTTGTCGGTTTTGAAAGGGTAATATGTTGTAAATACTGGTCACAACTACTATGGATAATAGTAAGCGTGTATGAACTAGCTTATAATAAAGTAGAAAAATAATTATTTCGGGCATTAGTTAATTAGATCTAATCATCTTAGTTTAGTGATTTAAAGTCATCTTTTATAGTGTCTTATGGTGTCGTTTTTGTTTTAGCTCCACAAACAACTGGTTTTTTTAATGAGAATATATACCGAGGTCTAGTCTGTACACGCACGCATTCCATTGCATGGATTTTATAGATCCTGATGCTCATGTCCTAGACAGGCGAGTGCCAGTTACATAAACACACCCAACAAGCACCTAGTGCCTCTTCTCCCCCGTTACTGAACGGCCAGGATTGTGTTAATGTATCTGGAGCGTAAGCAGATGCACTCAAGGCAGCATGGAGGCCTCGAGCGACTTGTTAGATTGTGTGTCGGCCAGCGCCTCGAACAATTCTTGAGCTGGGAAAGGGCTATATACGAACGATTTAAAAAATAAATAAATAAAGTCTATGATGTACACTGCCGAATGTAAAATAAACTACTAGTAACATAATTTTCTACAAAGTCAAATTACTACTGACAGCGCCTTAAGCAAATCTGTGAGCTTGTATGCGCTCTATATAAGCAAATTCATTTCATTTTACAAAATAGACATTGTGTAGACTCTTTTTTCTTTGCCGTTACAGAGCAGCAATCTATAAGCTTATATAAATAATTTTTGGACGATTTTAAATTACATAAAGCTGCCTGCTGTTGCGACTCAGCATAACTGTACTGTATTCCTTGCTGAAGTCAAATCTTTGTAAAGAGGCATTGAAACATGATGATGATGATGATGACGATGATGATGAGAATGATGATGATGGTAGAAATCTTATCAAAATGCGGCGCTGCCGGCGGCGTCAGATTTTAATAAAAGACGTTATTTCACATTTAAATATTACTTACTGACATGTTCCCAATTTCTCGGTATTACTAATTTATTTATTTGACACCAAAAAAAAATTTGAAAAAATTACACTGCATTGGTTCTGTACATAATACATTTATGACTGTTTTATGTGATAGACGTTTGTATGTTGTTAATAAATTTTAGACAGTCAATGTCTAAACATGGGAGGTCTCTGTCTCAAAAAACAAAGAAACAAAAACACAGTCCGTTCTGAGTGAACTTACAAGAGCACTATTTCATAGGAGTACAACATTTATGGTCTCCCATTTTTGTGACTTGATATACAGCTTGTGATTTTATAATGGAAGGAATGTCTCTGTTTAATTATATCCAATTGGTCTGAACATACAGGGGACACTGTTTCATAGGAGTGCAACATTTATAGTCATCTCGCCATTGTGACATGATACACAGCTTGCGACTGGATAATGGAGGGAATGCCTTTGTTTAATTATATCTAAGTTGGTAGAGAGTATGACATTGTTAACTAATAATCTGTTGTTAGATCTAAATTTTGTCTTGTGGTGAAATGAAGTAAAATGAAAGAAACGCATGTAACAAATAACTATGACTGTTTTGTCCTTTTATCCATGTTTGTGTCCTCGGTCATTTATGTATTTGCAAGCTTGTTTCTTGGAATATTCATCAGTGAATTTGGATTATTTAGCTTCAGATTCAGCTGCATTAAATAATGCTTCTTTCTGATGGCAATGTCGTTGAGGGTGACAGACAGGATGGAGAAAAACAAAACTGCGGTAATGAGGAAAGAAGAAAAAAAAGTAATCATTAAAGAAAAAAAAGACATCACATGATTTTTATAATTATGGTCATTTTATTTAAAAATCACAGCTTCTTTACATGTTCAAGGCTGTTTAGATTTCAGGGAAGAAGAAACAAAAAGCAAAATCACAACTGAGGCGCACAAAAATTCATCATCACACAAAATGCAATAAATATGTGTAATTCAAATGTGCTGGCAACAGCTTCACAAAGCATAACACAAAAAATGCATGGATTTCACACACAAAATAAAATATGTCTCCATTCGTTCGAAGTACATAAGCTTGTGCGATGTAGACGTTGGGTGCAATGGAAATTGTAGAATATGTCAAGTTTCATATCACTCTCGAATCTTAATACATACATAAAATACTAGCATAATGGGAAAAGGCAGGAATTCAGTGTAAGACAAACAAGGCTCCAAATAAATTAACCTAACTGAAACAAAACAACATTCACAATTGTTTACAATACAAACCTGACAAATTATTAACTGTGAAATTAATGTATTATGTTTTAGCACAATATCCAAAGCACTTTCAAGCAGGCAACTAGTTGTTTTTAAAAAAAAAAAAGAACAATAAATTATCGTTATGGAATATGACTGATGAATTAGTTTATGAATTGTATTTGCATGTGAGCGAGTGAGTGTGCATGTGTATGTATGCGTGTGTGTGCGTGTGTGTTATATGTGTGAGTGTGAGTGCGGGTGCATGCGCAATCAATTGTTCATGTGAGCCTGCGCGTTTGCTAACATAAATCTATCATCATTACATTACATTACATGATTATTGCTTTAGGTCCAGCGTACTCTTCCAAGCCAAATCAGGACCAAATCTATCATCATCAATACCATCTTCCGTTTATAATAAAGCAAAGACATGGCAAAAAGAAAATTGCAAAGCTTGGTTTTGCAGATATACTGACCAATAGAAAGTTGAATATTAAAAGCCTAAATTTCCATTGAGCACAGAAGACCCTCAAGAAATGAACATTGGACTTTATTGTAAGTTTAAAATATTTACTCACGCAGACACACACAGAACAACTTGCTGGAATCGGAATGTAAGCACAGAATGCTGCAAAAACAGCAATGCTGTAGAATGGATGGAATAGCACTTATCAATAGCAATCAAATAACTAAAATATACATTGCTTCCACTATAATATTTGTGAATAACAGTAGGGTAACCGAAGGCTTTCCTTACACGTTCATCAGCAAGATATTGCACAACAAAGGAGTGCAGACAATAAGAGTGGAAATCCATATTATGACTACAGGACAAAAATAAAAGTTGGAATGCTTATGTATTATGTAGCTATTCCATACTATAGGTAATACATGTAAGTACGACCCTTGACCAATAAAGAAAGCAATGGAATGGTTAGCATATTAGCTATGCAATCCGCCCTCCTCTTTGCAAAATATGATATGTGACCATGAAAAAAGTACTAATAATTTGACATATACGATGGGTCCAGATAAGATACATTTTTTAAAACAACTTTGTTATTTGGACGGTATAAGTTATAGAATGACAATGATATTACTGGATCACAAAGGACAATTAGTAAGTACATCTTCATGTATCAAAAAATAAACAACCTTTTTCTGCTCCTCTTTCTGGATTCCAAGATAATACCTCAGAAGATTACACAACAACAAAAACAAGAACAGAAAGGCGAATATAAATACAACTTAAATTCATCAAAAGATGAAAACATCTGGGAGGGAACAATCACGAAACCAGAAACTCTTCACAGTAAATCATAGTTAACTAGCCATTATCTCAATGTTTTTTGTAATCAAGGTAAAAAAATCCGGACCTCTTTTCTGTTTTAAATTATGGACGGAAGTTTAACAACTTCAGGTTTCATTTATTCAATTTCGACATAAAATACTGAGCCCTGAATATCACATGTATGCCATTTAAACATAAGATATTCAATTTTCTTTGTAATCTAGTCAATAATGCGGACCTCTTTCCTGTTTTCAATTATGGACGGAAGTTTAACAACTTTAAGTTTCATTTATGCTATTTCAACATAAAATGCTGAGCCCTGCATACCACTTGTATGCCATTTGAACATAAGATACTGAGTCCCGGAATGTCTTGTGAGTACATTTTATGAGAGAGTTGCATGTTCTATATAGAAATCCCACCAAAATGAATGATATGGACATTTGGACATTTCTCAAGATGTATTTGATATCTGTCATATATCAAAACCCTCAATGAGACAGACTAGTGCACGCTTTAACCTTGAAACATTAAGGCAACACATCTCACCATTATCGCTAAAGTAACCAAACAAACAAAAAGGTTTGCATACAAAAATAGCTCCAAAATAATAAGAAAAGCATTGTAGTGTCACAACAAAAAACAAAAAAACAACAACAACAAAAATTTATAATATTGTGAATTACAATGGCAAAAATATTAAATATTGTAATAATATTCACCGTGAAACAAACAAACAAAATAATAATAAAATAACAACGCACAACTGAAACTTTCAGCCAAACTCCAGGACGACTTCTTTGAATTAACAAAATGTAAAGTTTACTCTTGGGAGAAAAAAGAATGCACAATAGGGGAAGCAGGAAAGAAACGGCCAAAAAAAAAAAAAAAATTTAAAACGAGAGAAGCGCACCACAAATTTTTTTCACATCCTGTAACTGGCCCGTGCATATTTGATACACGAAAGTATGATCGTAAAAATTAAATTATTTTATAGCCCATTTAAGGCAGTTTAGAAAAACAAAGTAGTGCAGTAAAAAAAAAAAAAAAACACCATATCTAAACTCCGTTTTCAAGTCAATCTTATATAGCCAGCCTGTTAAATGCAGACTGTAACCACAGAAATTCAGCTGTACTTATGCGTTTGTAGCATGGAAGATGATTGCATCTAGTAACACTAGACAACTACACAGATTTGTTTAGTAATTTCTGACATATGTACATATCCAAAGACTGAGAACATGTGTTGGTATACGAGAATTTTGAGCTCTTGCTACGGAATAAAGTGTTAAATATTAAAGTCTGCTGTTTAGTAAAGCCATTTTGATAAATTATGTGTCAGAGAATGCTGCTAGTCTACAAAACCAGTAAATAATTATACTTCATCTAACAAGTAACACTGTATTCGTCATCCAATATTAATTCTCAGCACCTTATATGGGCAGAATAAACAGCCTTATATAAAGGAGTAATGCTGTTTGAATGATCCAAATCAAATCCCAAACACTCCAGTTGAACATTGCTACAACATGTGTGAAAAAGTCAGCTATTTCAAAAACACCGAAGCAAACTTTCACTCTCATGAAAAAAAAAACAGCTTATTAATTAGCCAAATTCTGTTACTACTATAAACTAACACCAAATGTACCTTCCAACATAAAGAGCCGACAGAGGAATTAAAACTTCTTTTTGCAGAAAATATCCCATCCACCCACTGCCTTGATTACTAAGCTGTAACACCAAGTTACCTAGCATGCTTGACAATGAAATACACTGTAAGTAACAGTGTAACGCTTACAATTTGCCCTAACGCCTCTAAACAAATATCTTACTGCATGCAATAGGAAACGAAAAATGGATTTAAAGTGTACCATAATGTCAAACTTTCAACCATTTAAATTCCTTTCAATCATACACTAACGCTTTCCCCACACACACAAAATCAACATTAAATATTATCTCACACTTTTTCTACGTTATCAGACAAACCTTTAACAATATCTGACATACTTTTAATATTATCTGACAACCAGAGGACCTTCTTCACCACCGCTCCTCCACTTCTCCATTTCCCTGGCCTAGCTAGTAATAAATCAGCTTGAAAATGCAATGTAACCGAAAAGATTAAAGATGCCATACGCGTATTACAGGTGTCGCTGTCACTTCTGCTCTAAATTGAACAGATATCATTCCTGACATGTGTCGTCCGGCAGTTAGGCGCTGGGGTCTGCAACAAATGAAAACAACATTAACAAGCTGTCAATATTGGAACAAAATGGAAATGTTCAGTGTCAAGTTGTTTTTCTTCTTCTAATCTAATCTAGTCAGAAAACAGAACCAGACATTGCTAACAGCCCAAGGAGATAAAACACAGCAGATTAAAAGGATTTCCATAGATGTATTTCGCCAGAACCTTCTTCGGGAGTTAAAAGCCAACAGCCTGTTAGAAAGGTGTGGTGATGGTGGTAGTTTTTTCAACAACCTTTGGAGTTTGTATGGGTGTCAGACTATTCATGATAGGTAGGACTTGCTTCTGTGTGCGAGAGAAACTGTGTGTGAGTGTGTGCATGTGTAGGTGTGTGTAAGAAAGAAAGGCAATTCAGTTACCTGCGATAATTTTGTGTGGATATATGTACGCATGTGTGCGTATGCAAGTGTGAATGTATGTGTGTGCACATGTCTGAACGCATGTGCGTACAAGCGAGACTGTATTCCTTGTGTGCCAGCAAAATCAACATGTGTCTAACACAATAAAACATTACATAAACACATGCACAAACACACCCATACTAAAAATTAGAAAAAAGAAAACCTCACAATCACACACATGCTACATAGAGAAAACCTGATAATTTAAAATATTGCCAGACCTTCGATAAATGCAATGTCAGCAATGACCAGGTTGTAGATTTTATGGTAGAAGTGTTCCTTCTCTTTACCCAGCATCTTCAGCGCTTTCTTCTCGCCTTCCTTCAGCTTCTTCTGGTCATCTTGCTCCAGTAAGTCCTGAAGACCAAACAGACATCAAAAGCAAACCCCAATGATGAATGAGGAACATCAAGATATTTATTTCGAGACTCTACTGGCCTCTCGGTGAAAACAGATTTTATTGTATGTGTTCCAGATTTCAGGGATCTGATGCACAGAGTGGTCTTAAGCAAATTGTTATAGATAATAAACAACTATTCCAGTTTAAAATATAGGGTAAGTGATGGTTGTAAGTGATGTTTCATCCCAAGCTTAGTCCCAGTCTTCTTGTCATATTATGCAACGCAAAAATACATGTGTTCCTTCGAGTAATACACAGATCCATATTTTCACACCACCCCGATTTCATTGGTAGCTTTGCATGGGAGAAAGCATGTTCAACAGAACACATGCTTATTTTTCAAGACTTTAAAAATCTGTTTAGTTCTTCAAAAAAATATTGCCTCAGGAACATGCTCACACACACAGCCAACCAATGGATCAATCATTCAATCAACCAACTAACCAAATAAAAGAACACACCTGTACAGCTTGGTAGACCTCCACAAATTTGTCCAGTCCCAGATCTTTCTCCAGGTCTCCTCTCTCCTGCTCCAGACGACTGAACAGATCATCGTCACCATCGCCAAATATCGTGTCCGTGTCACTGTCATCATCTGAAACCATTTAATGCATTTTCATTAAAATTGCCTTCCGCCTCAAATTTTTAAAAAATCTCATTATTATATTGCTGCTGTCTCGTATAACCACTGGCCTTTTCCGTGTCGCGGCTGTATTCCATAAACGACTACATGTAAAGGGAGGGTACCAAGGGAGAACCTAGTATTACCTCCCTTCATTAAGTTCCCAACTGTTATAAAAATGAGCCCAAGCAGACTAGCTTATAACCTAAAGGGTTTGTATAGGCGACGGAGTGGTGGGGCGGGGAGTAGATTATGGATCGTGAAAGGTGGGTGGTGGTTGTGTGGTTAGAGCGATGGCTTGCGGATCTGAACGTCCCGAGTTCGAGCCCAGGCCGGGGCATTGTGTTGTGTCCTTAGTAAAGACACTTTACTCCTGTTTTCTACTCCTTCGGATGAGAGTATATACCGAGGTCTAGTCTGTGTTGCATGCATTCCATCATAACGGAATTTAAAGATCCTGACGCTCATGTCAGACGGGCGAGTGCCGGTGACAAGAACACACCCAGCATGTACCTTGGGTAAAGCGCTTCACTTGGGGCTGCTGTACTTTCGAAAAACGAAAGTGCCCAAGTTTCACCTTGGTGACAATAAATTTGTTAAAATAATTTTTTTTTTTAATAATAAAATAAAATTATTTGGTCTGTTTAGCATTCGGCCTGCACACATTTATTTGCAAAACAAATCTAGAAACTTACATTACAAAGTACCACTGCTATGTAATTCTAATAGTAGTACCACTGCTATGTAATTAAAAAAACAAACACACACACACAAACTTAACCATTGAACACAGAGCAACTCACCGCCAAGCGCCAAAACATCCTCATACTTCAGCTGCTCCTCTTTGTTTTCATCATCCTCATCCTCCTCCCCTCCTCCATTTTCTTCTTGAGGTTCCTTTTTTTGGCGCTGCTGGTGGTTGGAGAGCACCGAGTCACTCTGACAACGACCTTTCAACCTGTCTTTCACTGTCAGTATGGCTGCACAGCCCCCTTTGTCACCACTGTCGATATCTCCAATTTCGTCATTGTCTTTATCCTCCTCATCATCAGCAGTATCCTCATTATTTTTGTCATCGACCTTGCTCTTCTTAGAGCTTTTCTTGTTCGGTGTGGTGTCGGAATCTTGTGATAGGCTGAATTTGATTTTGGGCGACATGACTGAAGGAAAGAAAATAAGAGAATTATGAATGAACTAGTGGTTTTGTACCCTGGCAAGCCAGGGTACACAGGTTGCTGTTTAAAATGTAGACAGAGAGACAACTGTTGTCTGCGAGTTTCATTTGGACGATGATACCTCCCCATAACCCCCTTGATACCTCCCCATACCTCCCCCCCCTGATATCTCCCCATCCCCCCCACCCCATGATGCCTCACCATACCCTTTGATACCTCCCCAAACCCACTTGATACCTCCCCATACCCCCTTGATACCTTCCGTACCCCCCTTGTAACCTACCTGTACCCTCCTTGATACTTCCCCGTTGATCGTTTCGCAGGTATGGATGAAAGGAATCGACCATCACCATATCCCCTTATATATACCCGTATCCCCGTTATGCCTACCCATGCCCCTTTAAACCTACCCGTAGCCCCCTTTTACCTACACGTACCACCCCATCCCGATCCTTGGTACTACTACTACTACTACTACTACTACTACTACTACTACTACTACTACTACTACTACTACTACTACTACTACTACTACTACTAATATTGAATATAGAATAATACAAATAGAAATCATAAAAAACACCAAGGTTTTAAAAGAAAATTTGATATAAGATATAAAAATAATAATAATAATAATAATATTAATAATAATAATAAATTATTATTATTATTATTTTTATTATAATTTATTAATAATAATAATAATAATAATAATAATAATAATAATAATAATAATAATAATAATAATAATAATAATAATAAATTAAAGGTAAAAAGCCTAAATTAAAAAGAGAAATATCCATATTGTAGTGTAAAAAAACAAAAACATTTAAAAAAATATGGCCCGCGTGAGATTTGAACTTGGGTCGCCCTGCATGGTAGGCGAATGTTTTACTAATTAAGCTACCAAGGCTTCGTAGAAAGACCATCAATTTTTTGGTCTATATGGGAAACATGCTGAAACCTCAATTTGATTTTTAATGGAAGCGCGCGGAATGAGGCTATTGCAGTTTGTGGACATTTTGTTTATTTATTTATCTCAGAAACGGTTTAAACGTTCGGTAAGAAAATGTCGGCTATAACGATTTCGCTGACGTTGATCACACAGCAGGCCGATCCGCAGCGTCCAGCACCTGCCCAGATCAGCGTCCATACTGGACAAACTTTATAGTAGAGGCGAAGAAGGACTTCCGGCTAAGCAATTTATATATATAGAAGGCCTGCAACTCAACTGTAGTGAACACATGCACACATAAAAACTATTTCTATACCAACATATTTGTCACAGGGCAGCCTGCGAAGAAAGCCATGTAGTCTGTGTGTGAAGAGTATAGGGGCGGGGGTGGTACTGCGTGTTGCTGTATGCGTGATTATTGTTGTCTCGGGAGCGTGCAAAGCGTGGTAAACATCATACGCCGGTTAGGCCAGGTTAGGAATTTGCTCACTATAGTCAGAACATGTTTGGCAGCGGTACAGTGTAGACGGTGTTTGTCTAGTGCTCTGTGGTTTTTGCTGTGTTCTGGAATTAGGGTGGGACGGGTATTAACGAATAATAATATCTGGTTCCGAGAAGGATACTAGTTTAAAGATTGCAAATTTCTGAAGTGATACGCTCAGTTGGAGTGCAGCTGTAGAAAAGCAAGTCTGTGGTAGTGTGGTAGGTAGTATCGAGGTATTGTCTACTACGGGAACTACACACTACCGGATTACCCTAATTGGATGTACTTTCGTAGGTGGGCAGTGGAGAAGGGCTACGGGGTGCAATTACATGCGAACCGTTGGGTGAGTGGATGGTGGTTTTTCCTTACTGTGCCAATAACCAGGGGCCGGCTGTTGGGGTGTTGTATGATAGCTGGTACGTAAGGGTAAGGAAGGACGAGAAAGTTTGCACTGAGGAGAGGCAGAAGGAATTAAGAGTGCGACTGAAGGAGGGAGAATGAGGGAGAAGAAAGGGGGTGGAGTGTGATGAAGGTAGGATGGAAGTGGTTGCTGTTGTTGTCGTTGGGGATGCTTGATATGAATAATGTGTTGATGGTTATTTGTATTCATTTGCAGCATCGTTCATTCCAGGCATTCATGGTTTCATTGAATTGTATAATATGTATTTGATTCAAGTGACGATAACCGTAGAAAGCGAGAGAGAGTCAAGGACAGGGGAAATAGACTGCAGTTGGACCCCTCAAGTGGCAGAAGTTTAGTGGAGTAGCTAGTGAGAGTGGGGGGGGGGGGGGGTAAGTGTGATGGAGGGAGGGGGACAGAATCGAGAACATGACATTTACGATGCGACAAGCATGTTACAGGTTCGTCAAGGATTGACGTTGAGGATTGAATTCGAGGCCTGAGTACGAGGATCGAGTCCGAAGTTCGCAGCTCAACGTTCGTCAATCCGCCAGTTCGTCGCTGGATAACGTGAGGCAGCAACGACGACGACACTTGGTCAGGTGGACCAAACATCATCAGCATCGCCATCTGTTATTGTCCACGCGTCCCCTGTTATCAGCGCCATCATCATCACTCCAACATCATCGTCAGTGGCGACCGCGGGTGGCAACGCTCCTTCGTTTGGACGTCAACGGAAGGGGGTGGATACTTTTGAGGAGACTTTACCAGGGACTGCATTTCGCCAGGTGGGCCCGTTTTGTGTTGTCCCTCTCCTACGCTTAACCCCCCTGTCTGTTTGTGAACACGTGCCTCGGACTTTGGCTGTGCACGTTCGATTTGAGGACGTTGGTCGATTAGCGACCCCCGATCACCCACGAACCATTGCATCGTTCCATTGACCCATTGATTGTTTCATTACCATTTCTTCGTTTCATGTGTAAATGTTGTATGTGTATGAGTGTGTTGTATGAATGAATAAATAGCTTGAAAGTTGTATATATAATCGTTGTGTTTTCATCCCTTCACGTCTGCGGGAAATCGCCATTCTGTCTGGGTTGTCTGCGTGTGTAAGGTGTTTGTTTGTAGCGTTTGCCCGGAGGGAGTCGTGGCGGTGACATATGGTGGAGATGCAGGGTAGGTGTGAGTGTGCCCAGACGTGAAGTTGTCTTGTGATTGTCTTGTGGTGTCCGAGTGTGTGAGGCGTGATTCGGTGAGAGTGTGCACCCCAGCGGGTGGTTGGAGGGAGTCAGGTCGCTGTTTAGCGGAGGCTCACAGCCGGCCTGGGTTCGACCACACGTGAGGGGAGGCTGCCATTGCACTCTCCATCCGGTTCGCTACCTCGCGGGCCAGTTTCCACTGTTTGAGTGGGAGGAGGTGGGTGATAGGTAGGAAGATAGCTTAGTTAGGTAGTTAGTATCTTAGGCTAGGCTAGGTTAGGTTAGGTTAGGGTACGTAGGGACTTTGACTTGTTGTTGTTGGTTGTTGTTGCTTCCGTTAAGCAGGATGGCATCGCACGAGGAGGCTGAAGGAGTGTCACCGATCGCGGCTCGTACGCGTTCTCGCGTGGGTGTCGCGATGGACGAGCGCACGACGGGAGCAGCTGATACGGGAGTCACCGACTTACCCTCTGCGACCGAGCAGCGGAGATCGCCGGTTAGGACATCGCGTCGAGGGTCAGCAGACGAGGAGTCGACAACGTTGGAAGCCAGAGACACAGTGAGTGACCCTTTTGTGACGGGATTTGGTGTGGCAGGCACCGACTTCTACGGAGACCAGGATCGACTGAGCGATGCCACGAGACCGAAGAGGTACGAGACCGACCCTTACCGTTCGATCTACAAGATCGAGGCGGCACCGACGCCGAGGACGGGACTGTTCCCGGGCGAGACACCGGTCGAGAGGATCTTGAGGCTCGCCAAGCGCGAAGGATTGAAAGGTCAGGCTGCGTTGGACTACGCAATGGACCAAGCGGAGAGGGAGAAAGACTCAGACCGGAGAGAGCGGGAGAGAGAGATAGCGTTGAGAGAGAGAGAGATGGAACACGAACTAGCGATGGCGCAGCTGAGATTGCAAGCAGGCGACGGGAACCGCAGGAATCGTCAACCCGAGTTCGAGACGGTCAAGCTCAGGTTACCGTTCTTCGAGGATAAGGACGACCTAGAGACCTACTTGTGTCAGTTTGAGCGATTTGCCAAGGCTCAAGACTGGAAGAAGGACACGTGGGCTATTCGCTTAGGGACCTTGTTGAAGGGGAAGGCGAGGGAAGTTTACGTTGGCTTGAATGAGGACGACTCTGCCGACTACGAGATCCTGAAGGCAGCGTTGTTGGTGCGTTTCAACCTGACGGCCGAGACGTATCGCAAGAAGTTTCGCCAGCTACGCAGGGAGCCACCGGAGACTTTCAAACAGTATCTGCGGAAGTCAGAGTTGTTCCTGGAGCGCTGGATGGGACTAGCGAACAAGAAGGCCACGTATGCGGACTTACTGGACCTGGTGTTGATGGAGCAGATGGTCAACGGTTTGACGCCAGAGCTGGTCACGTTCGTGCGCGAGCGCAACCCAGCAACGGTGGAGGAGGCCGCGACGTTGGCACAGCAGTACGTCGACGCAAGAGCCGGGACCAGCCTACGTTTCCCACCGCGTCAACCCTTTACGCCAAGGGACAAGAGCGAGGGCCGCGAGCCAGCGGGACCGCGACCCAACTCGCCTGACAAGCGGGTGTGCTACACTTGCGGACAGAAAGGGCACTTGAAGCGGGATTGTCCGAAACGCGGCGAGCGAAGTGGGGGAGCGTTGCGCATCTTGAAGGAGGCAGGCAAGAGGGGAGATCCTCGGTTCCAGAGCCAAGTGGTAGTGGAAGGTGTTCCGCTGACGGCCATGAGGGACACGGGGGCCGACTTGATTTGCCTGCGGAAGGGAGAGGTTGCCAACCTTGTCTACACAGGACGCACTCGGCGTGTCGGATTCGCCGTTCGCCAGCTGTCCAGGTCACTGCCGACGGCGTGGGTGCAGTTGGAATCACCGTTCTACACCGGGAGAGTGGAGGTAGTGGTGGTACCAGACCTGATCTACCCAGTGGTGATCGGCAACTGGGCGAGGACGGAACGGCAACCAGACACAGCACTGCCAGTGTTCGTCGAGGGAACCGCAGAGTGTTGCGCCGTGCAGACGCGAGCGCAAGCAGCCAGAGAGACAGACGCTGCGGAACCAGTGGTAGTCGGACCGAGCAAGAGCGTCGTCGCGACGCCGAAGGAGATGCGCCAACTGCAGTTGGAAGACGGCGAGCTTGCGAAAGTACGACAGCTAGCAGACCGGAAGGCAGGAAAGGAGAAGCGAGGCAAGGGGCAAGTGGCGTTTGTCTGGAAGCGGGGCCTGTTGTACCGCGAGTATACAGGACAGGACAAAGTGGATCACAGCCAGTTGGTGGTACCAGCCAAGCTTCGATCGGAGGTACTACGCACGGGACACGACACACCTATGGCTGGACATCTAGGAGCCAAGCGGACCCTGGATCGCGTGTGGGCCGAGCACTACTGGCCAGGGATGTGCCGTGATGTGAGAAAGTACTGTGCTTCATGCGACGTGTGCCAGCGAACGACGCCAAAGGGGAGAGCCAGGAAGGTACCAGTGCAGAGAGTCGGCAAGAACAGGAAACCGTACCACACGATCGTGCTGAAACGCTACGTAGAACGTAGAGCGGAACCAGAGGCGACGGTGGCAGTGGTGTTGGACCAGGCAGGAACAGAGGGAACGTCGGACATCAGTGATCAGGGCACTGTACCACCGATACCGCTACGAGCAAGCGAAGGACCAGAAGATGTACAGATAGACACGGAGCTGTCTGCACTACACGAGAGAGCGTTGCCGCTAACCAACCTGGACGAGTGCGAGGTGGTGTCAACCGACGACGACCCCGTTCGTGTACATCAGCGTCCGCTACCATTTTCACAGATGGAAGTCGCCAAGAGTGAAGTGGAACCGATGCTGGAGTTGGGGGTTATCGAGTCATGTACATCGCCGTACAGAGCACCGATCGTGCGGGTAAGGAAGAAGGGAGAGGTCAACTGGACGGATGACTGCCAGAGAGCTTTCGATGACTTGAAGAGAGCGCTGACCAGTGAGCCAGTGGTCAAGTTACCGAACCTGGACAAGGAGTTCATCCTGAGGACAGACGCATCTGAGCAAGGGCTAGGAGCTGCGCTGATGCAAGAAACCGGTGAGGGTGTGCAACCGGTAGGGTTTGCCGGCAAGAAGCTGCTGCCAGCAGAGCGAAACTACTCCACCATTGAGAAGGAGTGTTTGGCAGTTGTGTGGGCAGTACAACGTTTCGAACCATACCTGTTTGGACGGCACTTTTGGCTGGAGACAGACCATCGACCGCTGCAGTACCTGCAGAGAACGCACCTCAACAGTGCCAGACTCACCCGGTGGGCTATGCAGTTGCAGGCGTACGTCTTCACAGTTCGACCAATTCCAGGGAGAGACAACATTGAAGCGGATTTCCTCAGCAGATCTGACCCTGTGGAAGTTTAGGTTTTGAACTCTCCGTAGGTTCGTCTTGGGAGGGGGGTGTGTCACAGGGCAGCCTGCGAAGAAAGCCATGTAGTCTGTGTGTGAAGAGTATAGGGGCGGGGGTGGTACTGCGTGTTGCTGTATGCGTGATTATTGTTGTCTCGGGAGCGTGCAAAGCGTGGTAAACATCATACGCCGGTTAGGCCAGGTTAGGAATTTGCTCACTATAGTCAGAACATGTTTGGCAGCGGTACAGTGTAGACGGTGTTTGTCTAGTGCTCTGTGGTTTTTGCTGTGTTCTGGAATTAGGGTGGGACGGGTATTAACGAATAATAATATCTGGTTCCGAGAAGGATACTAGTTTAAAGATTGCAAATTTCTGAAGTGATACGCTCAGTTGGAGTGCAGCTGTAGAAAAGCAAGTCTGTGGTAGTGTGGTAGGTAGTATCGAGGTATTGTCTACTACGGGAACTACACACTACCGGATTACCCTAATTGGATGTACTTTCGTAGGTGGGCAGTGGAGAAGGGCTACGGGGTGCAATTACATGCGAACCGTTGGGTGAGTGGATGGTGGTTTTTCCTTACTGTGCCAATAACCAGGGGCCGGCTGTTGGGGTGTTGTATGATAGCTGGTACGTAAGGGTAAGGAAGGACGAGAAAGTTTGCACTGAGGAGAGGCAGAAGGAATTAAGAGTGCGACTGAAGGAGGGAGAATGAGGGAGAAGAAAGGGGGTGGAGTGTGATGAAGGTAGGATGGAAGTGGTTGCTGTTGTTGTCGTTGGGGATGCTTGATATGAATAATGTGTTGATGGTTATTTGTATTCATTTGCAGCATCGTTCATTCCAGGCATTCATGGTTTCATTGAATTGTATAATATGTATTTGATTCAAGTGACGATAACCGTAGAAAGCGAGAGAGAGTCAAGGACAGGGGAAATAGACTGCAGTTGGACCCCTCAAGTGGCAGAAGTTTAGTGGAGTAGCTAGTGAGAGTGGGGGGGGGGGGGGGGTAAGTGTGATGGAGGGAGGGGGACAGAATCGAGAACATGACATTTACGATGCGACAAGCATGTTACAGGTTCGTCAAGGATTGACGTTGAGGATTGAATTCGAGGCCTGAGTACGAGGATCGAGTCCGAAGTTCGCAGCTCAACGTTCGTCAATCCGCCAGTTCGTCGCTGGATAACGTGAGGCAGCAACGACGACGACACTTGGTCAGGTGGACCAAACATCATCAGCATCGCCATCTGTTATTGTCCACGCGTCCCCTGTTATCAGCGCCATCATCATCACTCCAACATCATCGTCAGTGGCGACCGCGGGGTGGCAACGCTCCTTCGTTTGGACGTCAACGGAAGGGGGTGGATACTTTTGAGGAGACTTTACCAGGGACTGCATTTCGCCAGGTGGGCCCGTTTTGTGTTGTCCCTCTCCTACGCTTAACCCCCCTGTCTGTTTGTGAACACGTGCCTCGGACTTTGGCTGTGCACGTTCGATTTGAGGACGTTGGTCGATTAGCGACCCCCGATCACCCACGAACCATTGCATCGTTCCATTGACCCATTGATTGTTTCATTACCATTTCTTCGTTTCATGTGTAAATGTTGTATGTGTATGAGTGTGTTGTATGAATGAATAAATAGCTTGAAAGTTGTATATATAATCGTTGTGTTTTCATCCCTTCACGTCTGCTGGAAATCGCCATTCTGTCTGGGTTGTCTGCGTGTGTAAGGTGTTTGTTTGTAGCGTTTGCCCGGAGGGAGTCGTGGCGGTGACAATATTATGGCTTTAAAGAAAAGTAATATTGTATTGTATTGTATTGCATTGCATTATACTGTACTGCATTATACTATTTTGAATACTGATTATTTTACTCAACATGAGTGACAACATACAATATCTTTATAATGATAAAACACTTTTACTAGCCTTCATCACATAACGTTAGAAGAATCTATCTGGCTTGTGTGCTGTGCAAATTGTATTTGCATACTATGATAGCATGTGTGGAAAACATAAAATTAAAATTCAAATTAATGTACCTCCGTCATCATTGTCATCTTCACACAGAATGCTCTGCATAGTCTCCCTCAAGCTCACAAGATCGTCGTCATCATCATCGTTTCCTTCTTCATCATCACCCAGATCATCATCATCATCATCATCTTTTGTGTTGTCACTGATAAAGAAACAAAATAAATACAAAATTTCAATCCAATGTCCCCATTGCTTAGCACACAACCGGCAAAGTCAGGGTGTTAAAATGCACCAAAACATTGATAGGGTCCAAGACGTTCCCTACTCACTGTGCAAAGAAATATTTGTTCTGCAATTTGAAAATTTAAAAAAGTGCTTGGCCGAGGCCAAAAGCTTTCTGTCATTTTTCAGCCCCATTTTTACCATTGTCATCTTGACCACAACCACCCATTATCATCCATCATCATCCAATTCATCTGTCGTCATCTGTCATCATCAATCATCATCATCATGAACACCATCTTCCTTGTCATGGCTGTTAAAATCAACATCATCATTATTGACCTATCGCTAGTAGATAGTCCAATTACTGTCATCATTACAATTATTAACAACCTCACTACACATCATACACCATCATTCTCATCACTCACATCATTCTCAACACCACCAGCAATAACTGCAATCATCATAGTCATCTTGGTCATCAATATCACCATCGTAAATATCACTGTCACAATCACTGAATCCTTTTTCTCCTCCTCCGTCATAGACCTGTCAAAATCCGTAGCAAGTTGGAGCAATTCTTTGTCCAGATTATCATCATGAATGCCAGCACCACATCATCATCAATATCATCATCATCAACATCATCGTCAACATCATCATCATTAATGTTCTTTTCCACAGACCTGTCGCCCCCAGCAACAAGCCGAAGTAATTCTTCATCCAGGTCATCGTCTTCGTCTTCGTCCTCAAGCTCCATACTGCCATGCCGCGTCATTCGGCTCTCCATCACACGCTCCAGTGAACGACACAGCTTGGCGATGTCTGGTTCTGAACAGGTGCGCAGCATCTGTCAAGCAAGGAGCAATTGTAAAGACTAACAACAAAATTATGAGAGAAAGTTAGGGTTGGTTAGTTCAGTGTTCCATGGCACTAGTTATCTTTAGCGAGATAGGTTCTAATCCTTACTTTAAACTATTCTGTGAATGCTAAATCTTAGCACAGCGCCATGGGAAATTCACTACAGAAGCGATAGTCCCGACATTGAACGATCAACTACACAAAACACAATTACAGTACACCGTCTTTTGAGTTATACAACACGCGCATTATTATATCTGAAGCAACAAGCTATACAACAATTACACACACATAGCTCACACACGCACATACACAGAAAGAAGAAGAAACAAGATGGCAAGACATTTAATTGTATTTCCACACACTCGCTGAAAAATAAGCATGTTCAAAAGTGTTCCTTTTCTTGGTGGTGTTGGAGCTCAGCTTTTTCCTAATGAAGCAAAATGAAAGATAGGCCACTCTCTAAACAATCCGCAAGGAAAAGAAACAATAAAATACATCAAAGTGGTACATACAGCACAAGACGTGTTTTAGAAATTAGTGAAGCACAATGGCCTCGACCTTTGAGAAAGTACACACATGAACGCCCTAACCTGGTTGGCAGTAGTTAAAATATCAACAAAGTAAAAATGGTGGATTTCGGTTTAAGTTATTCTTGAGATATAGCAAAACATGTTTTGAGCAAAATAAGTGAAATTCGGAGTGAAGAACTGACTGACGGACCGACAGCTAGACTGCTACTGAAAGGTGGCCCATGATTTGAAGTACCCTTATAATATACCAAAACTCAACAACATCGCTTTGTTACGTTGAGACTCGCGCGGCGGTGTGAAACACGCACGATAGTAGGTTTGGGTGTGTGACACGCGCGATAGATCTGTTCGTTTTATTTTGCAACGCATGCAGTAATAGAGTGTATTTATCTTTGATTTGATTTTGAGTTGTTATTAGAAGAAGCTTGGTATAACGTTGGTGTTTTTAGTTGGTCGATATTATTTGAGAATTTTCTAGAATTGGTTGTTTACTATCGATCGAAGCGTATGGATAATTCTAGTGGTAACCATGACACGCTTCCATCCCAAATAAGGTTGTGTGACGTGAGACAGTGATGATGAAATTTACTTTTAATTGGTTGTGGTGTTTTATGCAGGGGTATTCTCGCTTGTTCTGGAGTAGAGAGAGAGACTATATAAGTGCCACACTGTTTCAAAATAAGAGAGAGTTGAAGGTAGAGAGAGCTGTTGTATTAGAGTTGAGAAAGTTGTAAAAAAGTGGAAGGTTGATAGTTGTGTTGAAAGTAAAAAGTTGAGAGTGGAAAAAGCGATTGTATGCAGTGTTGATGTTCGCTGAATAAAATTAAAAAACTACATACGACGACTCCTGACTTGTTGATGATTGAACGGGTTGGGTGGATAAACGAATCTAAGTTACACCTATCAGGATTTCAAGCATCGGGGCTGAATCAACTACTGATAGAGAAAAACACCAACATCATACGAGTGTAACATGCTTCAACCGTTTTTGAGATACTGAGCACAACGTGTTCACAACAAAATCACTCCAGTGACCTTGACCTTTGGGGTAGGGCAAATAGGATGGCGCAGGAGGCAAGCACTAACCTAGGTACTGTTCCTATGAAGTTTGATCAAAATCCATTCTGTTCAATGGTTCTTGAAATATGGTGTCCAACGGACCGACCAACCGACTTGACAGACATTTTGATCGTTCCGATTCCCCCTGACTATTTCAAAGTATTTCTAGATAAGTCTGGAAATAAAAAAATTTAAAAAAAGAAGTCGCCACCTTCACATCCTGCATGTCAAAGTTTCCAGTGGAAAGGCCCTTCTTGACAGCTCGCCCATTGCTATCTTCACTATCACTGCTTGAACCCACATCCGTCTTGCTGACGTCTGCCGCTTTCTTGTCAGGCTTGTTGGCGTTGTCTACTGGGGGTATTTTGCTGGCTATGGCTTTCATCACGCTGCTTTCCACCACAGTTGGAGATTTATCTACACACAAAGATATATAAAAGGGCATCAGACAGATATAGAAAATGAATGATCAACAATACTGACATGTAGCGAAAGAGAAAACATATAACAGTTAATTGATGTGGATAGAGGTGTTGCTGCTGCTGTTGATAATGAGGTTGTTGCTAGTGATGGTGGTGGTACACAAAGGAAATCATTAGTCTATTTATAATAACAATATTATTAGTTGTTTCAGACCTACATCAACTACAGAAAAACTGAATGTTGGACAGTACAGTAAGTGAATAACACTTATGCTACAATCTGTTTAGCCCTTGTCTGTCTTGAGTGTTTCTCAACAACAGCAACAAATTATCACTATCGAACTGGGAATGCATAGTTTAGTAATACTAGCAAGCTTTCCTATACTCAGAGTTGCCAACCCCCCAAAAAGTTTTCAGTAGTAAAAATTCTGAATTTCAGTAGTTTTATGACATTTTCAGTAGCCATACGTCCTCGCTTTTTTTTTTAACGAAGACATGCATAAACAGTCTGCAACGAAGGTCGTGAAGAGTGTTTCCGCACGAATTATTGAGAGATCCATATTGGGCTTGAAGAAGGTGGCTACGGACTGAACAGGGACTAACTTTTCTGGATCAGGGCAACGACTTTTGTGACGGTTGCCATTCACGTGTCGCGTCACATCGTGGAAGCCGCCATGTTGAATGCTAAAATCTGCCAAGCACGCTGTACAATACAGGCTGTGTTTTGATCTCGATGACGCAGTGATGCACGGAAATTTTTCAGAATACTCTTTCCTGTACACTTGATTTGCTGTCCTCTTCTTTTTTTCTGGGCTTTCATCGCTAGTTTTCTTTCTTTTTGGCATCATGGATTCAAAATACGCCGCACACAAACTTTTCTTCTCGCGCTGTAGAACGTGACCCGGAAACGAAAGTGTCACAGAATTTCGTGCACCGATTGGCCGTTTGCAAAACCACTTCACGGTGATTGGTCGAATTTCCTAACATGCACTGGGAGCGTGATCTATTACACCGTGCACGTAAACCGAATGACCGTGACCTTGAGGTGCTACGGGAGGCACAGGCGTTCAATAAAACTCGTTAAAACTGTAATACTATCGTCGAAAATTGACTTTCCGTAGTAAATTTTCGATTTGCGTAGCTCCGTAGCCGCGTATTTATTTCCGTAGTGGTTGGCAACCCTGTATACTAAAATCAACACTCATAACTTAATGTTTTTAAAGAAAATTATCACAAAACTGCAAACCATAAAATATCTGTGCAACAAGGTTCAACGTTATATTCAAACAAGTTAAAGTTATCTGTGATGTCTGCAACATAGTGGTAGAAATGTCTGAAAACACATGGGGTCTTCCAAAAAGAGAGCAAATAAAGCTGCTGAGCCAATGCACTTGGTCAACTCCTGTCATTCAAATAAAAATGCATTATATAAAACTGTTGACAACACATGACATTGTTATCCACAGTGGGTAAAGTGGCTATAATGTTAGCAACTAGATTATGCAAGAGGCACAGAAATAGACCACCAAAAACAAAAAACAACCCCCCCTCCCCCACACCCCAAAAAAACAAACGGGAGATAACCAACAAAAGAACTAAAGACATAAAGAAATGAACAGCTGAAGTGCGTGCAGACCTGAGAAATGGTGTGGTTGGTCACGTTTGGGTAAGATCAGAGGTTTAGGAAGCACCACAGGCTTTTCTGCGGTAACCAGTTTGGGAGGTGTTGTCGGTTTGGCTTTTACATCTGGTTTGGTTTTCAAGACTGGTTTCTGTGAGGTTTGGGGCTTTCCAGACTGAACAGAACTTCCATCTTCACTCTTCTCATCATTCTCAGGGGAGCAAACTGAGGCTTCAACACCCAAATCATCCGGGATGCTCTTGCTTTGCTCCCTCTTTTCAGTCTCCATGGAGGCCTCGACCAGTGTAGAAAGATGGTGCTGGTGCTGCTGCTGCTGCTGCCCAGGGATGTTCTTGATCTCCGACACACTCGCTTCCACAAAGCGATTGGAGCCAGGCAGCTCGGTCTCACCGATGAGAGGTTCTGCTGGAGAAGGGGTGAGGTTTTCTGGGAAAGGAAGAAAGCAAGGAATAAAAGCCCACACCAAAACTTAACATAAAATAAAGTCAGGAGTCGCGCTGGCACTTTGAAGCCATGGATCTATCAATCCCATGTGATTTGCTTAGTTTTGCCTAGCAGCATATCCAAAACAACTAATGGATGAATGTGTGTGCAGGCGGTAGCCAATAAATGAATCTCTGATGTGGGTGTAAGTCATAAGTGAACATAATGGCCGTCTACCATATCTTCAATGCTGGATGTGGACATGAAACCTCAAGGTTCATTCATTCAACATAATGACCATTTGACCATTACATTCGCAATATGTTTTAAAAAGCTCTCAATGCAAATGCCCCATTTCATCATTCAGTTTTACAGTTGCATATCAGAACATTACATTGCAGACGAATCAGTATGATGCTATCTACTGAACATGCTTTATCCCAGCAAAGTCATTGATGGAATCAGAGGCTGTAGCAATGGATGCGTATATTTTGCATTTCTATATGAAGGAATATAAAAGTTGGGCATCTATTGTCATGAAAAAAAGTGCGTCCACAGTGAATAGAATGTTTACATAAAATGTTTAAAATCCTGTAGCAAACACGACTCCTGATTTATAAAGGAAACACACACACAACACACAAAAAATAGTTTAAACACAACCACTAGCAAGCAGAAGACAACACGCTGCATAAACATAAATAAAAATAAAGATTCACCAAACATGCCAAGACCTACAGAATTAATGGCAAACTCAAAATCAGTGCGCATCAAAATACAACACACAAATGTTGAAGATTGACTTTCAGAACATTGGTACTCGCAAATTCACAAAGGAGTATTGTTTTCTAAATCTGAAAACAACACTCCTTTGTGAATTTGGGAGCACCTATGTTCTGAAAGTCAATCTTCAACAAAAAGGTGGTATTGTTCTCCAATTACTCACACACACAACATGCTCAATCTAAAACCAAATAATTTATCAATTTTGAATGTTTGACAGAAACATTCAGCAAAAATTGGTGCAAAAGAAATTTCAGTCATGTACCAAAAGGGTGCAAATAAGGTCTACAACGAAAGAGATAAATCGAACAATTGTGTTGGCATCAAACGGAAAGAAAATGTGCTGTGCCTAGCTGTAGGACACCACAAGAAAGTGCAACCTGAAATGAAACGCTACTGTGATAATAATGCAGCAACACACCGCTAGCTGCGTTCACATCAGCGTACAAACATCAACAAGGCCACAGCATGACAAGCATACTGGCGACATGACATAAACTCACGTCCAGGTGAGGTGAATGGCAGTGGCCCTTGGCAAAAGGTCAAGGTCACATTACCTTTGCCAGCCATCACGCCAAGCTGAGCAGCCGATACTGGTGGTGGTTGCGCTGTAGTAGTGTTGGAGGTGGAGTTTTTGTCGGCAGACTTGAGAATGATGGTGCCGCTTCGGAGAGGCGGGTGGACGCTCAGTGTGGGGCATGGGTGAGCAGTGGTGGTGGTGGTAGTGGTGGAAATCTGTGGGGTGGGTGTGAGTGCAGGGGTGGGTGTCATGAGGAATATGGTGTAACTGACAGGTGTTTTAGCCACTGCCGGTGGCATGACCACCACCTCTCCCCCTTCTTCTGAAAACATATGGCAGAAAAAAACTCCACTCAAGTCAACAAACCAGTATTTCACCAAACAAGGCCACAAAAGGTCACAATCTACACTAAATTATTAAACAAATAGTTGAACCTTTCATCTGTATATGTTAGGAATGTATGATCAGGTATAATAGTTTATTTGAACCAGTCAGTTTTGCATTTTACAGGTATGATCAAATACTCTAACCTCCTATGACTTTATGTGCAGATGTTGCGACAGGTAGAATACAAATTCTGCCTAAATACAGAGTCATTAAAAAAACTTAAATTACTTCATATAAAATATACAATTTGCAATTTTGGACCTTACATCAAAATTAACCAATATCAAAACTATTCTACCAACACCTCCTTCTCAATTTCCTAATCACCATCTTCACCACTATCATCATCATCATCATCATCATCATTAGCACTATCACCATCCTAAACATCAACTCACCACTTCCACTGGTGTCCAGACTAACGGTGCCTTCCATGATGGGCATTTGGTTGAGAGCCTTGACCACAGTACTGCCTGGCCGACCCCACTGGTTGCGGGCTGATTTGGCAGACCCGTCTTTGTCTTTGTCATCCTCCTTCCCTGGCATAGGCAAGTGTCGGATCACCTTGTCTATCTCTGTAGTGGCTGGAAGAAACGGGGAATCATGATTATTATTTCAACACTGAAACTAGAAGGGCAATGTCCACATGACTTACAAGCTCTTTATAGAACTTGCAATATTTAACATGAAAATGAGTGCCCCCCAAAAAAAACAAAATGAAACAGTGGCATTAAAATACAAATACCGATTTTAATACTTCTATGCTCTTGACCTTAACAGCTTGAGATGGCTTTGACCTCCGGCTCCAAATACACTCATGTAATATCAAATAAAGTACAGCAAAAGTTCTATCTATCTATCTTATCCCGTAACTCGGAAGTCGTTGGGGCACCAAAGATGATCGTTTAACCAGTTGATTCTGCGATACTGAAGAGGACTTCCTGTCGGGACCCATTGTCTAATACAATGGTTCCTAAATATTTGAAGCTTTGCACCGTGTTGAGAGATTGGACTTGGACTTTGATGTCCATGTTGATGCCATTGGTGTTGTTGGTCATCATTTTGGTCTTCTCTGCACTTATTTCCATTCCATAGGCTATGGAGGTGGTTTCAAGCCTCTGTACCAGCTGTTCAAGTTCTTGTTCCTCTCCAGCCAATCCATCAATGTCATCCGCAAAAAGGAGGTTGGAGATTGTTCTACCTCCTATGCTGACTGTGCCTTCATGATCTGCAGCTTCTTCAAACATTTCATGTGATTTTGATGATACATGGTTTCGCAGTCGTTGCGACCGCTATGTGCAACGGTCAAGTCGATTTTGCACAAAGTGCATCTTGCAAACTTTAGCTTTTTGGGAGATGTAGTTAGACAAGTCCACTTCTCGTTGTAGACTTTTAAAAAAAAAATTCTTTCTGGCCTGCTGTTTATCTTTTGATTCATCTTTATTCAGATCAAGAGAACAGCCTGCATCACTACTTCGCTTCATTTTTCATGCTAGTACAGTGGAACCTCCGGTATCCGGCTCTCTGGTATACGACTCCCTCCGTTATGTGACCTGAAAACTTCTGACGGATTCACTTCCAATAATAAATAACCTCTGGTATGCGACAACCTCATTTATGCGACCAGCGACCGTTTCTTAAGCCCTTTATACGACCGTCTTATGGCAATTTAAAAGAGATATCAGTTAATTTGCTGTCTGTACCTTTCGTTTTTTCTCTCATGTTAGTGTACGCCTGCTGTTGTCTGCTATTTCCGGTTCGCAAATAAGGGACATTACTCGCCTACACTGGCTGTCAAAATGGCGTCGCGCAAGAGGAACGTTTTGAGCTTGGCAGAGAGAATGAAAGTGATTGAAAGAAGTGAAAATGGGGAGAGTTGTTTGTCTATTGCAAGAAGTTTAAACGTTGGGAAGACCCAAATTCAGCTCATCATAAAGGATAAGGAATCTGTGAAACTACGATGGGAGAGTGGAGAAAGTGGCGAAAAGGGAAACATCGAAACTGAGAGCTTCTGCACTGACAGACTTGGATGAACGCGTCTGGCAGTGGTTCGACTGTTTTCTATTTTTGAAGTTGTGAATAAAAGACAAAGCTAAAAATGAAACATGTTTTACAGTTTCCTTTGTCAGAGAATACATGCTGGTGAGTTGAAAATTATGACCACATACCCCTCCGAGCCTGACCCCCCCTCTTGTTTTCGGTATAAGACCACCTCTATTATAAGACCGTTTTTTCTCAGATTTTGGACGGTCGTATACCAGAGGTTCCACTGTACACAGTACTGAGCACAATGGAGGAAATCAGAACACAAATGCAGCAAACTTACGATATGTGCACATGCGCCTCCTCGGTAAGGGAAGTAACTACATTGCACGTCTTGTAATCGGAATTTAAAAAATAAAAAATAAATAAATAAAAACTTGACCATTTTTTAGCAAGCTGACCAGACGACCGTACTCCAAGCCTAAATTTTATAAAAATATGGCGAACAACATAGGGTACGCAAGTCTGAGATCACATACATTTCTACCTGGCTACAACAATCAAAAAATGTTAACCAAGTTAATAGAACACACACAAAACAGGAGAAAAAGAGAGAGAGCGCATGTGAGACTAGCATGCTCAAAACATTTCTACACATAATTCCTTGTCCTCCCTACCATCCATGCCGGAGCCAGTCGCCTCCAACGGGATTTTGCTCAGTCGGAGCTGCTCTTCTTCGCTCCACTGCTGTCGTCCAGGTTCCACCGCTATAGGAGTCGCAAGGTTATCGCCCCAGGGTTTTCGGACATTCACTGGTTCTTCACATACAGGAACGGCGGGTTCATCACCTCCTCCCCATTTTCCCCTCGGCTGAACTGGGGGTTTATGGTTCAAGCGCTTCAGAATGTCTGTCTTCTTTTGTTTGTCACTCCTGAAAAAAAATGTAAAAGATAAAAGAAAGTAGGACAGATGGACGGTAAATAAAAAAGAGAAAGCTACAGTGAGAGAGACAGCGCACTTCATTTTAAAAAAATAATGTTTCAATACATTTGACCTTATAAACTAGAGTACTGCCTTTATGCAAAGTAAGAACAAGTTCAAGCATAGGAACGCTGCAGTCTCAAGGTAAATCTTCACTGCAATGTACATTGTTTATGTCCATTTACTAAGAACTCGACACAATACAGATACTGCATGATTATAAATATGATGATGACAATGACGATGACGATGATGGTGATAAGGAGGAGAAGGAGATTATGGAGCTGGCTGATGATGATGATAATCATTTTGATGAAGATGAAATGGATGAAGATGAAATGGATGATGATGATGATGATGATGATGATGATGATGATGATGATGATGATGATGATGATGATGATGATGATGATGATGATGATGATGATGATGATGATGACAAAGCTAAAGCACATCACTACTAACTTCTCATCGTCTTCCTCAGCAGCTGGTTCCTCCACAGGAGTCAACACTGGTGCTTTGTCACCGGCTCGAATGAGATGCAGCATTCCAGTGATGGGCACAGCAGGCGCTGGAGTCATGTCCACCTTCTTATCAGCAGACCCTGGCCTGCAGCAGCAAGGAGATCTAGGGGTTCTAGGAGATCTGGGAGATCTACACCACAGCTTGGTTATACACAATGCTTCTATGAAAATGACAACACTGAGTTCTGAGTTTGAAAATTTTTTTATGTAATACTCTATTTGTGATAATTATATCTGGTAGCAAGACAAATTCTTTTGATTTTTTTTAATGACAGAAGCAAACAGTTTTCTTATTACATTATGCTGTTTTGATAATAAATATTTAATTCTCAGGTGTGCTCTTTTGATTTTAGGAGAAAAGAGAAGAACACATACACAAAATATAATACATAGGTAAGACTAATATCGAGGTTTAATAATACCCATGCTAATAAAGCATTATCAAGGTGGAAGATTTTTATTTAGTATCATTTATTTTATGTCATTGTTTAAATAAATATCTGTGAGTACCTTAATCTGAGTATCAACCAGTGACTGCTGACATTTTTGTTTGGAAGTTCTCTGCTTTCTATTTTAACCCAATCCTTTTTATGAGAAAACAAACTAAATGGTGAACTTGTGTTCACTCACCGGCCAATAAGCTGCTGACGTTCTTTCTCTAATTGCTCCTTCTTCTTCTTAGCCCAGTCTTCTGCTTGTTGCTGTGAACAGAAGAAACAGAAAACATGTAGGATCACCCGATACACATTGGTCGAACGCTACCAGAAGCATGCGTTATCAGTCGCCTCAACAGGTGATAAAGCATGCTCCCATGCTTCAGAGCACTGCTTTCTATACGCTTCAAGCTCTATAGTCACGGAAAAAGCGCAATTTCACTGCAGTGAACTCATAAAAAATAGAAAAATGTAAGTTTCGTCTCCTCTAGGGGACGAATTAGGTCAAACTGTATTAGTTTCTAGGTCAACTGTCTTTTACGAACAGTTTGACAATGTTTTTGAACCGTTTGTTGACGCCGGATAGTGTCCTCACTTGGTTTCATGCAATTTAAGAATCCAACAAGGCAATTGGGTTTTTGAGACGGAAAGAGCGGAATGTTGTTGAGCAGCATTCTGTATATATTTACAGTGAAATTGCGCTTTTTCCGTCACTATAGCGCTTGAAGCGTGTAGGAAGCAGTGCTATGAAGCATGAGAGCATGCTTTATCGCCTGTTGAGGCGACTAGTAAAACATGCTTCTGGCAGCCTTCGACCAATGTGTACCAGGTGGTAGGATTTACTACTAGAATTTACTTCTTTTTTTTAAAAGCGTCTTTGTAGGTATCAGCATCAAAGCCAATTTTGTAACTAATGCAAAGCGATTGTTAACATTTCTCTCTGATTTTGTGTCTTGTGTGTGTATGCACGTGTGTTAGTGCCAGCATGAATAATAAATTAGCGTGTTTGGGTGCATACAAGGGAATGCGCATGCCATGTACGTAGAAATATGCATAAACTATTGTTTGTTGTTTTTTATATATGCATTTTTGTTCTTTTTCCTTAGAACAAACAAGCAATTTTTGAATAAATGGCATAATGGGCTTGATGTGTTAGTCTCAAGTTTGATTGCCTGACCAGTTGTTGCTTGGCTTGCTTACCAATGTATGAAGCCAACAACTTGAACAGATCTCTGATGTACTCATGCACTATTACCACCCAGTAAATATTACTACCGTACGTCAATATGTAATTAAAAAAAACAACAAATGACAGTAGAACAGTCACATACAAAAAAGATTGTACATTATTTTCTATTATTTATTTTGTTTGATTTAATTTTGATTAAAACACACCCTCTCCAAATACAAACATAAACTGTGAGTCACAAAGCAAACGAGAATGCACCCAACAACAAAAATCTATGAACTGAAATTTTAACGTAAAAATCTAACCTTAAGTGCCTCTGCCTTCTCTTTTCTGGCTTCGGCCCCTTTCTCTCTCTCCTCTGCCTTTTCTATATCTTCCGGCTGTGAATTAGTAGTGTAAAATGTGAATAGGCCAGTCAAACAAACAAAATAAAATGAGCAAATAAGTAAAAGTAACATTTTAATCCATTTTCACTCTCCAAAACAATGAAACAAAACAAAAAACTGTGGGTTGAAACAGAATGTGTCAACATTTCTACTATAACTGTAATTGCATGTCGTAATTGGAAGGTTCGTTGAGGTTCATAGAACAATTTTCGAAGTTCTCAGATCCAGAACCTAGGTCCTGGACCTTTTGGAGAAAAGGTATTGATTGATTGATTGATTTATTGTTGCTTTAGGTCCAGCGGACTCTTCCGAGCCAAATCAGGACCAGACAACCCCCGATCCGCATAAAAGATCTGCTGAAACACCCCCAGTGGGAAAATTGAATGCCCTCCACCGGCCAGTCACTTTACAATAAAGACATCCCACGCAGGGGACGGCTGAGGCTTTACCCCAACTACGCGAACCCCCTGTTACAAAAACAAAATAGAATACAAACATCATTATAAATTATCAACAAAACACATACATATAAAATGCCTACATTGCTAAATAATAACATCATAGGAAGCCCTAGTGACCACCCGGCAGAAAGCGTCCAACACTCCCAAGCTGATCCAACAGACCTCATACACAAACAAGGAGTCTTGTCCAGGAAGAGTTTTCAAGAAAAAAGGTAGGTCATTGATCTAGCGAAGAAGAGCAAATGAGGAAGACAGCGACAGTGGGAATTTAAAGCACTAAATTTCCAGAAAGTGGGGATACTATTTATACTGAAACCCCCGGCACTCCAACGGGGGGAACTGTTGCCGCAGTGAATCAGTCTTGCCTATAAAGAAAAGACAGGTTTTCAACTGGGGCTTTCACTTTTCTCTTTATAGGTTAGAACAATCTACAGTGGCAAGATTGCTCATGACCCCAAGGGGTCTCAGATTCTGAACCTAGGTTCCTGGACCTTTTGGAGAAAAGGTGTGAGAGCCTCCACGAACCTTCTGAATGAAAGGACATAACAGTAAAAAAATCAACATGTCTTTTAGCTTGTAACAAAGAGTGATGTCAAATAACCAAACAAAACTCAAAAAGGAAATAATACAAATAAACTGAAGGTCAATGACCACAAACTAACACATGCACTCTCAGCTGTTCAATGAATTTTTAAAACTATAATAATGAAAACAGCAGAAACTAAAAGGCACATGTCACCAAAGAAAAGTACACTAAAACTAGATCAGATGATGAAAGAAATAAGGCAACAACCATTCTTTTCTTCTAGGAATTAAGTTTTTATATGAATAAAACGAGGGGGGCAGTATTGTGAATGGCAATACTACTTCAACATGTAAGGTTCCTATTCGTTCCTTGTAAACCCGTTCATAAAACTGCCTTCAGTTGTTGTAACAAAACTCACAAAAGTGCAAAACAACACAAACTAAACGTCCAGAAATGACGGACACTTACTGGGATGCCAGCCTTCTTCTTGATGAGATCTCGTCGCTCTCGCATGTTCTGCTCGCGAATCTGTCGAAGCTTCTCAAGATATTCCTGTTAATCACAATACCAAAGCAACCCTAACACATGGTAACAAAAGCCCATTATTACTTTAACATTACTCTTATTTACTAACAAATTTTCAGGGAAAGGTTGGTTAGTTGGTGTTTGGAGGGGGGTTGGGAATCAGAGAATGGGGTTGGGAGAATTCTAGGATAAGTAAAGTAACTTACCTGTTCTGATCGGTTTCTTCCTTGCCCTGAAATATGAAGTAACATGATATTATTTATCACATGACAAAAAGACATTTTAATTGCATTCTTGAAACAGTTGTGCAATGCTCAACAGACAGTAAGTTGTGTAGTCTCATGAAAGGATTCTTACCTGTTATTCAGGTGACCTAAGTTCAAACCACATACAAAGCATTCGAAAAAATTTTCTGCAGGAGCAATTCTTGAGAATTTTCAATGCTTAGAAAGCGTTTGCTTTCTTCGCATGTAAAAAAAAAAAACAAAAAAAAACACCAACAATTATTCTTTCAACTATGTGCTGAAAGAATGAGAAAACATACCATAGCACGGAATATGCAACACACATTAATAACAGCCCTTAGGATAGTTACACAGAGGGACGTGCCACACTGTGGGTGCCTTGTTGTAGTGGAGAAGGTAACCTAAATTTTACCAGCAGACTGTTAGAGCAGTGAAGACTGACTACTTTAGAGTCACTAAAATTCAGGCAACACTTATAGTCAGTCATAAGGCAACAGTTATATTCATTCAGCCCTGCCATACATCTGGTCAAACCTTATGCAATATTAAAGAATGGATATAATGAAAATCAATCCATGCCCCAAAAGTATGATTTCTTTTGTGGTTCAGTGTTGATTTAGGTCCCTACCCCTTGTTCCCTGTGATGGTAATCCCCGTCTGCCATATTGCCAATGGTGGCTGTAGAGGTTAAACCTCAATGTTCATTCATTATCTGCCTCCTTAGATACATCCTATTCCATCCATTCCCCGTTAAATCGAAAGTGGTCGGGGCACCACATATGATCGTTTAACCAGCGTAATTCATCTTTCTCTGTCCTCAGCAGCCCTCATGGCTTCACTCAATGTCAAGCCAGTCCATTCTCGAATGTTACCCTCCCACCTCTTTTTCTGTCTTCCTCTTCTTCTGCCTCCTTCAAAACAGTCATTTAAAAAATATTTACCTGGTCTAGGACCTGCAGGGGTAGGAGTGGGGGTACGACGGCCGGATGGAGGCCTTCCCTGCAAATCAAACATCAACTATTTGAGAAGAAATATATTCAAACAAGATTGTCTGAGGGCGGAATATGTGGATGATGAAAATATTCCTAACGCTTTGTTACTGAGGGAATGCAGCAAGCATTTTGCCACATCAACTACTGACTTGTAGAAAACTAGTATTGGCTTATTGGATACCACTGCTATTGTACCATTGAGCAATACAACAAAGTGGAGAATAGATGCCTGTGGCTTTTGTTAGGCATCTCAAACCCTTCATTAACATTAAAAGTGTCGAAATCCTATCTTTCTTTCTTTTTAAAAAAATCCTACTACTTTCCTAAGCCTTTGCAAGTCACGGAACTGTACAGGTAGGCTGGTCAATATTCTGGAATCCAGGGATGAACTTAACATATTTTATGTAAGACTTACGCCATACAGATCAGCCTGCCCCCTGGCCTTGTTGACCATTGCCGCCTGTCGCCTCTGATGATAATCCTCCACTAGCCTGGCTCTCTCTGCTGCATCTGCCCCGAGTTGTCTGAAAGAAATAATATTACACCACATACAAAAACTAATTTTGTACACTAGAAATTAAAAAAAAAAGATCAACAAAACTGTACTTTGTTACAAGGAACTTTGACATGAAGCAAAGAGACTGAAGGATTCCTGCCAGAGCAAACTTAAACTGAACGACGACAAAACGGAAGCCATGCTGGTAGGCACACGCCAGAAACTCCCTCAGCTCCCCTCCTCTTTCCATCTTCAGCTTGACGGTACCTCTATCCCTCTCTCCGACTCTGCCAAGAACCTTGGCGTTATCCTTGACTCTTCTCTCTCAATGACTAGCTTTGTCTCTGCAACCGCCCGGGCCTGCTACTTCCACCTCCGTCGAATCAGTCAGATCAGAAAATACCTCACCACTGAAGCTGCCACCAAACTTGCTGTCTCCCTCATCCTGTCTCGCATCGACTATTGCAACTCCCTTCTTTCCGGCCTTCCCCGCTCCACCACTCTCCCTCTCCAACGCGTTCAAAACAATACTGCCCGCCTCGTCCTCAGAAAGAAGAAATCTGACCACGTCACTCCCTTGCTCAAAGCCCTACACTGGCTTCCCATCTCCCAACGCATTCAATACAAGACCTTGTCTCTCTGCTACAAGTCCCTCAACAACTCCGCTCCTCTCTATCTCTCTGACTTACTTCACCCATACATTCCCTCTCGCTCTCTTCGCT
This sequence comes from Oncomelania hupensis, assembly GCA_036898135.1. NCBI lineage: Eukaryota > Metazoa > Mollusca > Gastropoda > Littorinimorpha > Pomatiopsidae > Oncomelania > Oncomelania hupensis. Next base: position 54,924,722 of record CM072518.1, on the reverse strand, counting down.
CTGCCTCCGACCCTCTCCGCCTCCGCATTCCTCGCTCCAAACTCAGCACGTTCGGGTCCCGCTCCTTCTCTGTCTACGGCCCATCCATCTGGAATACTCTTCCACTCTCTCTCCGTCAGAAACCCTCTCCCACCTCCTTCCAGTCTGCCCTCAAAACTTACCTTTTCAAGCAGTTCTAACACTATGACCTCACTACGCACCCCATCGCCAGCTGTCTCTTACATATAGTGTCTGGTCTGTTTGTGGTATGAGTATATTTGAGTGAATGTATTTTTTGCGTAATTGTTACATGTGTCATTGTCTAAAGCGTGCACATGCGTGCGTGAGTTGTGAGTGCGCGCTTAGAGTTATAATTATTATAAGATAAGCGCATTATAAATACAGTAATTATTATTATTATTATTAGAGTTTGGTGATTGTTTTATACAATATCGGGGCTATCACAAGTACAAGAAACACAGTAGGACTTCACACACCTGTCGTAGTTAGCCTGGTTGACAGCTAGAGCGGCTCTCACTGCTGGAGGCATGTTGGGGTCATTTTGCAATGGTCTGGGTGCTGGCACGTAGTCTGAACAAAAACAAGAAATAATTTGGATTCTGTAATATTTCCTCACAGCTGAGGTATATTGTGGGTAGTAAACTGCCTCCTTACATGCCTAAACTACTAAGATGTCTGGCTTCATGGTCTAAATACCTGCCCTTGAGTGCCTTCCACTACTTGTAGTGTAAATAGTACCCACTAATAACACTTTTACAACATAACCCATATCACGAACAAAACCAGCACACTGTTATACACATGATCAATGAAGAGGATTCTGAAAGAGAGCTATTGAAGAACTCAAAGAATAGAACTGAAATAGGATTGAAAGAAAATAATAGAAAATAGTATAATACCCATGTTGATCTGTACTTTCTGTTACAAGTGTCCATGGATTAGCCCCTTCGAACCTCATCCAGAACATTCACTTCTACAAGCCATCTAGAAATCATCGTTCTTCCTCTGACACCCTCACGCTACAAATACCCCACTACAAACTCTCCTCTGCAGGCTGTCGATCCTTCTCAGTGTTTGGTCCTTCAACTTAGAACTCTCTTTCTATCCTATCCTATCCCATAACTCAAAAGTCGTTGGGGCACCACAGATGATCGTTTAACCAGCGTATTCCATCTTTCTATGTTCTCAGCAACCCTCATGGCTTCGCAAAGCGTAAAGCCAATACATTCTCAAATGTTGTCCTCCCACCTATTTTTTGTCCCCCTCTAGCTCTTCTGCCTTCTTGCACTGTGCCTTGCAGGATGGTCTTTGCAAGGCCTGATGCTCTGGTGACGTGGCCATACTATCGGAGTTTCCATTTCTTCATCACTATGAGCATGTCATCATGTTGTCCAATGGCTTGTGTGATGGTCTATTGGACTTTGTTGTTGGTGATGTGCTGGGTATAGAAAATGCCCAGAATTCTTCTGTAGCACCTCATCTCCATGCTTTGTAGGTCTGCTGTGAGGGTCCATGTTTTGCAAACATACAGGAAGATGGAGATAACAAAAGAGTGCAGCAGCTTTACCGTGGAACGTAAACTGATGGTTCTGTCTTTCCAAATGGGCTTCAACCTTGTCAGGTCAGATCCTGGAGAAGATTTCCTGTCAGGACCCAATGTCTGATACAATGTCTGCTAAATATTTGAAGCTATGCACTTGAGGGATTGACCTTGGACTTTGACGTCCGTGTTGATGCCATTGTGTTGTTGGTCATCATTTTGGTCTTCTCTGCACTTATTTCCATTCCAAAAGACTAAAGGTGTTGTCAAACCTCTTATCAGCTGTTCAAGTTCTTGTTCCTCTCCAGCCAATCCATCAATGTCATCCGCAAAACGAAGGTTAAAGATTACTCTACCTCCCTATGCTGACTGTGCCTTCGTGATCTGCAAGGGCATCTGACATGATGCACTCCGGGAAGATGTTGAAGAGTGTTGGAGAGAGTAGGCATTCTTGACGCACACACGTTGTTCTGAACCAGTTCCTGATGGTGCTGTTGTGGAGGACTGCACTGGTAACCTTGTCATACAGGCTTTTGATGACTTCAATCATGTTAGGGCCGATGTTGTACATTCCCATGGCTGCCCACCGAGCTGCACGCCAGACTCGGTCATACGCTTACTCCCCCTTCGCAGCTCTCCAAACATAGCCACTTTCAAGTCCAACTTGAAAATTCATCTCTGATCTCGTCTCCCTTCACCATCATCATTCCTTCTTTTTGGATTCAAACCATCGCCGTCACACCACACGCCCTCTCCCTTCTCAGCTGCTCTCCTCCTCCCCTCTCTCCCTTGCCTTTTGTATTTTACTTGTAAATATTCTTTTTCATGTTTGTATTATGTCTTTGCATAATTTATTAGTGCCTTGTTTTTGTTTTACTTCCTTTTGTATGTATTTCAATGTTAACGTTAAGTATAAATGCATGAGAACTGCTCTTTGAACTAATGTCATTAGGAAAAAGCGCTATATAAATATTATTATTATTATTATTACGTTGAAAAAATCAAAAGAGCTTACTTCCGCCTTGAAGCTGTTTATCCTTTTCCAATCGATCGGCCTTCAGTTTGTCCAGATAGGCCAAGTAGTTGTCATAGTTGCCTATCTGCCTCTGCTTGTCGTCAAAGTTGGGCTGTAAAACAGAACAAAGAACTACTTGCAGTCCTCTCTGGAATCAAAATATGATTTTGTGAGCGTGTGAGCATGAAATAATCATGGAAAATAAACTAATTTACTTGCAGAGAAACAAACAGCATTAGCTCAGTCATTAGCTATTTCTTGCTTCCCAAAGCAACCTATGCGCTCGTTTTACCAAAACGATCGGCTTTTATTTCATATGTCAAACTAACTAAAACAAACAAGATCATAACAAATAATGACCACAACAACGAAAGTGATAGAAACAATAAAGAAGAAGACAATGATTGTCATCACCCTAGTACTCAAATTGTTAGCAAAATGTTTCATAAAAATAAATGAATTTAAAAAAATAACATGAAAAATATAAATTAACTAAATCCAATTAAAAAATAAAAGATTTTTTTCAATAATAGAATAAATAAATAAATAAACTACCATGGGTCCTGGGTCAACTCTCTTGTTTGGCATAGGCAGTGGTCGAGGTTCTCCATTTCTTTTAGGGCTTGGCTGCAACATCAGAGGAATTGTTTTATATTAAAACGTTGCAAAATCACAAACCCATGCTGATATAACAAGATAGTCCTTCCTACCTCTGTGACTTAGTTTTAAAAGAATCATAATGAAATCAGACCACTCTATTGACGGCATACCTGCTCTTTATCATCATTCCCTGGCCCAGGTGGGTAAACCAAATGTTTCCAGCCTTCTTCCCTGGCCTTGTTGATTCGATCTTGCTGCAAAAACAACAACTGGACCATTCACAACACAAAAACAGTATATTAGTCCCGTAAGATGATTCAGGATAAAGTATTATGTGGACTATGGCTTTAGAAAGAGCACAAAATAACCCCCCAATGTGCATTTTCCTGGCATTTGTTTGGTCCTAACTTTGGTGAACTAGTGTACACACCACATCACACCTGCTAGCACCTTGAACCTCTCTTCGTGCTAGAAGTCTGCTTCATAAGAATACCGCAATACACTAACCTTATAAGGAACAGAAGTGAAAGGCACAAAAACTGTCCTCCATATAAACATGCCACACCTAACTCAAGGCAACAGAAGCAGGTGGGAAAGACAACAACAGTATCCTCAATAATCTCTAATATAATAAGAAAACAATTGAAGGGGAGCCGTGAGAGGGATGGGAGGGCTAGGGAGGATGAAAACATTTCTACACCTATAAAGTAATTCCATAGATTAAACAACCAATCTGCCGTCCCCTATATGAGAAAGTGTCCGGGGATGTTAATCTACACAACGAAACAACCAAAATGACACCAAAAATTAAAAAGAAATACTACACAGAGAAAAACCAACAACAAACACGCCCACAGAAAGACCCTCTCAACTATTATGTAGATCCGTCATGCAAAAATATTAAGGGGAATTGGGAGTTAGGGGGGGAAGGGGGAAGGGGAATCAAAGGGAAGAAACAAGTACGGAAGTGAAACAAAAGAAAGAGATTACTCTAATATAGCGCACTTATAAGCTCAGGGAGCTTCTCAAAGCGCTGGCACTCCTATCCAGCAATCACAAAATAGTTTGCTGAAGTCAGGATTCGAACCCACGTCGCCCGAGACGCGTGTAAGCCTACACAAGTCGAGCGCTCTGATGACTAAGCTATCCCTTTACCAAAACCAAAATATTGGCAAATTTAATATTGAAAATATTGAAGCGCAAGATTATTAAAAAGGCCTGCATTATTTTGGTGATGATTTGTAACAAACACCAAACCAACATTAGGATATAAACATATTTGTGGTCTACTGGAAAATTATGTTCATTTACATTATGGTATAATGGAATGTTGTGCAGCAAGGGAACAAAGGTACATACCAAAGCACGCAAACAATCTTGAGAAAAAAATAATTGAATGAATGCACATTCCAAACCAAACAGAAAATATAAAATTATGCTAAATGTTATGCCGGCTAGTTTGTACAAACAAATATGGTGCCCACAAACAAAATTAAAATAAATAAATATATGAACAATTGATAAGTAAGCAAATAAAGAAATCAATAAATACATAAATAAATGATATTACAAAAATGCAATTGTCTAAAAAAGCGATGTTAACTATATTGACGCCACAGCAAAGTACCTTTTGCTTTTCCATGAGGTTTTGATGTCTGCGAGCCATTTGTTCTTCATACTGCAAAAGCAATAACACAACATTCGGCTACGGTCTTCTCTCATGCTTCATTAGGTACAAAACACATTTACTTCACACACACAAGGCCTTAGAAAATTACTGCAAAAGCCAGCTCATTCCATTAGGAATAAAGAAAAAAAGTTTAATAAATATTGAACTACTTCTGTTAGCAATATCAGTATATTAGCATGAAATTGTGAGATAAGTGGACGTTCGGAACAAGTGTTACAATTCCACAGATTATTTTTTACCTGGGTGATAAGAAGTAAGACAAGGAGGAGAAGGAAGCAGAAAAAGAAAACCCAAGAGGATCAAACATGTGATAACAATTATTTGCATTCAAGATACCACAAACACTACAAAAAGTCCTCAAAACAGTGATTATACAAAAGAAGAAAAAACTGTGTTGAGAGTTGCTTAAATACAAGTAAGGTAATTAAGCTCACGATCATTTTTATTACATCCAGTAACACAAACAGAAACATGCTACATAGATTAATTTTGAATTAATACCAAACCAAGGGGAAAATATGGAAAACAACAAGAAATCAAGTGCTTCCACACCACATGCAAACAAAATATATCAAGTGTGCTCTGTTAGCCTGAACTGACAATAAACTAAACACAAACTTCAAACAACAACAAAATCAAAGCATAAATGCCACTTAAGAAATAATCTACAGCAAAATAAGTCACATAAACTGAACATCATATAGTAATTTTATCCAGATAAACAAGCAAAAAGGAAAACAAACGCTAACATTGGTTGAAATTCCACCTAATTCACATGTTATAAATTTATTTGTATCCTGTTGTTTGAAATGAACCATATATTATTCATATAAAACATAACTCAATCACCTTTGAACAAATAAAACAAACACACATGCAAATGCAAATGCAAAAACATATAAATATAATAAACAAGAGCATTCAAATCAAGTAAAAACCAAGTAAGCAAAAAATACAAAAAAGAGCAGAACATCTAACTCTCCACACACAAACACACTAAGCACTTAAAGTAAGATGATGATGATAATGAGGATGATGATGATGATGATGATGATGATGATGATGATGATGATGATGATGATGATGATGATGATGATGATGATGATGATGATGATGATGATAATGATGATGACGATGGGTGTAAAATATACCAAAACAAAACCTTTAGCTACCTTCTTCTTATCTTCCTCCCTTCTCTTTGCCTCCCGCTGCATAAGATCATTTTTCTTCTGTTCCCATTCCTGAAGTACGCCACAAAACCAACACACACAAATCACCACATCAACTCAAACAAGCACCTTGAGAAATATTTTGAACAATTATGTGCAAAGAATACCAAACCTGTTGAAAATCAAACTCAAGTTTTCATTCGCCATTGCTTATGCGAAGCACACATTGTTCCAAGCACAAAGCCTAGTTCAAACACAATCAAATCAAATCAAAGTCGTAATAAAATTCAGTATTTATTAGAAAGTGTGATGGCAGTGAATTATCTTTTTTTTTTTAAATAGTAACAAAAAACGGAAAATGCATTAAGAAAAGAAAAAAAAAAAAAAAAAAGAACATAACTGAACCTACAAACTAACAAAATTGTATAATTCATATAAGTACTTTAAATTCTTTTTTTTCTTCAAAACATTGTAATTGTTGCTCAAAGTTGAAAACAGAGTTATGATTGCTTTTTAAATTAACTTTTAGTTCATTTAAGTCATTAAAACTAAGATTCATAAGCAAATCCTGATCGCCGTATTACACAAAATCTGGCAGAGGCAGAACCAAAGCTGAACTAGACTGCATTTCTACACTGATCTAAAATTCCCCAGTATAACCACAATGTTTTCCTTTTTTGGCTGCAATGCTACCCTCCTTCAAAACTTGTATACACTTCTCTCATGCTCTCTACACTCTCCTATTCCCAAATGCACTGCATGTCCTCCAAGTTAAAACAAAATAACAATGATTTTTTCTTTTAATTAATAATGGTACATACCATTTGACCAGGAACAGGTAAAGGTCTAACACCAGCAGCACCAGCACCCTTCTTCTTGTCGTCTGACGACCTGCATTTGTATTTTTTACATAATCATAATGTCAGTTGGAAGAATACAATATCACAAATCAAACATTTTAAATAGTTGTACAAGATTGAGAGAAAGTAAAACATAATTTTTAAATTATTATTTTGTCATTTGTGTAAACAAACATGCATGCCGTTAACTGAATAGTCTTAAATTTTTACTGTTTTTTCATATAAATACATCTTCTGACAACCTGCATCAACATTCGAATTCTCAGTGCTACCATCCGGGCGCCGTTTTGCCTTACCGGCCTGTAAGGGTAATCGCCGCTCCCACAGTTTTATTCCTTGCGCAATTCGACTGCTAAATTTGATGCGATCATCTCCGCTTTAACATTTTCCCCACCGCCATAATGCAAATTTATTTATTTATTTCTTCATTTATTTTAAAAAAAAAAAATGCTCGACGATGGCCCGATTCAGGGATTGATTGTTTGACCGATTGATTTGATGATTCATTGATAATATTCTTACCTTATTTTCTTACCTTCATGTTTTTATTTGATTTAACTGTCGGCTGTGAGTGTTCATGATGTGCGTGGTGTTTGTGTGTTTGCGTGTGTGTTTGGTTTATGTTTGTATGGTAGGACATGTGCTTATGAAATCGTGTGATAAACCTTTAAATTTCATAGTTTTTAAAACCTTTTTTATGTATTTATTTATTTTAATAATATTAGCTGCTTCTAAATCTTGTAATTGCCCTATGTGGATAAATAAAGTTGTATTGAATTGAATTGAATTGAATTCTCTACACAATACACACAGCCTGAAGTCAACGCGCCACCCATTTCCACATTCCGCACAATTATTTCACTCACACTGTCAACTACAGGCAATGAAATTCTTCTCTGCATATTAATTATCAGGGAATCTGTCAATTATTTATTCCCTGAATCGTTTTCATATAGCGCCCTCCAGCTCAAGAGCTGCTCAAGGGTCTGTCCCATACAGGATCTAAGTCAAGCTGCCCGAGGTACCCACTTGCTGCCATAAGCGCATGGTCTGAAAACCAGACAACTGAGCACAATCCTGAGTGACCTGGAATGGGAGAGAAAGGACCTAGTGCTTGCTGGGTGTATTTAGGTAGCTGAGCATCAGGATCTTTAGTTTGTGTCATCAATCAATAGCAAAAAAATATCCCATCATCCCTGACTTGCGTTTCCATAGGCACTCACAATCACCCTTGTTCATTACTCTGGAGACATTAAAAGGCGTCGTAGCGTTTACACTTAAAGCAGTAAAAATGTAACAAATCTAACCTGTTGTTACTTCTGCGCCCGATGGGTACACCGTACACACTAGCTGGGTTGTACCTTTGCCCTCCTGCAGAATTTGGTCTGGGCGTGACTGATTTCTTTGGGGCTGTATGGACAAACCAACACAATATAAAATCAACGTAAAGGTATATAGTGTCATTTTATTTATTCATTTATTAATATTAATTTTGTTCAATAATTTATTTATTTCAATTGTTTTAAATTATTTCTTTAATAATCTTTTCTTCTTTGTTTGTTTGTCACCCTATACTCTCTTCTCCCAATGTGCCTGCCGGAATGAACATCAAAAAGCCAGAACTATGGGTTCTGGCATAACCACATGCACCCATGCGGAACAAATCAACTTTAAGTTGTCCAAACGATCTTGCCGGACACACCATGCCAGCACAATACAAAATACACCAGCTTAGCTTTTATTTTTTTTTTTTTTTTTCACTGACCATGAACGCTAGATATAGCAAATAAAAAGAAAGAAAAAAGTATCCCTTTGGCTATATATACTGACCTGAGGAAGGCCGGGGTGATGGTGCAGCCTTGGGAGGGGCTTTGGCCATAAGCTTGGCTCCGTGTAGCACAGTGTGGCAGAACTCCTGCTGTATATGCTGTACACAGTAGCAACAAGGGTCACTGCATACAAAAAAGGCTGACTACTCCTAGCTGTATGTAAACAGTAATTGTACTTACTGAATAATGCAGTTTGCCGAGATAAAGTTGAGTGTTTGACTGACTTGGGGTAGGATATCTAAAGAGAATCCAGGGGATGGCACAGGATAAGAATTACATCCAAGATGCCGTCATTTAACCCCAGCTTCACTTCTTTTAGTGAGACCACCATTACATGCGTTTTACACAAACTCTCTTGTCTTCTCTGACTGGGTAGGATCCTACAGTTATATCCACCTCATAATAACATGCTCCCGTAATGTAGGCAGAGGCAAGATAAAAAATTACCTCTTCTGGCATGAGTTTTCTCACTCTCTCCATGATGAAATTCTTCCTCAAAATGGAGTTGACCGAAGGACGATCCCTGTAAGTAAACCAAAAAAGCATTTCCATAAACTATTGATGTCTTTACTTGCTGATCCTCTCCAAAGAAAAAATTTGGTTGACATTCCAAACTTTATTAATGCATAGTTTATATTTTTCTGTACCTTCTCATTCTAACGATGTCCCAATAGTTGTCCATTTTTCAGCAATAAAATTTTCTAATATCTCAAGTTTCACAGTGATTTTTTTTTTCAACTGAACAGGAATCACTCTCACATCTAAGAACTAAAGTTAAAAGAAAGGCTGTAATAATGTATTCCTTTATGATTTGAACTTATAAGTCCTAACTAAGTAGTGTAAAGTTTCAGTTGCTTTTAAGATGCACTGCAAGAAAAATACTAACAAGAAATCACACATGAATATATCTAACACTGCTCACCAGTTTGCTGTGAGTTCAATCACAAATTCAAACAAAATAATCAAGTTTCAGTGCTCAGGGTAAGCACTGAACTGAAGAAACTGAAGAAACTGAAGAAACTGAAGAAGAAGAAAAAGAAGAAGAACAAGAACAAGAACAACAAGAATAAGAAGAACAAGAAGATGATAATGAAACAATAATGATGATTATGACAAATACAGAAATGATGATAGTTATGATGATATTAAAATCATGACAGCTATATTTACAAAAGTAGTGAAAAATTCAATTCTAAATTATTCATTACCTTGGAGTTCTCTTGAACAACTGAGCAATCAGTCCTCGGAGATCGTAGCTGTATGTAGGTGGAATGGGTGCATAGGATCCTCTGTAACAAACCATAGACAATTGAAAGGAAATCCATACAAAAGTTTTAGGAACAGAAACTTCAATCACAATTCATATGGAGAAACCATCTCTCTTACATCAATGGTAGGAAAATTCATCAGGCCACTGATACTTTGTAGCCACACTCTGTGACATGTATCATGTTTCTTCTCTAATGTGACATGTAGCATGTTTGTTCTCCAATGTATGTTTACAACAGGGCAAAAGGAACTTGACCCCTAGGATTCCAACACAACAATACTATTCTACAACTAGCAGAAAATACATCAAATCTGCACCTACCGAATAATCTTTAGCACCAAATTCTTCATGTTACCAGCTTCAAACTGAAACAAAAGAATAATAATTTATTTTATATTTCAATGCCAACTTCACATTTTAAAGAAGAGACTGAGTTTTACGTCCTATAGCTGGGCAGCATTAAGGACAAAATGTTTTCACAGTGTCGCCCTCACTTAGGACCTTCATAGTAGGATAAGTTGCTGGGTATCCGCACCCAGTATAAGAACCTCCCACTGCCAAGTGGTGCAGCTCTCACAGTCAGGTAGCAAAAGGTGCCCCAGGGTGGTCAGCCGGCCACTGTTTGAAGTCTGGTTTAGCAAACAAACAGAAGATAGTCATGGCCAGCAACGACAAGGCTGAAGTACTCGCAGTCTAAACTTGGGGCTCTCTTAGCACTTAACAACAGCCCCGCTGCACCAGCAAGTCTAGAAAGTTGATGTCCATACAGAAGTGGAGTCCGGCTGGGGGTAAAACAAACGTGGTACCAGTCGCTGGTTGGTCCCAGGTCAGTCATTGAGATGAGGCCGGATATCGAAAAATTTAGCCAAGGATGAATCAGAGTCACTCTCAACCTCCCGGCACCGAGACCAGAAAGACTAACAACAGAAACCCATATCCACAGGGCACCTCGATGCCAGTCGATCTAACCTGCAGAACCAGGATGAGGCATAATGTCTAGAGCCTGACCACTCCCTCACAGTTGAATACATTTCAGTAACTCCATACAGCTAACTGCATCCCAGATGGTAACAAGTGCCTACTGAGTCTTTGCAAAATTTCATTAACTTATGAAAATGCTATAATGACTGTTAACTAAATTAATGAATGAAATGGTGCCGGTGTGCATAGAGAAAAAAAAAAGCCAATACTAAAGTTACATCTCCATGCCTTCAAATAAAACTGCCACAATTCTTTCACAATTATCATCGAAATTTGCTGTATAATTTCTGACAGATATAACAAAGAAAATAGACCTACTTACCGCGTGTTTGAGGGTAGCCATTTCATACAGGACACAACCAAGAGACCAGACATCACTAAGAGAAGAAGAAAAAAAAGACAATACATTATAAATATTAAACCAACATTGAAGTGAAAACACAATCAAAATACAGACGAATAAAAAGTGAGATGACAAATTAATCTCTGTTCACTACACGTAGAGACAAAACCTAAGAATTGTGTTATTCAAATGTTTGTGGTGCCTACAGTTCTTTTGCTTGCCACCCGGACCACAACATTGTAAATCTTGTTCCACGATACAAACCGCTTGTGCAGTAGGAACCGCCACTCACTAGGACTGCCTATGATTAGTGGAGCGAGTCAATGGAAACACTTAGAGGATGCTTTGACTGCATTGATTGGGCAGTATTTGTGGACTCGGCAAGTGATGTCGATGAACTGACAGACTGTGTAACTGATTATATTTCTTTCAGTGTTGACAACGTACTGGTGAAAAAAGCAGTTCTACGCAGACAGATGTAAATGCTCTCAACCAGTTTTATGCACGCTTTAATAAGTATGATTTTAGCATTGAAAGAGAGACAATTAGAGGAAAGTTGACTAGTGTTATTGAGCCTACGGAAGGGGAATCCTCTATTGTAGTGACGTAGGAAGAGGTGATGAGAGGGTTGAAGAGGGTGAACGCTAGTAAAGCGGGGGCACCAGACGGGATGAAGCCTGGGTCGGCGTGCATGAACGAACTTAAAAGCCGACTTAGACTTAAGTAGCATGTTTCAGTGAAGCGTTAAGTCTAAGTCGGCTTTTACGTTCGTTCATGCACGCCAGCCCTGGAGTACTAAAACACTGCGCTGAGCACCTTAGTTACATATTTTCGATTATTTTAAATCTATCTCTTAGTGTTAGCAAAGTACCAGCACTGTGGAAAACCTCATGCATTGTGCCTGTTCCAAAGAAACAGTCTGTGCGGCCCACAAACGATCTGAGGCCTGTAGCACTGACTTCTGTATGCATGAAGATTTTTGAAAAGATTGTCTTGGGTAAGCTTAGTGATTTTGTCAAACATTTTATTGACCCATGTCAGTTTTCTTATAGAAGAAAGAGGAGCTGTGTTGTATGTTCTTAGCAAGATTTATTCTCATTTAGATAAGCCTGGTTCTTATGTTCTTTTGATGTTTTTTGACTTTTCCAGTGCTTTTAACACCAATCAGCCTCATTTAATGGCAGACAATCCTTTTAAGATGAATGTTTCAGCTCCCACCATTTTCTGGATCATGGACTATTTGACAAAGAGGTCTCAGTTTGCGAAGATGAGAGATAACCTAGTGTTAGATACTGTGTACACAAACACAGGCGCTCCACAGGGCGCAGTTCTCTCCCCTTTTCTTTTTTCTGTGTATACAGCTGATTTTATAAGTTCTAGTGACTCCTGTCCCATGAAAAAGTTTGCAGATGACACTGGATTGACTCAAAATAATTATCGCAATAGAAGGAAGGAACACGTACATGGGGGTATAGTGATCAAGGGGGAAGTTGTACAGAAGGTAGATCAGAATTGTGAAGAAGCTCCACTCTCACCCGTACTTTTTGAGGAAACTCAGATCTTTTAATGTCAGACAGGAGATTCTCCAGATGTTTTAAACATCAACCTGCAATAGTGTTCTGTACTTAGGATCCGTGTGTTGGAGTGGCAGCATCGGCAAGCAGGACAGTGATAGATTAGCAAAGTTAATCAAAAAAGCAGAAGATTATGACTGACGTTATGCACCCACTCAGACCTGAATTTAACAGCAGGCGGATAGGTAGAACTTAAGATTCAGAGACCCATGCATGAGAACCACACGCTACAGAAACTCATTCATTCCATCCGCAATTCACATCTTCAACTCACAGGGTGTTACGTAGTGGTGCTGTCTCTTTGACAACGGATTTAGGGGGTCTTTTTTTTCTTTCCTTTTGTGATACTAAATATTTTTTACACTTTGTTGTCAGACGTTTTTCTTCTTTAGTTACACTGATGGCGAATGATAGTGTGTGGTTGATATAGTTATAATTTGTTGTTGTATATATTATAGACTTCCCTTATTAGGCCAGCTATGTGCACTGTGTTGTGCAGGACAGGACAGGAAGTCATCTCCAGGATTGCACAAACAACTGCTGCCCTAACAAGACTGAAGCCCATTTGGAAAGACAGGACCATGGTAAGGCTGCTGCGCTCCCTTGTCATCTCCATCTTCCTATACGCTTGCGAAAACATAGACCCTCACAGCAGATCTACAAAGAAGGATACAAACCACTGAGATGAGGTGCTACAGAAGACTTCTGGGCATTTCCTATACCCAGCGTATCACCAACAACGAAATCCGACAGACCCTCACACACGCCATTGGGCAACACGACGACATGCTCACTGCGGTGAAGAAACTGAAACTCCGATGGTATGGCCACATCACCAGAGCATCAGGCCTTGCAAAGACTATCCTGCAAGGCACGGTGCAAGGAGGAAGAAGAAGAGGGAGACAGAAAAAGAGGTGGGAGGACAACATTCGAGAATGGACTGGTTTGTAACTGAGCGAAGCCATGAGGGTTGTTGATGACAGAGTAGGATGGAGTACGCTGGTTAAACGATCATCTGTGGTGCCCCTACGACCTTCGAGTTATGGGATAGGATAGGATAGATATTAGGCTTATACAGTCAATGCATTTTTTTTTAGACTTCTTCTTAGTAAGAGTGTGGGTATAACGTTGTAGGTGATGGTGTGTTGTGAACATGTGATGTGAACATGTGATGTGAATCCGTTATTTGTGCACGTTTTTTGATTAATTGGTTTTACAGACACACAGTCAAGCTTGTCATTTCTTTTGTAGAGATGAATAAAGATGTATTGTAAATGTAATCCAATAAACATAATAAAAAAACAGAAGCAAAAGAAAGACCATGAGGAAGAAATCCCGTTACACAATTTGTTAAGTAAATGCATGTGCAATGAGGGAACAGACATTTCTGTACACATTTACACACCTCTTGTTGTTGTAAGGTTTATTTTCTACAATCTCTGGGGACAGGTAATACGGTGTTCCGATGCAAGTTCTTGCCAGTTCCACTGTGCTGAAAAACGACATCAAACACAACAATATTATTACTAAAAGTACCAAACACTACAGGCACACTGCACCAAGTTCTGTGAATTTTCTTGCCCTACAGTCTTCATCATTGCCAACAATAGGAAACTCAAAGGAAATTTCTTCACTAAAATCATTGTATTGCGCAGTATCTCATCTGTTTTTGCAGGCAAGCTCACCATGCTTCACACACACCCACACACAAACAATTATTTCAGAAAACCTCTAGAGCCTAAAACACTATGCCCAGTACACATTTTAAAAAGGCATACAGAGTTAAAACATAGGACCAACATTTACAGCAAAAACAGACTCAAGAACATAATTATTTACACACATACACAAAATATTCAAAAACATACAGAAGCAATAAGCACATTAAATAACAATGGTAATACCAACAGGCAAAACAATTAAAACACACTATTAAAAATAAAAACGCAAGATCCCGGAAACAAACAAAGGGTCCTCGCACCATCCAATCCTCTGTGACAAAAGTACAGAACAACGGGATCATTCATCACAAATTAACAAATTTATTTTTAAAAATGACAGACGCACAGACAAGCATTCCCAAACGTGCAACCAAACAACGGATTATGAACACGTGGACCTTCCAATGGCAAGATCATGATGATATCTGGATGATGAATCAAACTATTTCTTGAAAAGGTAAGTTTTCAGAGATTTTTTTAAAAGAAGAGATCGTTGTTGCATGTCTGAGATGTGATGGGAGAGAGTATCACTGGGTGGCAGCACTGAATGAAAAGGATCTTTTACCATACGTCTTTGTGCGCACACGTGGAATTGTGAGGAGCCTGCTGTCAGAAGAAGAACAGAGTTGTCTGGCTGGGGTGTAAACAGAGAAGAGATCAGTTATGTAAGATGGAGAAGAGTCAGAGAAAAAGTTGTACACCAATGTTGAGAGCTTGTAATCAATATGAGCTTGCAAAGAATACATTATCAGTAGTAGTAGTAGTAGTAGTAAATAAACCCTTGGAGTAAATGTGTGCCATCCCATTCCACATCACCCACACCCTCCAACAATAGTAGTAGTAGTAGTAGTAGTAGTAGTAGTAGTAGTAGTAGTAGTAGTAGTAGTAGTAATAGTAGTAGTAGTAGTAGTAGTAGTAGTAACAAAACTCACTTGTTTAGAACTTTAGCAATACCGAAGTCTCCCAGTTGTATCGTCCCTTGTGATGTCAGGAAAATATTCTGCAAAAAATGAAAATAAAAACTAATTAATTTATTACAATAGAATAAAGTCTTTTTTTTAAAAATGATTTATTACAACAGATTACTTTTAATTCCTTTTTTGGGGGGATGAGATAAAATACTTCTGCTTGCTTTCTTCATTCAATCTTTCAACTCTTAGTCTTTTCACATCATGTAAAAATTCAACAGAAACATTTGATATACCTGTGACTTGATATCCCTGTGAAGAATTTTCCTGTCATGTATGTACTTTAACGCCAAACAGATTTGAACAAACCAATTCAGAACCTGAAAGAAAAAGAAACACATTAAATTAGTGATGAATCAATCATCAAACATCAAAATCAAACCATAAAGTTCAATCCATAGCAATTAACATGAACAGCAAAGCATTTGAAATTAACATGAACAGCAAGGCATTTGAATTTAGCTACAACCAGGAGGAATAAAATAAATCACATTTCACCGGTCTATGCCATGGAAATCTCATTGCAGTCATACATAAGACAAGCAAATAATTACTTACTGTATCTTCTGAAAAGAGGCGACCTTGCTGACTGGTGATTTTGGCAAATAAATCTCCTGCAAATGTTGAAATACAACATAGAAATTTTGAGCTAAACAGATAGACTGGGTAATTCCTATGCACAAAGCAAAATGTAAGTTTAAAACAGTTCTAAACAATACTTGTATCAGAGGTCACATTCATATTTTTGTCCCTGTCTCCAGGCACACATAAACACAACATCCAAAGTCATTTGCTTCTAAAGTAAAAAGAATCTGCATCATATACATATATGCACAATCTTGCAATAAGCATAGTTCCAGTAGTGTGCTTTTAATTCTACAAACTCGTTCAGTTGAATTATTAAGTTTTCATATGTTGCCCCCCCCCCCCTCCCCTCCCAAATTTTTTTTTAAAAAGAAGATAAGAAACTTAGAAAGACTCTAGCAATCAAAGTAATGTATTTAAAAACTGCATAATGAAAAGTGGCCGAATGAATGAATCAATAATACCAATTAATAATAATTTTATTAAGCATTATAATGTATACTGCAATATGAAATAAAACCAAATACATTATAGAATATACCAAAGATGTTTATGTGACACTTACCACCAGAACAGAAGTTCATTACAATGTACAGTGTTCCACTTTCTGAAAAATACATGCAAACAAATAATAAATAAACCTTTTAAAAATATACTACTAAAATTATCTGTACTATGTAATAATGTATAATGTATGTAGTACACTCACTCTCTCTCTCTCTCTCTCTCTCTCTCTCTCTCTCTCTCTCTCTCTCTCTCTCTCTCTCTCTTATAAAAGAAACCATTTGAAATTTCTAACATGCCTTTTAGAATATGTCTTTGATTGATAAGGACTATCATGAATGAGCAGCATTATTTATATAGTTTATAATAATAATAATGATAATACCGGATCCTATACATGTTTCTTCCCTAAAAATCACCAATCAAGCTTAAAGCGTGGCGATCGGTACCACCCTATACGCTATGTTTCGCCCACTCGTACACACACATCTATCACACTCAAATATATAGTGTAGATGCAGGGAGATTGTTAGTATCTAACTAACTGAATGTCTATCGTTAGTTGTTACATGTTAGTTAATTAGTAGTGGTTTGTGTAACTAGGTTTTAGAGCCTAAAACCTTTATCCTAGTACAGTGTAACCTCCGGTATACGACCGTCCAAAATCTGACAAAAAACGGTCTTATAATAGAGGTGGTCTTATACCATGGTCAGGCTCGGAGGGGTATGTAGTCATAATTTTCACACTCACCAGCATGTATTCTCTGACAAAGAAAACTGTAAAACATGTTTCATTTTTAGCTTTGTCTTTTATTCACAACTTCAAAAATAGAAAACATTTGTGTCTTCAGACATTTTGAACAGGGAAAATCTTTCTCTTTGCCAAACTCAAAACTTTCCTCTTGCGCGAAGCCATTTTGACAAGCCAGTATAGGCGAGTAATGTCCCTTACTTGCAAACCGGAAATAGCAGACAACAGCAGGCGTACACATGAGAGAAAAAACGAAAGGTACAGACAATAAATGAACTGATATCTCTTTTAAATTGCCTAAGACGGTCGTATAAAGGGCTTAAGACACGGTCGCTGGTCGCATAAACGAGGTTGTCGCATACCAGAGGTAATTTATTATTGGAAGTGAATCCGTCAGAAGTTTTCAGGTCACATAACGGAGGGAGTCGTATACCAGAGAGACGGATAACGGAGGTTCCACTGTAGTAGTAACATTCCATTACTCAATGTTCACTCCCTCTTTTCTTCAAATTCTTTCTTTTTTCCATTTGTGTTCTTACCTTCAAATGATTCAATGTAGGTGACAATGTTAGGATGCTTCAAATGCGCTAACACAGACACCTGAAAAAAAAACATTGTGAAATACAATGTCAAAATCAAAATATAAATATTAAGCTAAATGTCAAACTAAATTAAGTCCCAGCGCTAAAATATGAAACTACAGTGTAAATCACTTTTTTTTTTTTATTTGAGCTGAAAAAAAAATATAAAGATAGAATTTACTCCATTAATTTGGAGTCAAAGGGGTTCTAAATTGTAGGCAAGAGTCTGGGTCTGTTATCTTCATTAAAAAATAATACAAGATCCACAGGCTATTGATAGACTATGTTAAGCTAAAGCAATGTTCAAGATGGTGCTCACAATACCTCTTTTCTTGCTTCCTCTCTTTCCTTTTGGGGCATCTGTAAACAATATATATTTCATTTATCATTAAGTTTGGTATTAACAACAAGGTAAACCTTAAAATTGATATGAACAGAATGATCTAAAATATAATTAATTAAAAAGCTAGAACTGCTTGCTATAAAGATGTACAACCCAACGCACATATCGCAGGGATGATGATGATGATGATGATGATGATGATGATGATGATGATGATGATGACGACTCCACATTGGCAGCAATGCAATAGTGCTTGTATAAGCTTAATGTAATCCAACTATTAATTCTTTTCTTTTTTTTTCAAAAACTTGTTTCGCAACGTATCAGCTGTTGGCAGAGGGATGGACAGAAGGAACTAATACAAATAATCAAGACAGTGAAAAATATAGAAAAATTAACAGCGAGAAGAAAACAAGAAGAAAGAAACTTTCGCACTTACTTTGACAATATTTATCTCTTTAACCACACATTGCCGATTGGTCTGCTTGTGCCTGACCAAGACAGCTTTGCCAAAGGCACCTTCTCCAATTTTTCGTAGTTTTTGATAACGATCCATTGAAAAGTACTTCACAGAACAAAGGCAGTATTTATACACAGTTATTTCAGAGAAAACAAAAGTGACATCACTTCACCACAAAAGTAATGTTATTTTAGTGTTCTAGCGTGAAAATGACACTTAATCTGGAGAAACATGATAGTTTCCAAGTCAGTCTTTCATCACATACTGCATGTATCAAGTAAAGATAGACATATTTTTACTGCTTGAGTAAGATTCTCCGTCCATTGTTATCAGTGACCAATGTAAACTATGTCGACCAACTTCCGCTTTAATAAAAGTGAGGCTTCTTGGGCTGATCGAAATGTAACAGAAATGTTGTTAAATAATACAAATTTAAACACGCAAAAAATTATAATTTTCGGATTAAAGCACCTTTCATCTAACCATGATTAATTATTTTGTAACGCAATTGGATTTTGAATTTGTCTTGGACATAGTTCCGATTATAATTTTATGTTTCTTCAATGTCAAGAAAATGGCGTCCGCTGCTTTGAGGTTGGGTACTCATCTGAAAGAATTGAGAATTCATTTATGTCAGAAATCAGCTGCAAGCAAGGGAGTCAGGTACAAATACAGAAGAGGATACACATTTTTAGTTGCAAAATAGTTTTATTTTCGTATTCAAGAAAGTCTTTATACGTGCCGTTTTCAAATTGATTACTAAATGGTAAATATTCCGTCTGCTTGTCCTACTGAATCACTGGATCTGGATCTGGATACTGCCGATGATGTTGTTGGCAGAAAACACCACAGGAGCCATAGATGGCTATTAACGTGGTGGTGGTGTGTGCGCGCTAATTAATTTGATTTAAAAAAAAAATATGTTTCATAGTTCTTTTTGTACTAACTTCATATTGTCTATTGTAGTTCTGATTTTATTTAATTATATTCTTAAAAGGGCTCCTCTTGTGGAAGCCTGGTGATATGTGTACAATTAAAAGTTTAAAATCACTGTTCTATTATGTTGACTCTATAAGAACTTGTCAGCATCCCTGTACCTCCCGATTGCAGAGGAGAATGAGCTAGGTGAGGATAGGTTGATGATGTCATCGGGAAGGCTATTCCATTCCACTACTGTCCTTACGAAGAAGGAGTTTCTGTAGAGATCTGATGATGAGGGTGGTAAAATAAAGCATGTGTTGTTGTTGTTTATCTGCCTCTCTATGATGTTCTGTGTGTCATATCCTTTAAAGGTGGTGGGGCGGATTTTCCGTTTGTTCTTGGCAGCAGTAAGGAAGGTGTTGGGAGGGAGAGCAGTAACTAGTCCTCTGGTTATCTTGTAGAGCATGGTCAGCCTGAGTTGTTGGCGACGTTTTGCAAGTAGTGGGAGGTGGAGCTCGTGAAGCATCCTGCCAATGCATCCTGGGTCCCGGGATCTGTAGTCTCTCATAATGAACCGTGCAGCCTGGCGTTGGATGCGTTCCAGCTTGTCGATGTCTTGTTGGAGGTAAGGATCCCACACCACTGCGGCATACTCGAGAGTGGATCTAACAAGTGCGATGTAGGCTAGGCGTCGGCACTCTTGTGGACAGTTCCGGAGATTTCGGCGTAGGAAGCCCAGTGTGGATCCAGCTTTCTTGCAGGCGCTTGTGATGTGGTTAGCCCATTTCAGGTCCGCAGAAATTTGGACGCCTAGGTAGGGGGTAGTATCAGTCTGTTGGAGTATAGTGTTTCCAAGGCTATAGAAGTGTTGTGACTTGTGTCTGGTGGAGAGAACGTAGCACTTTTGCGCATTAAATCGCATTCCCCACTGCTTGGCCCATCTCTCTAGGTCTTTGAGGTCTGATTGGAGTGTGATGTGATCCTGGAAGGAGCGGATCTCTCTGTAGAGTAGGCAATCGTCTGCGAAGAGTCGCACTGTTGATTTTACTGTGTCCGGCAGGTCGTTGATGTGGCAGAGGAAGAGTAAAGGACCCATCACTGTGCCTTGGGGGACTCCGGATTCGACAGCTACTTCCTCTGATGCCTCTCCATCCAGGACCACTCTCATCTGGCGCTTGGTCAGGAAGTTTGTGAGCCAGGTGTGGATGGTGCCTCGTATGCCGTAATGATCCAGCTTGTGTAGTAATTTGTTGTGTGGCACAGTGTCAAATGCCTTGCTGAAATCCAGGATGATGATGTCGGTCTGATGGCCTTTGTCATGTGAGGAGAGAATGTCTTGCATAGTAGTGAGTAGTTGGGTTTCGCAAGAGTGGCCTGTTCTGAATCCGTGGTTTCTACTGGTGAGGATGGTGTGTTTTTCGAAGTGGGTATGTAGATGTCGACAGATGATGTGTTCCAATAGCTTACATGCAACGGATGTTAAAGATACTGGTCTGTAATTTTCTGCTTTGTTTCTATCGCCTTTCTTGAATATTGAGGAGACGTTCGCTGTTAGCCAGTCTGCGGGGAGCTGTCCAGTCTCTAGTGAGGTGTTGTAGATGGCTGCTAATCCTGGGGCAACAGTTTCGGCGCAGTTTTTGAGAATTTGATTAGGGATGTTGTCTGGTCCTGTAGCTTTGTTGGGGTTCAAGTCTTTGAGTAGTTTAACGACGCCTTCTGTAGTAACCGTTAGTTTCTCTACAGCGGGGAAGGGGGTGCCCTTCATCTCTGGCAATGGTGTGTCCTCTCTTTTTGTAAAGACCGACTGGAATTGTTGAAGCAATATCTTTGCCTTGGAAGAACTATCACTATGGAGAGATCCTTCATTGAAGAGTGGGGCAACTCCTGTGTTGTCTTGTCGCCTTGTCTTGACATAGCGCCAAAAGGGTTTGCAGTTGTTGTCTCTTAGCCCGTCCTCAATGATGGTGTTAATGTGGCGCCATTCTGCTTGCCTCATTTTCCTCCTGCATTCCTTCTGATGGAATCTAAAGTTGGTCCAGTTGCCGGTCTTCTTGGCTTGGTTGTATAGTCTCTTTTTATGCTTTAACAGTCTCTTAAGTTTGTAGTTGACCCAGGGTAATGTAAAGTTGATTCGTCGAAGGCTGGTAGGTATGAAGCGTTCAGCTGCTGCTATCAAGTTTAGTTTGAAATGTGTCCACATGTCTTCAACGGGAGTTCCTTCCTTTCTCATTGTCATGATGTTGTCTGATAATTGCAAGATTTCAGAGTTCAGGTGGTTCCAGTCTGCTTTAGAATAGTTGTATCGCTTGCGGGGCTTCTCTTTGATGCGGTTAGGGTAGAGGTCAAAGTCTGTAACCACAATGCTATGATCACTAATGCCTGGGATTGACTTGGAGCTCTTGGTGAGAGAGGGATTGCTGGTAAAAACTAGGTCTAGGATGTTGTGTTCTCTTGTTGGCTCGTCGTGGACTTGTGTGAGGTGTGCTGATGAGGTGATGTCGACTAGCGACTCCTGGATCACCCGATCTGGCGCTCCAGGGGCAACTGTACCATTGTTCCACTCTACATTAGGGCAGTTGAAGTCGCCGGTAAGAATAATCTGTTTTTGTCCTCTATTATTTATTTTTCGTAGTGACTTATCTAGCTCATTCAGGTCTGTCTGGTTTCGGTGAGCCATGTAAAAACAGCCTATCGTTAGGTCTTTGTTTTGTTGGAGGTGTATTTTTGCCCAGAGTATTTCGCATGCAGAGTCTAAGTCCGGCTGTATAGATGAGATGAGATTTTGGTTTACTAAAATGAAGACACCTCCAGCTAGGCTACAGCGGTCTTTCCTATAATAAACAAAGCCATCTGGGAATATCTCTCTCTGCTTGATGTCTGGTTTCAACCATGATTCTGTGCCACAAATGATATCTGGTTTTACATAGTTGACAATGGCAGCAAATTCGGCTTTCTTTTTCTCTATGCTGCGGCAGTTTACGGTCATGATGCGAAGGTTCTTTTTCTTTGATATGTTGGGGTTGTGGCTGGAATCATTGGCAGTGTGGTAGCATTCTGCGTGATGCGACTTGTAGGTGTTGGATGGGTTTTGTCCTGGTGGACTAGGATGGCTGAAACATGTGGAACTGTGGTAGTTGTTTCCTTGGCCTGGTGATTTATAGGATGGGTTACCGGTGGTGCTCTGGTAAGAATTCGAATGGTGAGAGTTTGGGCTGTGCTGGTTAGATTTGGGGCTGCTAGTTCTCAGGGGGCTGAAGCGGTGGGTATGGTTGAAGGAAGTTATGCTACAGTCCGTGTTTTGGAGGGGGGCATAGTAGTTTTCTGATAAAGAAAAGCTCCTGAAGGTGAAGCTATCACAGTTTATACTGTCGCATTTTGGACAAATCCATTGCACGCTTTGTCTCTGTAGTGCTCTGAAATCACTAGACGAGAGTTCGACACATGACCTGTGGTACCAGATGGAGCAATCATCACAAGCAATACAGTCAGCACATTTCACGTCTCTGTCACACAAGCCACATGGGTAGTAGCTCTTCTGGCGTGGGCCCGGGTTGCTATGAATGTCTCCAGCTAGCAAGATCGATAGTAGTGCAAGTGTACTGACCTGTCGTTGCGACGAGTAGGTTCCGATGGGCAGTTTAATTGCCTTCCTAATGTTCCCTTTCACGAGTAGTCCAGGTAATGTGTGGTCAAAGATCGAGTATGTAGATCGTTGTGTGAAGAAGTGGCACACTGATGGTGGTCTTCGTCAGTGCACACAATAGATCACTGCGTATTTGACATTGTATTACTCTTATCATATTGTCTTTAGTACTTGAATGTCTGTTGCAGGGACTTCATTGAAAAGCATTACGTTGAAATCAAAAAGGTCAACCCAAAGTTTCCCATCTTGGTGAGAGAATGCAGTGATGTCCAGCCCAAGATTTATGCCAGATATGGTAAGGATTGCAGTTGGGGTTTTTTTTTTCATGAATCTGTCATATTAGCAGTTTAAATCTGAAAAGTATATTTGTGTACTTCTACAATATTTTCATGGAATAATTCTTCCCTTGTTTATCACTTTTATCGTTTATGTGTCAGTTTCCAATGCATTGCTTCAAGCTAAATTTCATGAAGTGTGCTTATATAATATTATATATAAGATTATTCACAAGCTTTCCATTATTTGTAACAGTAGTATTGGATAAAATGGTGTGGAGGCATATGGAAAGTCTGCTCCAGTGTATCTGCAAGAAGGTGATACATCTTATGAACCCACCTGTCGCCTAAGCTCTTCCTCTCAGTTCCTGTTTTGTTTGCCAGCTTCTGACATACCAACAGAAAGTGTTCTGGGAGGGAGCTTTTAAAACCGCAGTCCAAAAGCTCTGTAATCCTTTGCCGGTGTCTCTGAAGATTACTGAAACTGCTGCAGTCTTCAAGAAAAGACTGAAGACGCATCGATTTGTCTCAGATTGAATACAATTTTGCTAAGCACCATTCTATTTCTCTATTGTATTACCCTTTGTCCCATCAGACTTGTTCGTTTTCCTATATTCTCCTCAAGCATGCTTTGGGATGGATACTTGTGCATCATCATCATCATGTGTGTATTATTTTCTTGTATACATAGGTATTATGTATACATTGTATACATGAAAAAATCGTTTCAACAAATAAATTCTTTCCAAATATTCTGTGTGCAGAATTTGGGCAAGAGACAAGCCTACCTCTAGCAAACATGGACAGTGCCCAAGTGTTGCGAGCCATCCAGTCTCTGGCCAAGAAACCATCATAAACATTGAACTGTTGTAGTATTTAACTGTACATAGAGATATTTTGTTGGCTTTGATAAAGCTGTTTTAGTCTGTATCTTCATGTTAACGTTTGAGCGCTTGTATGAATGCAAACTGTCCAGGAAAAACGGGCAATAGGGGAAGTAAAAGGTCACCATTGCCACCAGGAACATGGAAGTTTATGTTGCTTGATGCTGAGAATTTGCTAGTTGGAATTAAAAAAAGTTGGAATGAAAATTAAATTCACATCCTGCTTGCTGTTGTTGTGTATTAACTCTATTTTGTTAAATTGGTGTTTCTTTTTTTGTTTTGACTCGCATGCATAGCAGTGCGATTATATATACTCACCCCTCAAATAAATAGTTTTGCAAATCTGTGCAAGATGAGTAAAATTAACATTGGAAAAAAATGTTTGTACCTCCGTCCGTCTGTCTTTGCAAAACTTGCAAGTGGATTAATGTCTTAGAACCTGTTTCAAATATTACAACCAAACTTGGTAAGATGGCGTATACCCACAAGACCTCGTAAATGATCAGTGAATGAATGATCACTTCAAGGTCAAATGCTAGTCAAAACTTCATTTTTCTAGGGTATTAATATTGAACTTATGATTCTTTGATGCTTGATAGATACCAATGTAACATAACACAATAAAAATTTGGTCAACCTCACTCCAAGGTGAAGGTTACTGGAGCTATCCAGTCGGTTAGTATAGGTACATTGAAGTGAACTTGACACTAAGCTATGAAAGATATAAAGTCTAAACTTGTATAATTTAAAGATGATAGTTTGATCTTTCCTATATGTTACGTTTTTGCATTGATCTTGAAGGTCAAGGTCATTTTAAGCCTTGCAAAAAGGTACTAAAAAATAGTTAATTAGTTATTCGTTACTTACAGGGTCCATTGGACTGCAAAGAGCTGAATCAGGACCACAAAATGAAGATCACAACTTCGCTGAAAGAGTACACACATAAAAGATCTGCTGAAACAACCCCAGTGGTAACACTGAAGGCACTCCACCAGCCAGTCACTGTACCAAGCAAGGGACGATGCAGCTATACTCTAATTTATTGAACCCCCATTTACAAAAACAAAATAGAATACAAACATCATTCCTATCCTATAACTCAAAGGTTGGGGCACCACAGATGATCAAGTTTCTTCAACATATTGAAGTTGGCTGCCTACAACAAAGAACAAAGATCGTTTAACCATACTCCATCTTTTTCTGTTCTCAGCAAACTTCATGGCTGCGTTCAGTGTCAAACCAGTCCATTCTCGATTGTTGTCCTTCCACCTCTTTTTCTGTCTCCCTCTTCTTCTGCCTCCTTGCACAGTGCCTTGCAGGATGGTTTTTGCAAGGCCTGATGCTCTGGTGATGGGCCCTACCATCGGAGTTTCCGTTTCTTCACCACTGTGAGCATGTCATCGTGTTGTCCAATGTTTGTCAAACTTCATTGTTGGTGATGTGCTGGGTATAGGAAATGCCCAGAAGTCTTCTGTAGCACCTCATCTCCATGCGTTGTATTCTTCGTTGTAGATGTGCTGTGAAGGTCCATGTTTTGCAAGCGTATAGGAGGATGGAGATGACAAAGGAGCGCAGCAGCCTTGCCTTGGAATGTAGACTGATGGTCCTGTCTTTCCAAATGGGCTTCAACCTTATCAAGGCAACAGTTGTTTGTGCGATTCTGGAGAGGACTCCCTGTCGGGACCCATTGTCTGATACAGTGGCTCCTAAATATTTGAAGCTATGCACCGTGTTAAGGGATCATTATAAATATCAACAAAACACATACATATAAAATACCTACATTGCTAAATAATAATATCATAGGAAGCCCTAGTGACCATATGGCAGAAAGCATCCAATATTCCCAAGCCGATACAACATACCTCACACACAAATGAGGAGTTTTGTCCCGTAAGAGTTTCCAGGAAAAAAGGTAGGTGACTGGTCTAGTGAAGAAGAAGATAGATTGATAGAACAGAGTAGGAATGAGAAAGACAGCAACGGTGGAAATTTAAAGCACTAGATTTCCAGAAAGTGGGGAGATACTATTTATACAGAAATCCCTGGCATACCCACGGGGGGTACAGTGGAATGGGTGTTTATTTAACACATTATTAGGATTATTTTATCATACATGCCTGAGAGGACACATAATGGTCAAGGTCAATGTCAGGTTTTTTGGCATAATACCACTTTTGCTGTAGTTTGTACATGTGCATTTGGAGTCGGAGGTCAAGGTCATCTCAGGATCAAGAGCATAGAAATCTCTTTTGTTTTGTTTTTGGGGGGTACTCATTTTGATATTAAATATTGTGAGTTCATAAGAAGCATGTTAGTTAATTAGTCATTTATATGGTCCCGCGGACTCCAAAGAGCTGAATCAGGACCACAACTTGGTTGAAAGATGGCTCACCCTTGATCTGTATAAAAGATCTGCTGAAACCTCCTTAATGGCAACACTTAAAGTACTCCACCTGGCAGGAAATTTTACTTTCAATGAAGTCATCCCATGCAGGGTGTGCTGAGGCTGTCAAACCCCTGTTTACAAAAGAAAAATTGAATATGATCATTATAACATACTAACAAATGCATATATCTAAATGCCTTCATTGCTAATTAATACCATAGAAAGCCGTACTCAAGCTGACCTAACAGTCCTCATACACACAAGTGGATTTTTGAGAGTTTTCAAGAAAAAAAAGGTAGGTGACTGGCCTAGTGAAGAAGATGGTAGATTGATAGAACAGATTAGGAACTATAAAAAAAAACAAACCAATGAGAACAAGAGAAACTGGGGGAATTTAAAGCACTAACTTCCCTAGTGTTTTAATTCCCACTGTCTGTCTTTCTCTTTTGTTCTTTCTCATGTCTACTCTGTTCTATCAATCTACTACACGTATCTTTCCTAGACCAGTCATCTACAGTTTTTTCATGAAAACTCTCCAAGAACTCTGCGTATGAGGTCTGTTGGGGATATTGGATACTTTCTGCCAAATGATCGCTGGGGCTTTCTATTGTATTATTATTTAGCAATGTATGTGTTTTGTTAATATTTTATAATGATGTTTATAATCTATTTTGTTTTTGTAAACGGAGAGTGGGGGGGGGGGGGGGGGGGGGTTCAATATATTAGAGTAAAGCCTCAGCGTCCCCTGCATGGGATACATTTATTGTAAAAGGGTCCAGCTGGTGTGCCGTCAGTGTTACCGTTAAGTTTCAGGAGATCTTTTATACGGATCAGAAGTGAGTCCTCTTTCAACCAATTGTGGTCTTGATTTTGTGGCCCTGATTCAGCCCTTTGCCCTGGACCCTATAAACAATGAATAACTAACTAACTTTCCACAAAGTGGGGATACTATTTATACAGAAAACCTCGGCACTCCAACTGGGGTTAAGTAGCATGTGAGTCTTATGGGCTTTGCCCTTCTAGTTGCCATAGCTGTGAAATCAAAGAGAACAAACTTTAACTGCTTTAACATTACACATCATAAGTAAGGACTATTTTCAAGCATGACACACAGTGAAAAGACTGAATTGCATTCATTTAATTTTATTCACCCATCAAATCCAGAAGTTGTATACAAAATACAATGTTACAAAATCAGAACACAATTTGCTTTTGCTTAATAAAAAAAAAAAACATTCTACTTTAACAGTTCAACAAATAATAGATGCAAACCTTCATTTTTATACAACACAGTCATGCATTCAAAATGCTGCATTTGATATTCCAATAACTTGACAAAAAGTAGCCTCATTTCTCTATGCATTTGATGTTGGTTTGCAATCTACCATGGACCACACACAATGTTACTTTTATCTTGGTTCATTTATGCTGCCACATGAAGTAAATCAGAATTGCTTTTTTTCTCCGTTTTCTTCCCAATGGCCCACTGTGTCGGTGTAACGAACAAAACGCATCCAACGATAATCTGTATCCTACTCAGTAACGCTTCTTTCTGAAGATGTCTGGTCGCCAGTTTAGAGGATGCGTCTCTTCCGTCTGCACACAAGCAGAAAGCAGAGTTTGGTCAATCAGATATTAATGATGCCATAATTTAACTTATAAATCCAAACCCACAGTCATATCTTTACATTACAAACAGGTCATAATCATACAAGCCATAGTTAAGCCAGAGGTGCCTACCCCCAGTCTGACCATTTGTGTACTGGCTGCATGAAAAATGTGTATTTTGTGTAATGTCAGATTTCGCGCAACTCGCAACATTTGATCAAAGAATTATTGCCATGAAAACTGTCACATTCACAAAACATCAATTCATACTAATTCCAGCTCACCATTTTAATCCTCATGAAACAAAATAATATAGAACTCAACAAGTTATGGTCACAAATGCACACTAATATATTATTTTTTGTGTTGTATTTTACTCCATAACCCCCCCAAAAGATCTTAATATTGTCCAAAAATTAATTAATATAAATTATGAATATATATAAAAGCATCATTATTTTCATATATTCTTCTGAAACTGGCAACACATTTTGTTTTCTGAGCATACTAGAGTGTTCTGCATTTTGTTGTGTAAATACAGTGCCTTTTTAATCACTTTGTATTAATTTTAGACACCTGAGCCACTTTTGGGAAAAACGCGTTTTATTTTTATGTGAGGGTTACCCACTTTGAACAGTGAAATGAGTGCCTTAATATTGACCGATTTTACCAATTTAAATTGTTTTTAATCTTCTAAAGGTTTGTACTATATAAAAAAATAAAATAAAACATCCTGAACCAAAATAAAATGTTCGTCCGTAATACCTAATCTAAGTCAAGTGTCGCTGAATGTCGTATGAAGAGCAATGATAAACTCTTTGTTGCAGTGAGCATAATGAACTCCTTTCGAAGATTTGATTATTCCTCAAAAACGTTCACGGTATTCGCATAAGAAATGTTGTCGCGCTTTTCGCTTACTTGCAACCTTACCCTGCTATTCTTCAGACTCGCTCTCATCGTCACTCTCGTGTAAACGCTTTCGCGACACCATATTTAGCACAATGGCGGGTACAAAGTCTCGCACTACCTCTCACGCACGAGATTTCACTTTTGCGCATGCGCTCTAGGGTCAGCAAGTAAAGAAAATAGATCAAAACATTTAATTTATATAAAATCAGTGTGAAAAAAAATTTTGTTTTGTTTTGGGTACACCACGAAAATGCGTATTTTTAAGGAATTGCTCGTATTGTCGTATTTTATGTTGAAAATTCGTAAAAATATGTGCCAGCGCGTACGGTGGGCACCTCTGGTTAACTACAAGCAACAAACAAGAACTGTATATTAGCAGAGCTATCAGAGAACTTCCAGTATATAATATTTATTGTTATATTCAAAATGGTGTATTCCGTCCATTAGTATTATAAATGAAGGACAACTTCCATAGGGCAAAACAATTTCACACGAGAGGTAAGTTCACAGACGGTATTGTTAAAATTGAATGTTGGTGTCCTACTTGGTTTCCATACTTTTACCCATACCTTCCAAATCAAACATTAGTATTAATAACAATAAATAGTGACCAATTGCAAAACCTACAGCAGAGTCATCTTCCCTGTAGATCTTGATGGTTTTGTCAGCTTCTGCTGTAATGAGCCGACTACCACTCTTGTCAAACTGCAGAGCGAAGATGCCAGCTTCAGAGTCAATGGAACCTGGCTGTACTGCTGCCTGCAAGCGCTGGAAGTTGTATCCTGTTTTCCAGTCCCAGAAATGCATTGTGCCATTGTCCGCTGTAGGGGAAGATGTAAAACAGGTTTATCTTACTTGTTTCACTTTGAAAGATCGAGAAAGGTAGAGGGAGATAATCAAATTATATAGCCACAGGACCTGAATAATTAACTCAACTGATCTTGGAATGCATTTGCCTACAAATGACGACCAAAAGCTTCAAATTAAACAACATTAAAAAATATATTTTTATTAATAACTTTTGAATAATACAGCAACAAAATAACTACAAGAAACACACCTGCAGAGCACAGCACACCATCAGCATTTACTGCCAAACAGTTAATGATTGCATTATGACCCGACAGATTCTGCAAGAATACGCCATCTGGAAACTTCCACTGCTTGATGTTGTCTGGAGACCCTGATGCAAATGAGTACCTAAAAAGAATATAAATAAATAATACCAAATAAATAATAATAATAAATAGCCAAAAATGCCATAGTTCCGAAAAGTTCATATAAATTTAACACAGAATAAAAGCATACAATTTATCTGGATAAAAACATTGTTCGTGTTTAAACACTTTGCAGTTATGTCAAGCAAATTAATCTAAATTTAGTTCAATCTTTTTACGACATGCTCAATTAATCATGAAAATAACCATTTTATTTTACATGAACAAATACTACTTTTATTAAAAGGACCCACTTTGGCCTCGCCTTGCTGACAGATCGGTTTAACATTCACAGTGAATGATGGAAAAAATTTGCTTGCAACAAAAAAAAGAACTCTCTCGAAAATATTGGTTTTTTTAAAAATCCATATATTCCAGCGTTTTTGTGCCTAATAATTACTACCCACTCCAGCGCTAAAAATATCAAGTAGACTGTATTGGTGACCAGTGAAAGCACTCCCTGTCAGAACACAAATGGAAAATTCAAACTTTAGTTGTTGCTTTAAGCAATGAAGACCCATTTTATCATTGTTTAATGTACTAACAATGCACATTTTAGGGTGAACTTGTTTCTCCAAACGTGAACAAACTCTTTGACATGGAGCCCTTTAAAATTAAACCAAAAGAGAAAAATAAGTTATAGTTATTATACTGACTGTGTAGGATGAAGTGTGACTGCTCGAACACTCTTCTTGTGGTTGGTAAGTGTTGCTCTTGTGCGACCAGCTGCCAAATCCCATAACCTCACCGTGCAGTCATGGCTACCAGAAATAATCTGTGATTAAAAAAAAAAAAGTAAATAAAAATTACAAAAACTTCTCTACGCAGCCTTGGCTATCAGGGGAGGAAACAAATGACAGCGAGGGAGATAAATATTAAATGTAGTAGCCACACACTAAAAGCAAGAAATGTTAGTAAGTACCTGTGGGTCTGGGGCTTGACACTTGACAGAGGCAACTGTGTTGGTGTGACCGGTCAGAGTGTGAACACAAGACTTAGTCCTGATGTCCCATACCTGTAAAGCACCCACTTCAATAACATGACACAAATATACAGTTATAAACAACACTAGCATTGTGCAAAAATAAAAATCGCAATTTAAATGTTTAAATCTCTACTTGACATCTTTTTTAAACGTTTTTTTTTCTTCTGCTATTCATAATAGAAGAGCAACTATATCTAGGCACAAAGCCATTATAGTTTCACTCCTACAACATACTGTTACAAAATAATATGAATACTTTATTATTTCTACAAAAAAATTCAATTGTGGTTTCATCATATATGTACATTGACTACGAAGTAATAGACTTTTGGCTAATGAGTATTGCAACTAACAAATTACCCTGACTGTGGCATCTCGACCGCATGTGACCAGAACATCAATCGTGGGATGAAGATCCAGAGCGTAGCATGCACTAAGATGGCCATGGTAGTGACGTACAGTCTGAAATAACACCAAATAACGTTTGTTTGCTTAAGTAAAACACGTAAGATTGTTTTTTTTGCCAAGCACAGAAAACGGCACAATAAGAGCACAGAATGCAGGATTGCCATGAAAAAAACCATCTCATTTATACTACTCCCAAATAAAATATTTCCCAAGTGGATTTTGCTTACAATTTTCACAGACGTTTTTCTTCAATTATAATTGCTTTACTACATTCATTTCACATAGGTATAACCATTCATGACTGACCTTGTTCTGTTCTAAGTCCCAACAGCGGACCATCTTGTCCTCACCGCAGGAGAAGAGGTAGGGTTGTCTAGAGCTGACGGCCAAACCTCTCACCGTACTGACATGACCCGTGAGAGAAAGTTTTAGCGTGCCTGTGGCCAAGTCCCAGATCTGCAATACAACAAGCACACATGATAACATCAACAGCATTTTCTGTAATGAAGATCAGGCACTAAAGCAGCCTTCTGTTTAAAAACACAAACTTTTACTAGGTGTTTGATATATTTTGGATGTTTTTGATTTGGTTTAGCTTAGGTGTTGTTGCTTTTTCTTTATTTTTTCCCCAACTCCCTTCCCTGCATCCTCCCACCCCCTCAACGCACACACACACTCTCTCTCTCTCTCATCCCCCATCCCTCACCCTCCTCTCTCTCTTTTTTTTCTTTCTCATTTACAGTATTCATTGACAAAACATAACCTACAACAAACCTTGATTACTCTGTCGCCTGCGCCTGTGACAAACCACTCATTGCCTGGCTCTACTGCGATACATCTCACCCAGCCCAAGTGGCCACTGATCACCTGAAATTATAAACAAATACAGATATAATAAAATAATAAATAGATAAAAGTGTTAATCTCATCATATTCTTAAAGAATGCTGAACGAGTCAAACTGAGGTCAAACACCAAGCTTGTATGATCGAGTTCCAAATCATGCCCTACACAAGAAATAAATTAAAAACAAAAATTTCATGATTAATCTTTTTTTTTATCACAACACTTCTCAGGATCAAAGAACATCTTCCATAAAAATAAAAATAAAAAGCACACGTTCAAGAGCCTCTCAAAATCCAATCACAACTGCATTTTAAAATAAATTTATCAAGCCATGGCTTACTCTGTACAACTTCCATGGTGGATGCCATTGTGGTTTGGGCATGGTTGGCGCTTTCTTGGGCACCAGCATCTGTTGTTGGCCTATGGTCACCGACATCAGAGCTTGCTGTAACAAAACAGAAAAATTTACATAATGAAATTGCAATTGAATTACATTTAGTAGCTATCTCTGCCTTTCATCATATATAACAGTAATAGAAACCAACATAATGTAAAATCTCCACCACCATTCCTCTGTCCTCTTCCCCACCCCTCTCCCTCCCTCCTGCAACCTTCGCCCCCCAAAAAAGCCAATGGCTAATCTAAACCTTAACACTACAGGTATAGATTCAACCTCCGCCTCAAAAAACGCCAATGGCTAATCTAAACCTTTACACTACAGGTACAGTTGTACTACCAAACAGCTCTCCTATAACGCATAACAGTCAAAGAAGCTCTAGCTTTTATAAATATAATTGACATGAAAACACGAGCCAAATAATTAACATAAACAGTGAAATAATCTGGAAGTACATAAAAACAAAACAACTAATGGAAGTACATAAAAGCAAAACAACTAAAAAAAAACAAAACTTTAATAAATGATTGCATATAAAACCATCTTACCTTGTTGGAGTCTTTTTGCAAATTCTGTTTCATACCACCACTCTGTAGTCTGTAAATGATAACAAAGAAGTTGGACACTTTGCAAAGGGATTAATTTAACAACAGTACAGAAAATGATGAGATGAACAATATAATATTAAATACTGTTTCAATCTTGAAACATCATAGTATCATGTATTAATAGTCCTTGGTACAGTCAATAAGTACTACATCAGTACATGGCATTTGTCCCAAAAAAAATATTACTGTCATTTTCTAATAATAGTAATAATAATGATGATTATTAATATTACCACTACACAAAACGTCTGCATGTAAGAATGGGCCAATTATTAAATCTAAACTTTATAAATACAATAATCTTACCTGTTTTGGTCAACAGCAACCAGTTCCATGCCTGTTCCACCACCTCCACTTTCATTTTGTGGAACACCATCAATGCCTAAAATTTTACAAAAATGTTGTGTGTCATTTGAATGAAGCGGCAGGGTTCATTATGCAACATACTAAGATAAAAAAGATGGAGATAACAAAATCCACATACATATACCCTACAAACATACAATGTATATATATATCACACATGTACAACAAACTTAATAAGTGATTAAAATATATTTTAACAAAATGCGATTCAAAGGATTGAGAATGTAAAAAGGTAGCATACAAACAAATAAACAGCGTATAATGGAAGAAAAAAAAGACAGAAACAAAACCCAAACAAATTAAACACTTTTGTCAACAAACAAATCACTGAATAAATCAGTACATTAATAATAAAAAAAAATCTTCCAAAAGCAATAACGGAATTTACAGAACAAAAAAAAATAATGAAACTTCCTCAGGAAGAATGAGAGGGAGGACATTAAGGTGGAGGGGGGGGGGGGGGAGGGGACAACAACAACAGAATCTGAAAAATAAAACAACTGATTTACCAATACCACTCCGGGTGTTTTCAGGTTTGCTTTTCACTGTAACTGTAGGGATAAAGGGATAAGCTAATTCAAATATGTAATTCAGTTTATTATATCATAGAATTTAAACTAAAATTCAAAAAATATAATATTTACCTATTACTTCATTTTTTTTTACTCTTTAGGATGACAGTATAAACTGAATGGAAAAATAAACAATTACCACCAATGTAGTAATACTTCTTCTTTTTCCTGTGGCAATCCATTTACAGGGCAACAACTCCACAATTTGATGGCGCACATCTACTTTAAAAAAAAATAATATAAAAAACCCAAGTTTATTGTCAATCTACTTATAAATTATAATACAATAAATTTACGAAATAACACACACAGTCAGACAGTGATACACACACACTATTATAAATATAAAATGGAACCAAATAAAAATGCTATTATAATATTACCATTCTGTTGCTGCTGCTGAACTCCAGACTTGACACGTTCTTTCACAGGACCATATTCATCAGCCACTTTCACTTTCCTCCTCAGTTCTTCACTGCAAACATTAAAACTGATAGACCTCAGTACAAATAATAACCATAGCATCCTCTCTTTCATGTCATGCATTGTGCAAACTAAAATAGTTGCCACGGCTTATATATTGGGGTGGACTTAGTGGCGTCATCAGGGGTGAGATTTAGCGGTCGCCCGGTCGCCCAAGGTGACTTAAAACCGGCTCGGGCGACCTCACTTTATAGTTGAGCCAGCCCACCTGGCGACCTAAAAAAATATAATACTACTTGCAGACTTTTAGAAGCTCGGTCCGAAGCGAGAGCGTTTTTAGGCCACTGTTCGTCTGCTACGAGTATGAAGCATACGCGAGGGTTATTTCCCTTTGCCTACTTCCCTTTTGCGCCAAGCGCGCTGTCTGCTTTGTTTGTGAAAAAACCACTGCTACAAATTACGTGTATTGTCAAGGTGACGGTTGTTGATCCGAAAATGTGGAACTTTATTTCTGGGGTCAACGAACCCCCGCCAAAGAAGGCGAATTCTAGTTCGGAGAAGAAAGAGCGTCACAAAGAGTATGAATCGAAGAGAAAAAGACATTCAGACTGCATGGCTGAAACGTTCAGATGGCGAAGATCGATCTTGGCTCATTTTCGATAAAGAAGTTGGTCTAATGCACTGTACACATTGCCGTAAATACGCGATTGTCGGGCTGCCTAAAAACCATGCGGGCTACCTCACTTTACTTCCTAGCTAGCCCGGCGGGCTAGTTAGTCTACTGGGTTAAATCTCACCCCTGCGTCATGTTTATGAAATTTATAAATGTGTGTAGCTGTGCAATTTCACTACAACAAGGCACTTTTTCATGACAATGTAATGTACTCTTTCAGTTTCACAATTTGACTATAATATAAAACAACTTTACTAAGATCGACACGCAAAAAGTGAATTAAGCTGCTTTAGCTCGCCAAGTCGTGTGTAGCAGACAACATGTGTTATGTGTAATAATGTGTGTGAGAGGAGTTTTGGTTGACCTCTAAACTCGTGATGTGACACTTTCGCTTCTGATTGGTCCTCGTAAGCCCAGCTTATGTATTTTTGCATAAGAAATCAAACATACGTTATCCTTGTAAAATTTTATGTTAACTAGTACGCAAGGAAATACATAGACCTATGGAATTCACAAGTGTAACACAAGTATGGCCGGGTGCTACAGGTCACTATGGCCGGCCCTTAAACAGTGATGTAAAAGGATCACCAAAACTAAAACCACTGGCATTAGAATAATAAAAATAAAATTCATTCATAACAATATAACCTATCAATGTGAAAATATTACTCTATAACATCAAGCAAAAACAACTAGGTGTACTAGAATCTAGATAATATGATTTGACAGAACAAGCGTAATAATTTGTTAATTATCTTACCTTTTCTCATCTCTTGGGGGAAGCATGCCTTGATCAGACAGGAACATGTCATGGGTTCGCTTCAAGGAGCGAAACACCAATGTGTGAACTGAATGTTTCTGCACATCCTAAAAAAACAACAACAACAAAAAACATTCGAACAACCATATAGTATTTAATTTAACAATTTGTAGAATACGTGTAAAAGTACTAAAACAACGCCAAATTCTTTTCTTTTTTCTTTTTGTGTGTTGCCAATTCTAACATGTGAGTACACAGAAATATCTATAAGTAAAAATCTACATCAGTTTGTGATTTGTCACTTGGATTTTATAAACCATATGCGGTGTGAACTTGACGAACAATTAATTACCTCTAATTTACTTGTAGAAGAATCCATTCTTTCTTCGTCGGTGGACTCTCGATAGGAAATTCTACTTCCGGTGATTCTAGAAAAATCACACTCTTCTGTTTTAATGAGAGCAGAAACAGTTACGGTGCTGGAAAATTTACCATTTTAAGATAAAAGAAAGTGAGAAACTGACAGAAGTGAAGATCTTGCACTCACTTGATTTATAAAAATAATGACAGCCAGGATGGTACCAGCTACAAAGCTTTCTGGCACTCAGGATGTTGATATTTTCAAGGATGAAAAGGACGGAAAGCTCAGAGAAGTTGGAAACCAAGCTGTGTGGTCTTTGTCGTCATGTAAACCGGGTATAAAATCACTGATAATTTAAATTTTTTTGCATCATAGGCCTATAGCATCAAGCAATAAAGCATTGCTATTAGTAATGCCATTACTAATGCCAGTAGTAATGGCACAAAACGCAGGCATTTTGTTATTTGAAATTACCACCAATTCATTCAAAAAGTAAAGATGTATAAGGTCTGTATATTCTTGTATTTTGACGTGATTTACTTATTTATGACATTTTTTAAGTTCTGCGTACGAAACTATTTTAACAAAGACAAATAATGAAAATATTGCATAGCAACTAAAGATGATGCCCCACAGATAAAGTGCAGTGATACCAAAGATTAAATACTAAATAAATATGTAGTTTGTCTGAATTCTGCAGGTTTTGGTGTAGATCAACTTCGAGATGAATCCCATGACACTTACTGGCAGTCTGATGGCCCACAGCCACACCTGGTCAACATACAGTTTCACCGCAAGACCACCATCCATGATATTTGTATCTATGCTGACTACAAGTCAGATGAAAGCTACACACCCAACAGGTACATGAACATTGCATGATTACAGAAAAAATACTTTCAGAAAAACACATTTTTTTGACCATGGACATCTCAGCCTTTTTTTTTTTTTTTTTTTTTTTTTTGTGTGTGTACATAATCACTAAATCAGAGATTGAAGGAGGGAGAATAAAGCAAAGCAAACATATCTTTGTTACATGGAGTTATGCCCTATAGATACAGATGGACAGTCGATTGGGTCGATCGTTGAGTGTTTTTCAACTCTAG
The DNA here is from genome assembly GCA_036898135.1 of Oncomelania hupensis. Lineage (NCBI taxonomy): Eukaryota > Metazoa > Mollusca > Gastropoda > Littorinimorpha > Pomatiopsidae > Oncomelania > Oncomelania hupensis. The sequence continues at coordinate 54,886,588 of CM072518.1, read as the reverse complement.
GAATGACAGGGATTTACGCATTTGATTTAGGCAGTCACCTTTTTGACTGATGTTAGGAGCGGCCTGTTGGCAAAGTTGGTTAGGCACCTGTTTCCTATAGTGAATGTTGTGGTTTCAAATCCGCCAGGTAGGAATTTTTGTTACTTGGGTAAAAGGCTTTTCAGGTTCCTGTCTGACCAACGGTTTTCTCCGGATACTTTCATCCCTTCGTTCAGTAATGCCTGAAGTCAAGTCACATAATTTTATTGCCAAGACAAAACACAAGGAATATGTCTCAGAATCGAGATAACATGCACGCACTTACACACCTACACACACACACAGATACAACACACACACACATGTGTGTGTAGCATGCGAAGACAGGTAGTGGGCTACAGAAATACAGTTCAAGTGACTATGTTACTATACAATGTTTCAGAAATTAAACGAGTTTTCCTTAAAACGCATATATCTTTAATGGTATGGATGCAATCAAAAATGTCAAAATAACATGTTATTTCTAATCTGTCTGATAATAGCCATCTCTTTGCCTTTATACCTGATGTGATATTTTTGTGTTGGTTGGTTATGTTATGTTATATATGTTACTAAGACAGTAAGAGTGTGTTTAACATGTGAGCATGTATGTTGATACAAATCGCCGCACTTTCAGCTCATTGGAGATTTAGGAAAAAAGCCTATTGCATTAACTTGTCGAGAGGATATTTGTGTTGCAGCATGAGAAAACCAGGCTAAAGTGTCAAAATATGAAAAATTACTTATTTATTTATTAACAAAGTACTAAAAACAGTCTTCAAAATGCAAAAAACAGAATTGTTTTATCTTTATTGGTTGATGTTTTATGATTTTTTTTAATATTTTATTTTCTCGGGGGCTAATTTCCAGAAATTGCCTTCAAAGTTTTGAATTGTAAAATGATCATTACTTCACAACCAGAATTTTCCCATGCATGTATTTGGTATCAAAACAATCAGGAAGATGGAAGCAATATGGCAGTGAGTTGAGATAAGATGAGAAAATTCACATTATACACCATTCACACAATACTGAACATAAACAAATTAAAACAGTACGCACAATTTTATTCTGTACCCATCCATAATGCATAGTGTTTTTAAACATATTAGAAATAAAACAAGTGTTTAGCAAGTCTATAATAATTCAAACACATAATAATATATCAAGAACATGGCCTGAATCAATCATTTTTCTAAAATAAACCCTATCATAATGCCCCCTCCCTCCCCCCTTCTTAAATCCCTCGTCCGTCAAGTAATCTTTTGTTTAATTGCAAACAGCTACATCAGCTCAGTTCAAATAGTCAAACAAAGATTACAAACCTAAAACAAAAGTTTCATTAGGTAGTTTTCAGTCCTAATAATCAAGCTTTAATAATTCCCCGATTCTCCACTCCCTTCTGCACGTCGAATAAATCTGTCGCGTCACAGGTGTAAATCAAAATAACATGTCATTTTGCTCTATAAAGTTTAAATAAACACAAATATCAAAGCAAATACTAATTACTAGTAATTTGGTAAATAGTCCTCATGTTCATTTCCTAAAACAGACAAACCAACAATAATAAATACTGAGAACATAGTCAACTTGTCATGCTAGTAATATTGAATGCAGGCCAGACTACTTACCTTTTCAACCACCCCACCCCACCTCCACTCAACAAAATATATTACTGAAATATTTTCCACACTCCTACTGTAATTCTTTCACTGATATCGCCTTTTCAACCTTTACCTAAATCTATGCAAGTAGAATGACGGATTATTAAAGACACGCCAATAGCGAAGAGGCCTACGAAACATGAATCATTGAATGAAAACAAACAGATCGTTTAATAACGGGATCAAGCTTCTGCTCGTCAGAATCATAATCCTCATCACAGTTCCCACTGGCACCATCATAAAAATAGTCTGAAAGCAGGTCTTGGAGCTCTTCAGAAGCAAACCCGGGTCGATTCAAGGCCCTAGCTACTCTAGCAGACGACAAATCTACTGACGCTGGAGACGAAGCGATCACTTCCGGTTTCCAAAAAGAATCGGTCACTTACTTTGACAAATTGTTTCTAACAAATGCAACATAAATATTGCAAGAAAACACTTGAAATAGATGTATGATGAGTTTATCTACATTAAAAAAATTCACTTTGAACTAAAAATCGTCGAAAATATATAGGAAACATTTCAGTTTTTCACGACCCGGCTAGAGACACATTCGAACACAACTTGTGTCACAAGCAAGCTTCGGAACAAGGAATTTCATGAAAAATTCATACGCCACACACTTTTATGTACCAAAACGTAGTACCAATAGGGACTTTTCACTCTCCAGACGTTATATATCAATCCACATTGGGGATTTCCCTTCATAGTCGGACAAGAAAAGTTGGGGTATCGGAGGTCAATTAGTGCCATTGTTTTAGCAAGGTGTGATCAACACCCTTATCAAAATCAACAAAATAAACAATGTTTTAGTAATTTTTGAACAAAATCCGTTTGGGATATTAAAGAAAAGTCTTAAATAAAGACAAAGAGGCAACAATCTCAAAATTGATGGGGTAGCCTATTTTTAGTGTTTTACGGCTGTAGCAGCGAATCAATCCTGGCGTCTTTAGCCGGGTTTTGTCATGCGGCAACACATTTTTCAATAATTTATCTTTTAACTTAATATTTACTCAGTGTTCCACTTTAAAAAAAAAATCTTCTGGATATGTGTATAAATAATTATAATGATTTGTATCTCACTTTCTATTTAATCTTCAAGTTATCTTTGTATTATCAACTATGCTGGTAACGTCTAATTTTTTGTTTTGAATAAATGTTTCAGACTTTCTATCAGGGTAGGCAACCACTTCAATGACTTGGTAGAGGTTGAGCAGCTGGAGTTATCGGAACCCTCAGGCTGGGTGTGTGTCCCACTCCGAGATTCCTCAGATAAACCTCTCCGGACATTCATGATTCAGTTGGCTGTTCTTTCAAACCATCAGAACGGCCGAGACACTCACATACGCAGAATAAAAGTTCGATCTCCAGGTCAGTCCAGTGATGTGGGATCAGGCAGACTTCCACAGTTTACATCCAAAGATTTACAGCAGCATGCAATCATCAGATGATGTGAATTGTGAACAGACTTGTGGTGCTGTATACACTGTACATTTATTTTACTCAGGTACAAACTTTTGTAACTGTGTATATGAGACTTGCAGCTGTGGTTTATCTAAAATGTGATTTGAGTACATTTGGAGAACCAGTTTGGAAACAAATGCTAAATGGTGACATGCTATGTTCAAGGAGAAGCTGTTTCAGTGCATGACTGTTTTCTGTTGTTTTGAGTGTCCAGTAACTGTAGACTTAATATCACGATGAATGTGAGACACCAACACCTTGTTGGAAATTCCCAATAGCTCCACCTATCAACCTCTGGTAGCTTCTTGCATAAAATTACTTGAAAAACAAACAAAGAAACTATTACTAAAATGTTAAAAATGAACTTCATGCTTGAAGCGAATGTAGCATGGGCCTCCGGAATAGTTTCAATATAAACATATTTATATTCCATGTTATTATTCTCTTTAATTTTTGTTTCTTTAACATTTTATTAAGAGATGCAAAAGGGGCTGTGCGTGTGTTTATGTATATATTCAGTGGCAGGTGGCAGGAAAACGGAGTAAAAATAGGGATTGAGAATGGAGGGGATCGACGGCGCAAAGCGCCTAGCCCTCTGAGGAATTTTTTTTGTTAAAACACAGATGCAACCAGGTGTTATCTGGGCAAGTAATAAGTGCCTAATTACAATACGCTTGGGTCAACTCTAGGAGTGTGTTTTGACCCAACACTGACCACTGCTACCTTCACATCAACAAAATGCTTGTAAGAGATAGCGAGATAGAGTGATGGTTCTGTTAGGGTGATCAGTCCCCCATGGCTGCCTGTTCGACGGATTGAAGTTCTTTGCATAGTCTGATTGTGACTTTTATTTCTGGCAGATATGCCTAAACCTATGCTCATAACCATTGTTGCAGCTGAACTGCATGGATCTTTTTTGCTCTTCGTGCTTATCTTGCGCTAAATTGAAGGAGACTTTTAAGCTGTATCAGGCTGTCAATCATGCTAAAGTCGGTGAAGGCCGGCGAGAACAGTAATGTGAAAGAACAGAAATACAGCCGACAAAATTTTATTTCTAGTCCCATTTGCCATTTTATTTACTGGCGTGTTCATAAACAAGGAAGCAATTTACGGGATTCCAGAAAAATCACAATGACATTGAAAAAGTCGATTATACACTTCCCCGGGTGACTGCATTACAAGAAGGGTGAGCTCGCTAGAATACGATAATAACAGCTGGAAGAATTCACATAAAATTCAGTTTGAGTGTATTATAGAACCGATAATCGGACATAAAAAAGATGAATTTTTATCAATACTGGCGATGGAACGTTTCGCCATTTTAGAGGTGTGTACTCGTTAAACTCAGTTTGATGGATATTTCTTTTGCTGGTTAGCAGAAAGTTTAGATCTGGTGGAAATAAAAACACAAACTGGCGAGCAGAGAACTTCGGTAGATTATAAGATCATTTTGGAGCCATGATTCCAAGGTATGAAATTCCGTGTGGTGATTCAGAAGAAGTGCTCAGGTTGTGTTTAGGACATCGATGTCCTAGTTTGATGTGAAGTGTAAAAGTGGAAACCATTGATTAGTTAGTTATTCATTGTTTATAGAGTCCAATGGACTGCAAAGAGCTGAATCAGGACCACAAAATTAGGACAACTTGGTTTAAAGAAGACTCCCCCCGACCCATATAAAAGATCTGCTGAAAATTAGTAGTAACACTGAAGGCGCTCCACCAGCAGGTCACCTTACAATAAAGGCATCCCACGCAGGAAACGCTGAAGCTGTACTTTAATTTGTTGAACCCTCGTTTACAAAAACAAAATTAATAGATTATAAACATCATTATAAAATATTAACAAAACACATTCATATAAAATGCCTACATTGCTAAATAATATTATAGAATACCCTAGTGACCATTTGGCAGAAAGCATCCAATATTCCCAAGCTGACCCAACAGACCTCATAAACAAATAAGGAGTTTTGGAAGAGTTTTCAAGAAAAAAGGTAGGTGACTAGTCTAACGAAGAAGAGGTTAGTATAGTAGATTGATAGAACAGAGTAGGAATGAGAAAGAACAAAGGAGAAAGACAGTAACAGTGAAAATTTAAAGCACTAAATTTCCAGAAAGCGGGGATATTATTTATACAGAAACCCCCGGCACCCCCACAGGAGGAAGTCCATTGATTTGTTGTTTATATGCATGTGAGTCAAAAATATAAACAACCATTGATTTGTTGTTTATATTTTTGACTCACATGCATAGCAATGTGAGTCTTTGTACTCACACCCCCCCCCCTCCTCCAGCCCCCCCCCCCCCCCCCACACACACAAAAAAAAATTCACAAATCTGTGCGTGACGAGACCTAAATAATCAAAAATAATGTAGGAAACATTTTTATCTGTCTGTCCTCCTTCTGTCTGTGCACAAACTTTAAAGAAGCAAAGTTCTCAAAGCATATTTCTACTTCTACAATCAAACTTTGTAAGATGGTGTATACCCATGAGACCTCGAAAATGATCTGTGAATGAATGACTGTACGTCAAGGTCACAGGGTCATCACCTTTTAGTCCAAAAAAATTACAATTTTCACAAAATTTCATTTTTTCCCTAGGTAATTAATATTGAATTTATGATTCTTTGATGCAATGATTACCCCCGTGGGGGTGCCGGGGGTTTCAGTACAAATAGTATCCCCACTTTCTGGAAATTTAGTGCTTTAAATTCCCACTGTCGCTGTCTTTCTCCTTTGTTCTTTCTCATTCCTACTCTGTTCTATGAATCTACAATACTATCTTCTTCTTCGCTATACCAGTCACCTACCTTTTTTCTTGAAAGCTCTTCCGGGACAAAACTCCTCATTTGCGTGTGGGGTCTGTTCGATCAGCTTGGAAATATTGGACGCTTTCTGCCAGGTAGTCACTGGGGCTTCCTATGATGTTATTATTTGGCAATGTAGGCATTTTATATGTATGCAGAGGTACCAACCCCCTAATCTTCTTGTCAGTATTTCCAGACCCGTTTGTCAGTATTTTTAACACTTGTCAGTAATTTTTTTTCTCGCAAAACCCAGTCTATGACACTATAAAATAACAACAGGCTTACTTCTGAAACAGCAGGCTATTTTCAGTTTTTCAGTCAGCAACAAAACAGTTCTATTGTTTCAAGGACTTAGCAGTTGCCTTTTTGCACTTTTTTCAGAAGTGTTGGAGAGTTTTGTTTTGCAGCAGTCAGTATTTGAGTTTCTTGATTTCAACTGCAGCATGGCATTCAGTATCTTCCCACAGTCCCTCTAAAGTCAGTTTATTTTTTCTAATCAGAGAAAAGACCCTTTCACATGAACAGTTGGATACAGGGATCAGGAGAATCCTCAGCATGATCTTGGACAGTAAGTTCTAGCAGATGCAACATGCCTGGCAACATCGTCAAAGCCACCATGACTTGTCAAAAAATCAAAGCCACAGACAGTGCAGCGTGCGTACTTTGTTGACAGTTTTGACGCAATGATGCATGGATGTGCTTCTGTGTATGAATGCAGAAAATCTTGCAGTCGTTTAGTTGCAGGCTTTGTTTTCTTTGAGGAATCGGCTTTGTCATCAGACTTAGCAGCTTTTCTTTTTCTGGGTCTACCACCTCCTGCCATTTTCGCGCTTTTAAAACACTCCAAAAGGCGGTTTAAACTATTCTGGAGGGAACTTGTAAAGGTCTATTTTTAGACTAGGGTTAGGGTAGGGTAGGGTAGGACGAGTGTATTCATAGAACAAATGGATCACGTGCTTGATTCGGGCCTAGCGGTTGGGTAAAAACCACGCTCGTGCTTGATTCGGCTTTCATCACGTGATTGATTAGGGTACAGTCATGAATCAAAAAGCGTGTCGGAAAATACCGCAGGCACACAGCGACGTTCTGTCAGTGCAGGAGTACTATTCTGAGACCAGAAAACGGTACAGAAGCACCCTGGCGAAAATTAACGATCGGCAACTTCTTCTCCATATTTTTATAAAAGCTACAGTATTTCCGTATTTAATTCACTTCGCCGGAATTAAATACGGTCAATCCATAATGGTTGGCACCTCTGTGTATGTGTTTTGTTGATATTTTATAATATATTCTATTTTGTTTTTGTAAACGGGGGTTCGATAAATTAGAGTATAGCCTCAGCGTCCCCTGCGTGGGATGTCTTTATTGTAAAGTGACCGGCTGGTTGAGTGCCTTCAGTGTTATGTTTGTTTCGGCAGATCTTTTATGCGGATCAGGGGCGAGTCCTCTTTCAGCGGAGTTGTGGTCTTGATTTTGTGGTCCTGATTCGGCTATACTGGTCCTGATTCGGCTCGGAAGAGTCTGTTGGACCTAAAGCAATAATCATGTAAGATGCAATGATAGATATCAATGAGACACACATACTATAACAATTGGGTCAGTCTCACGTCGAGGTGCCAGTGGTTTCAGTATAAATAGTATCACCACTTTCTGGAAATTTAGTGCTTTAAATTCCCAGTGTCGCTGTCTTTTTCCTTTGTTCTTTCTCATTCCTACTCTGTTCTATCAATCTACTATACTATCTTCTTCACCTACCTTTTTTCTTGAAAACTCTTCATTTGTGTGTGAGGTCTGTTGTATCACTCATCAGCTTGGGAATATTGGACGCTTTCTGCTAAATGGTCACTGGGGCTTCCTTGATGTTATTATTTGGCAATGTAGGCATTTTATATGTATGTGTTTTGTTATTTTATAATGATGTTTGTATTCTATTTTGTTTTTATAAATTGGGGTTCGATAAATTAAGAGTATAGTCTCAGCGTCCCCTGCTTGGGATGTCTTTATTGTAAAGTGACAGGCTGGTGGAGTGCCTTCAGTGTTACCACTACGGTTGTTTCGGCAGATCTTTTATGCGGATCAGGGATGAGTCCTCTTTCAGCCAAGTTGTGGTCTTGATTTTGTGGTCCTGATTCAGCTCTTTGCAGTCCGCTGGACCCTGTAAGCAATGAATAAATAACTAACGTTGAGGTCACTGGAGCCGTCCTAAGCTGGTTTGTATAGGTACTTTGAAGTGACATTGACCCTAAACTATGAGCTATAAAGTCTAAACTTGTATTTAAAGATATGTTGATCTTTCATATATACATTTTCAGTTTTTGAGTTGATCTTGAAAGTCAATGTAACTTTAGGTCTTGCAGAAACATATAAAACAATAGGTCATCCTACAGTGGAATGGCCGTTTATTTAACCCATAGTATTCAACAGCATTGGGTTATTTGATCAGATGTGCATGAGAGATCACATGAGGGTCAAGGTCATCCCAAGGTCAGGTTTTTTTGCATATTATAACTTTTGCTGTACTTTATTTTATAGTCTTTGAGTGTATTTGGAGTCGGAGGTCATCTCAAAGTCAAGAGCATAGAAAGATCAAAGTTGATATTACTTTACATTTTTATGCCATTTCATGTAGTTTTTCTGGGCACCAATTTTCATGTTAAATATTGCTATTTCCATAAGGAGCATGGGAGTCATATCGGCTTTGCCCTTCTAGTTTTAATTCTTTTTTTTTTTTATGTCAGCGCCAAAATTATAAAATTGATTATCGAGGAATTGGTATAAAGAATAAACAGATTTCCTCCCAAAAAGTTTTCATGCTTGAAGAATTAACGAGTTCATAATTATAAAACCTATTTTGAATGTACTTTTTGATTTTGTGCAATTTATTAAGAAAACAGAATGAGAATGTCATGCATGAAGTGAATCTGAGATGTATTTGACAAAATTGTTCAATAAAAGTCATGTGGAAAGAAAGTTTAATTCATAATTGTTTACCTTTTTTTTTTTTTTTTTTTTTTTGGTTTATTGTAGTTTAACTGCACAAAACATTATTTTGTCAAATCTTAATAATTTAGAGATACGATTTTGACATCATTTGTAAGGAAGGATTGTACATGAAAAGAATTAGAGTAAGACAAAGATAAGGGAATGTATGGGAAATATGCTGATAAATGATATGACTGGTTGGTATGCATTTCAGAGGAATATTCGTTTGTTTGTTAGTTTGTTCACCGAAACAAAATTGAATAAACATGAAACAAAAATGAATAAACATTTAGAGAAAATTTGCTTTTAATTCTCTCAGAATTCTTACATAAATCTTTAAGAACTTCTATACTTTTCATTGAAGTTTTCTTTTTCTTTTCTTCTAAATATCCACCGACTCAACAACCAACCAGAAATATAATCGCACATCCAGATAGAAAAAGTGTCGGATAGAACAGGCAGAAATAAATTACAATTGATCCAGATATAAAAAGAATCGGATAAAACAGGTAGAAATATATTACAATTGTTCAATCAACAAAAAACAACCAAACTAGAAGGGGCAAATACCATATGACACCTATGCTGTCTATGCATATATACGACTTGCACAGAGGTGCCAACCCCCTAATCTTCTTGTCAGTATTTCCGGACCTGTTTGTCAGTATTTTTTAACACTTGTCAGTATTTTTTTTCTCGCAAAACCCAGTCTATGACACTATAAAGTAACTAAAGTAACAACAGGCTTACTTCTGAAACAGCAGGCTATTTTCAGTCCTCTAAAATCACCATGAAAATCAGTTTGCTGAACACTACACTTGTTTTACTTAAAATGAACAATACTGGTAATCTTTCCAGTAAAAGCAATGTCAGCAACAAAACAGTTCTATTGTTTCAAGGACTTAGCCGTTGCCTTTTTGCACTTTTTCCAGAAGTGTTGAAGAGTTTTGTTTTGTAGCAGTCAGTATATGAGTTTCTTGATTTCAACTGCAGCATGGCTTTCAGTGTCTTGCTTCCCATAGTCCCTCTAAAGTCAGTTTTATTTTTTCCAACCAAAGAAAAGATCCTTTCACATGAACAGTTGGATACAGGGATCAGGAGAATCCTCAGCATGATCTTGGACTGTAAGTAAGCTTTGTGTCTAGCAGATGCAACATGCCTGGCAACATCGTCAAAGCCACCATTACTTATAAAAAAATCGAAGCCACAGACAGTACGGCGTGCGTACTTTGTTGACAGTTTCAACGCAATGAGGCATGGATGTGCTTCTGTGTATGAATGCAGAAAATCTTGCAGTCGTTTAGTTGCAGGCTTTGTTTTCTTTGATGAGGAATCGACTTCGTCATCAGACTTAGCAGATTTTCTTTTTCTGGGCCTACCACGTCCTGCCATTTTCGCGATTTTAAAACATTCCGAAAGGCGGTTTAGACTATTATGGAGGGAACTCGTACAGGTCTATTTTTAGGACAGGGTTAGGGTAGGGTAGGACGAGTGTATTCATTGGACAAATGGATCACGTGCTTGATTCAGTTTTAGCGGTTGGTAAAAACCACGCGCGTGCTTGATTCGGCTTTCATCACGTGATTGATTATGGTACAGTCATGAATCAAAAAGCGTGTCGGAAAATACCGCAGGCACACAGCGACAGTCAGTGAGTGCAGGAGTACTATTCTGAGACCAGAAACCGGTACAGAAGCATCGCTGGCAAAAATTAACGATCGGCAATTACTTATCCGTATTTTTATAAAAGCTACCGTATTTCTGTATTTATTTCACTTCACCGGAATTAAATACGGTCAATCCATACTGGCTGGCACCTCTGCTTGCAATATTCTACACGAAAACTCAGTGCCCAGAAAAAAATAAAACATAACTGTGGTACTAAATGCAAATATTGAATTTCATCTTGACCTTGACCTCCAGATCTAAATCGACACTCATGAATAGTCAAAAAAACTAAATAACAAATATATAATGCCCAAAAAGTTACCTTCAGATGATTTTGATCTTAATATGACATGCTCATGTATGATGCACACCATAGGTCACACATATAGAGCCATTCCACTGCATGATGATTTTTTTTAATAAAAAGGTAATTGTAAGACTTAAAATGACCTTGACCTTTAAGATGAACACAAAAACGTCACAAATGAAAGATCAAGCTATGATCTCTACCCACAAGTCTGGAATTTTTGTTTCATAGTTTAGGGTCAAGGTTACTTCATACCCATATGAACCGGCTTTGGACAGTTCCAGTGACCTTGACCTTGGGGCGAGGTTGGCAAAATATCTATCAGACCTAAAAAAAAATCATTAGTTCAATATCAACAAGTTTGAATTTTTCAATGTTTTTTACTAAAATATGTTGACATTGTATGTTGACCTTGATATGAAGTCATTCATTCATTGATTATTGTTTAGGTCTCTTGGATATATACACCACCATACCAAGTTTGGCTGTGATAGTTGAAACAGGTTCTGAATACTTAACCACTTCAAAGTTTTGCACAGACCGACCGACTGTCAACATTAAAAAAAAAATATTTGGTACTATTTAGGACTCATCTTGTGCAAATATTTGCAAAAATCCTATGGAAAACATTTGGGGAGGGGTTAAGGTGGTGGGTGAGTACACAGACTCACGCATGCGAGTCAATAAATTATATTTAACTTTTTTTTCTTTTTTTTAAATAAAGCTTCAAAAACAAAGCTAAAGCTTTCAATGTGGGGTTTCTTATTTTCTGTATGCATCAAAATTCTTTAATAAACACTGCTTTGTATTTTAAGTATAAATTAATACTCATGCACTTATTTACTTTTTAATAGAATGAAAATAAGGTGAATTTTCTGGAACAGAAACAGTTTTCACAGTTTATGACATGAAGTGCACACACATTAGCAGAGCTTGTAATTTTCCGCGGTACTGCAGATTTCCACTATTGTAAACAATTTTTCCTTTATTTTCTTTTTTAACTCCAGGCCATTACAAGCCCTGCATTAGATAGTGTAATGTACAAATAAATTAATGAAAATGAACTATATAAATAACTTGGTAAAAAAATTTCAACAATAATGAACAAATAAATTAATGAAAATGAACTAAATAAATAACTTGGTAAAAAATTTTCAACAATAGTGAACACTCTACAAGCACCATACACATTAATGCTTAATTTTATAATCAATGATTATAATACATGTATATCATTCAGCATGAGATTCATCTCACCAACAGTAAATGCATTGGCAAATATATTTTGAAAAAGTAACGCCACAGTGGGTAAAGCTGTAAACGGTAACACAAAATACTTTTTTTCATGCTGTCCAAACACACAGTTGCAATGAACACTTGATTGAATCCTTTACACATTTTCTTTGTTCTACAGCATTCTTCCTATTTTATGACAAAGCAGCTTTTTTCCGCAAGTCACATATTAGAGGAAGGAATGTCTCAGCATCAGGGGTGGAGTCCTCTTTCAACCACGTTGTGGTCTTGATTCGGCTTTTTTGCAGTCCATTGGACCCTATAAACAATGACCGACTAACAAAATCTGGGTCATTGAGAGAATGTCACAAACAAACACAAACAACAAAAAAGGTTTTGGGGAGCAATGAGAATGATTTTCTCATAAAAGGAATTCTTTTGGAAGAACAAAAAACAATGGAGAGAAGTCATTTCAATTCAATAACTGATAAGGTCTGTTCATGTACATGCGAGTTTAGACTATACACTCTTGCCATGCATAAACAAACATAAAAGTAAATCTAACAATTTAAAGTTGAACTGTAACCATAAAAAATAGCATCACTACAAAAACTTATCAACTGCGGACATGTAAATTATATGGGCAATATCTATTACATTTACTGCGGGGCCATTTCCAATAAAATTTCAATGGTTTCTTCAATATTGATGTTCTTTTATATAGTGGAATTAAAATAGGACATTTATATAAAATATTTGTAACAGATATTGGATGTAAACAGGCAAAACTTCAACTACATCTTTTGAAAATTCACATAGTTTATTAATAGCCTATATTAATGACTTGGACCAGAAAAATATGTACCTTCTTACTGCAAGGTAATTTAGAATATATCTAGTTTTCTAATATTTATTTTATCATTCTTATATACTGATTTTCCGCTTTGGAGCTGCTTGAGAGGCTGTCCAATACAGGATCTAACTCAAGCCGCCCCTTTTGCCAGTTTATCAACTAAATCATTCCAACCAATGCCAATTCGTAAACCAATTGGACAATATGCAATATTTACCAAACACAATGTAACAGTTTATGAGTAGGGTTCATGTTGCATACAGGAAAACAAACATTACCAATTCATTAATATAATAATTAACATTTTCAGAGCTTGTGCAGTAAAATGGCTAGAAATCTTCTGCAATTGTCACTTAATCAAGTTAATGCCATTTAATAAATGAGTGTATCATATCCTCTGTTGATTTCATTAAGATGTTCTCAACAACAATCCACTGCCTCTTCAATGACTCAATAAATTAAAAATTAAAACGAATGTTCTTCACTACAACTTGTCAGCAAAATGAATCCATTGCAACCATCAATCTTCATTTAGCAGTAGTAATAAATTTAAAATAACACATACTTACAGTACTGCTAACAATCATTTGGCACTATTCGTACAAATTCTGTTGTATACCACCTATTCTGGGATCAAAGTAATTTCATCTTCTTCATCACTAAGGCTGCCTTCAATCATTATTGGTTCTCCTGAACTGACTACAGTACCTTCTGCCTCACTGTCAGAACCGCAAATGGTGGAAAGAGTTTCATCCATACTGAATTTGGCTGCAGTGGGGATGTAGGAAAACGTTCTGAGAGGCGTGCTTGCGCCAGCTGAACTAATTCTCCGCCTCTTCAGGGGTGTTGAGGCGCTGCCGTTATCCGATTCAAAGCTTCGTTTGGTAGGGGTGAGACCAGAACTTTCCTTCTCAAATGAGTAAATGTCTCTGTAAGCACTGCCTGCTGCTTTAGGACTAGATATATGGATCATCTTGCTGCCAGCAGAGTGCACAGGATTTGAGAGGACACTTTCTTGTATAGGCTGTGCACAGTTTTGTGGCAATTTTGGGGACGAAGTTGCTCTGATTGTCTTTTGAACTACTGTCTTTTGAGCTGCTTGCTTCTCATGCTTCAAGCAAACGTGTTTCTCCTCTGTGGATACAATATTGAATAGGCTAACTTTGTCGTTTGCTGAAATCGGAATGGAGCTGGTCACATCATCAAGTAGTGGTACGCCTTCACTTTCTTCATGTGCAGTTTTTCTACTACTGCCAACTTCAGCACAAGAAGTCACTTTAGATTTTTCAATGCTCGTTTTGTGATGGATTTTAATCAATTTTTGGTCTCTGACGTGTCCTTTAGTAAAAGGATATAGGCAGCCTCTTATTGGTGGCGTGTTTTGATTGTTCTTTCCATCGGAGCGACTTATCAAATTATTTTGTTGCTTGCATAGGCTCTGAGACTTTTCTGTCATAGTGTGTTGTGAGGGTTGAGGCTCAAGTGGTGGAACAGTGCTACATATGCTTTGTTTGCCTTTCCCTATCTGAGAGAAGGCTGGCTTTCCGCTTTGACTATCCCTTCTCCTTTGGTCATCATTAACCAGTGACCTCCGTGCTTTGGGAATGGATGTTAGGAGCAGATGAGACATGGCATCACAGTTTTGGTTCAGGCTGCTAGAATTCTGCTCGTCACTCAAATTTAACTTGCCAATAAGCTTGGAAGGTGTCTCGCTGTGGCTCAAATGAGTGGTCTGTTCTTGTGGAGTGATAGACAAGGATTCTAGAGACTGGTCAGCTGTTCCCCTGAAAGACATTTTTCTTTGGTGAAAACTACTGACATCTTCGTACATTCTCTGCTTCTGAAACTGGCTTTCAGTTTTCCTGTTTTGTGTTGAGGTACAATTTGTGCTCTCCTGTGACGCAATCTTCTTTGCCTGCTGCTGACTTTGTCTAAGATTTGAAAAGCTCATTGTTGACTGTACTTTATTTTGTGTACCCTTCTTTGGCAAATGAAGTTGATCTGTGTTATTAAGTGCAAGATGAGGAATATGGGAACTTGGTGTTGCACTAGTGTCATGCCAAGCTACATCTTGCATTTTATGTCCGTCTGGTTTCCCTGCAGATTTTCTTGTTGCATTCAATTTACAAGCCTGAGCACCATCTAAATTTTGGAGCAACTGCAATGGACTATCAGCAGCAATCGGAGCTTTTAATTTTGATATCAACCTTTCATGCTGTATGACGGACCAGGACTTTCCAGGTGGCTGCCTCTGACTGTTCTTGTTCTGAAACAACTGTTTCATACTGGCTGCTACTGAACTTGCCTTGTTGACAGTGTTCTGTCTACTGTTCATGACAGTAATTTCACTGTTCATTCTTGTAGGCAGCGAGTACGTAGCATCTGATATGTGATGTTGCTGGGATTTCTTACTCTCATTAAATTTCTTCATCTGGCTCACGATCTTTTGCACTTCCGGCCTGTCACCTTTGAAAGAAAGGCTGGAGACTGGTGAGACAGTGGCCATTAGCGAAGAACTGCTCTCTGCAGCAGACAGAGGTAAAGTGGATCTACAAGGTGGAGTGGATGCCGACAGATTACCAGCTAGTGGATGTATAGGTGTTATCATAGTCAATTGTGGGGTAAATGATAACAGTGCTGCAACCTGCTGTTCATACTTAGCAGACAAGGCCAAAAGCTTCTGCCTCAACTGTGGTGAGAAGGAGGGACGTTTTGGCACAGAAGCATGAACGTTCTCAGCCCTACCCAAAGCTTCTTTATTCCTGCTTTGTGTGTCTGGATCATGTTGTGAAAGTGATACCTGCATCAACATGTCTTTTCCTGGTTGCATGCTTTTCTCTGAACTTAATATGGCTTGTCTAGTGCTGTCACCAGGACTGGTTCGAAAAACACCAAAGTCTGAGGAAATTGGAGTTTCACTTCCTTCCTTGCCTTGTCTGCGAAATGAAGTTTTCTGCATACCTGAAGTAGAGGCAAGACCAGTGGAAAATTCCAACACTGGAGATGTGCTACTGTTTTTCAAAGATGGTTTTTGTCCTGAAGAATGGTTAGTAATCTTGGTAGGGGAAGGACTGAGTGCAATGGGATGGTGTGAACTGCCAACCAAAGGGGACTGTACATTTTTAAAAACTGTTAAATGGGATTGTTCTGGAGGACATAGGATCTTTGATGCTGACCCTGCAGGAGCAAGCACCGATGCTGAAGATTTATTGCCAAGTTCCATGGCAGTAGATGCAGATATGGCTACATTGTTTGCCTGCAGTGATACACCATCAGCGTTACAATGATGAAGCAAAACAGTAACTTTCTCCTTGGTGGATAGCATCTCTGATTTGGGCTCAGTTTTGATGATTAACTTTTTCTTGAGATATTCAGCTGCAGAGTCGCCATCGGGCATATCCATGACTCGTGTGATCTCATCAGTGGACAAAGGCTGACTCACAGATAAGCGGAACTTGCGCTTGATCTCCTGCCAATGATGTGGGGATTCAATCTTGATTTTAAGCCCTGGGCTGGAAAAAGGACTAACAGAGATGTTGAGTAAGGACAACGTCTTATTAGGAGTAGCAGCAGATTTTTTCTGAGGTGTGCAAGATGAAACGGTGTGCTTTTGTGGGGTAGATAAGTGTTTCTGTGGGGTAGAATGAACATTTTTGTGCTGCAAAGTTAAGGAACCCAGTTTCTGTGGCGTAGAATATCCTGGCTGATTATTTGTTTCAGAATTCAAGGAGTTGCAGTTGATTTTCTGGCTGGATGGGAGTGAAGCCTGGGGAGGATTAGAAGACCATGAAGCAAAAGAATGCACATCGTTTTGTGCAATAGATTTAGGTCTACTATTACTGGTAAATGGTTCCATGGGAGGCACAGAACTGACACTTGTGGTGACTGACGGAATGGTTTCAGACTGGAGAGGGGACTTAATAATATTCACATTTGGAAATCCCTTCATCTGGGTATCGATTCTCGGTTCACTGCTTCGTGTTTCATTGTCTTTAGGTGTCATGTTTTTCGACAGAGTCAGGATTTTCTCTCTCAGTTCAGCTAGCAATACTTCAGGATTTTCAATCTCAGCAGAGGAACTGAAAGGCCTGCCCTCTAACCCAACACTGAATGTGTGGTTCATAACCTGACTGGGCTGTAGGGAAGTGACTAAAGCTGTTGTGTCCAAACTTTGAATTACCTTGAGATTGGGATGGTTTTCTTCAGCAGTAGGCTGTGAGAATCTATGCGACTGCCCATTAATTTTTTCTGTCTGGGAGAAAGTGGGATGGTTTTCTTCAGCATTAGGCAGAGAGAATCTATGCGATTGCCCATTAATTTTTTCTGTCAGGGAGAAAGTGGTATTTAGATTCTTGAATGGTGAAATGTTGTGTTGCCGTCGTGTGTACTTTTCCTGCTTTGGATATGAGGTGTGCAATGGATCACTACCTTGCCATAGCACTTTCTCAGGAAACCCATCTACTTCATCATCGCCTGAAGATGATGTTTGCAGCAGTGATTCATCCTTACAAGACATTTCCATTGAGGAATCTGCCTGGTTCTCTTCAAAGGAACTTTTCGAATCAGTAGAAATTGGTGCATTTCCTCCAGCATTCGGAAAAGGAAGCCTTGCAGCCGATGAACCACCAGCTCCATTTTCTGGGCATCTAGCAGGAAACAACTGCTGAGGAAGAATTCTTCTTGGTAAGCCAAGCAGAGCCTGCCTTTGAGACAATGATTGGTGCTTTTTAGCTTGGCTGTTCATCTCAGATGTAGGACTGGTTAATACCGACGGCCGGCATTCAGCTGAAGAGAGTTGAAAAGCAGAATTTTTATATAAGGACATCCGCGTGGATGTTTCTCCATACTTCTTTTCAAAGGATAGTCTTTTGGCAATGCTGATTTCATTGCTGTTAGAATGTGACTGAAATTGGCGGGTTTTTTGTGGCTCCCTGGAATACTCTGATTGGTTCCTAGGAACATCAATGCTCTGCTGCCTTGCACATAGTAATTCATCTTGTTTTCTGTGCTTTTCAATCTGTTGGTAGTTATCTTTAAGACCTTCCTGTTCTCGACAGTACAGCCCCTCCAAACGGGACTTTTCAAAATCAGAGTCACGCATGGTGCTGTTGGCGAGAGGCACTTGACAAAACCTTCTCAAGTGGTGGGATCTGTCCTTTTGTGATAAGATACATCTACCATCATTTTCATTGCCACAATATGTTTCTTTGGAAGGGCTGTGTGCTGTGTACCTTCTTTTCTCTCTTGCCGAATGTGACATTTTCTGAGGGCTGTTCTTACTATGACTATGATGCTCAGCTGCCTGCAATGTGTAACCATCAACATGGTGATCTTGGCTAGTTTGGTTTCTACTCGAGAACTTGGGTGCAGTATTCATCACAACAGATTTGTTACCATGCATTCCGTTATCATGAAAATGCAGATGCTGGCGCTTGGTTGGACTATCACTTGCTGCAGAATGATGTGGGCGACTGTGTGGCATTTCTTGAAGATGATGAATCTTCAGATGCTTCTGTCTCTTGCTAGGGCTGACGGACTGCTTTTCAGAAATAGTCAGCCATTTCCCGTTATCATCTGCTTGGCCAGTAAAGTACCAGTCAGCCCCAACTTCTTCTGGATCATCAACAGAGGATGCTGCATCTGAAAAATTCAGATGACCAATATTACGACCTACACCAACCCTAAATGTTTTGTCTGGGACAGTTGTTAACACTTTTGTCCTAAATTCTGTTAAGGAAATCAACGAACAGTATTCTTCACCTTTCAACACTGTTTAGTTTCAGATGATTATTTCATCAAAATGCTTTGTCCAGTCAGCAAGGGCTAATACATTGGACTTTTTTTCTTTATTATTAATAGGTTTTGAAAAGTGAACTGTCATGACAAAAGAATGGCATATAACATACAGGCACCGTCAAGAACAGTTTAAAAGGTGAATGCATTAACAGAGCACCGCTTCAAGCAAATATTTTGTCCAATGTTGCATTATATCACATAAATTATGAATACCTTCTTCCTCTGCCATTGCTGCATCCTCCCAAGAGTCACTGTCACTATCACTGCCAGAAATGATCTCTGCATCACTTGGCTCACTCTCCTCCATGATTTCAGATGCCCAGATTGTGCAGTTAGCTAGAAAAATAAACCAGTTAAATCTGTACTGTTTCTACTCTCTCACAACCCCAAAATAAAACAATGCTTTAGCCTTTTCAATGGTCTTCAAACAGATTGCATGTCTAAACATAGATTTTACTGAATGCACTATATTGCATTTAGGGATTTACAAAATACATCAAACACAAAATGCTCACGAACCCATTGCAGTGTTACCTGAAATGACACTTTTTCCACAAGATTCTGGTGAATCAACCGATTCCGAGGCGCAATCATCCTCTAACTGAAAATAAAACATAACAAGGTAAGAAATAAATAATTAAGTGAAAACATTACCGTCATTCATCACAAGAATGTTTTTCACCCCAAAATATCTTTCTCACATGTTGTTATACATTTAATAGTCTAAGTAGTATAATTTAAATCACAATTGCACTTCAATCGCAACTTATAACAAGCAATACTTCCCATATTAATAAATAATAAAAAATATATTAATCCTGAAATTACGACAATCTATTAAAGTATTAAAGAAATGCATTTGTTCGACAGTTCCCTAGTGATAACATTTTAAGCATTTAAATTTGAACATATGTTTTTTTCTAGTGAATCAAAGTAAGCGCAGTACCAAAATACAGTTTAACATGCTTACAACGAAGTCCAGGGGAAATGATTTTCACTTGATTATAGCTGAAGTTTGTGGTAGCCGTTACTCGACAGTTAGTGGCCAAATTGTGTGTTTGTATTCATTATATCCGTTGTGTCTCTAAAGTGAATCTTTGATGAAACATTTACAGCCCAGAACATGCTAAACTATACTCTAAATGTTATTGCAACAAGGATGATTTTAATAATAATCATAATAATAATAATAATAATAAATTGCATTTATACAACGCATTTTTCATTAGAATAACAACTCAATGCGCTTACACACATCATTTGTACGCATCATCACAACATTCGTACTACATCATGTACAGCATCATTGAGAAAGTATTATTACTGTTCATACTATTTACACAGAAAACGCCTTGCGGAACAGGTGCGTTTTTAAGCAGCTCTTAAAGGAAACAAGGTCTGTACAATGTCTTAAACCAGCAGGCAGCGCATTCCAAACCTTGGGTGATTGAAAACTAAAAGACCGGTCGCCAACTGTCTTAAGCAGACGCTTGGGCGTTTTCAACAGTTTTTTATTTGATGAGCGCAAAAGAGTTTTTTTTAAAGAGTTTTGGGCAGGTCATGATACATGACGGTGATCAAGAGAGAAAAAGCTGAATAATGTTCAGTATCACATCCCAAGATTATACAAATTTACAACAGCGAATACCTTTATTTCTTTTCTTTCAAACAAAGCACTCCTAACAAGTGTAACCCGAGAGGGAATTAAATAGCAAACACTTATTTCTTTTCTTTCAAACCAAAACAATTAAAATAACACATTCGTTTAACCTGCATAGGATACACATTTAACTTTTTATCTTTTCTCTCTCTCACACACACACACACATGCACACACTCACAAATGCATGCACGCACTCACACAGATCCAAATGAGAATTAATAACAAGCCAAATAAGCATTTTATTAAGATTGTAACCTGAGAGGGAATTAAGATTAATACACATATGCTCACATGCATGCGCAACAACGCAGCCACAATGTTAATGGGCACAGAAACTAAAGCACACGCACACATATGCTCGTGTTGTAGCCTGTAGCCTCTCCACATCAAAGCAATTACACATGACATTTGTACATGTTTTATGCATACATTTTAATGTTAATCACGCACACCATCATTCTTTTCAAAAGAAAACATACCTGCCAAAATAATAAAAGAAAAAAAGTAATTGCAAAAAATCGCAGGTACACACACACAGAAACACGCAGTCAAGCGTGTGCGCGTGCACACACACACAAGCAAGTCACACACATAAACACAAACACACAGACTTTCCTTCTCCCTCTTTCTCACTGTCTCAGTCTCCCTCACATACACGCACACACACACACACACACACACACACACCCACACCCACACTACCTTTAAAGAGTCATAGTGTCAAAGCTGGATGTTTATTTTTGGTGACAAAATCAGTTTAATTGGGAATTTGCATTTTTGTCACATTATTAAAAAAAAAGATAAAATGGGCAATCGTTGCTCAAACCCACCACTAAGCTTTACATTGTAGACATCTCCTACATGACTATGTAAAAAAACCACTGTGCCTAATATTATTTCTATACACACTTTCACTGCCATGCTATTATTTTCTTTTTTAGATTCAACCTTGGTGCCATCAATTGGCCAATAAACAAATGAAATATCAAAACCGTACTTTGAAGAGAGGTTACCTTTCCCAACATCAATCGAGTTAAACGTACAGCTTCTAAAAATTAGTTATTACGTAGGCTAACGTGAAACATCAGCACATACACATATGCACCCACACACACTCACAGAACACACGTACTCACACATATACACAAACTACTCTCAATCACTCTCTCTCTCATTTAATGCTTTCATATGAACACACACACGCTTTGTATGTCTCCTTAAGTTCTTACTTTTTAAGGTGCTTAATTTGATGGTGGAATTTCACATTCACAGATTATGCAGCTTTTTTACTAGTGTGGATACACTTCATCATGTGATATTTCCAGTGTGAGCTGAATTACCACATAAGAAAAACCCAAAAGATGTCAAAATTTCGGCATGATGAACATGCCGCCATTTGCGCAAAGTTACCTCATTTGGGAAGTATTTGAACTTTGAAGTCGTTACTTAAGTCGAAAAAAAAAACTATGGTCGATGTAAGCGAAGCTTCGTGGTAATAATGTTCATTGTATCCAGAAAGTTCTAAGTAATTAATAAGAATAACTCTGTTAGGGGATTTTGTTTCCTTCGGTAAAAGCGTTGTTCGCTAAAAGCGTGTTCATTGTAAACGTGTTTGGCTGTGTGTAGGGGAAAAAACACCATCCCAACTTTGTATACTTACCAAACTTTTCCTCAAAACTGTGGTATTGTCTGAAAGTGAAAACAAAGCAGAGGGTAACAGGCAAGTCTCATTACACAGCATAAAATCCGGCTACAATGCCTCTTTAAGTCAGATTCCAAAATCATGTATTTTAATGTAATAGTTTCCAAGCTGGTGCGTTAGAATTTGGCATGCTCCCGAGCGCCTAAGGAGCCTTAATTCCTGTTTGGGCACCCAGATCTTAGTTGATAGTGCGCTCAACAAGCGCGTTTCAAATCCTAAAAGAAAGTTAAGCTCCCTTCAAATAGTCAACATTGTAATTAAAGATCGGAGAAAAACTTCAGAGTGATACCAACAGATATATATTCCGTTGCACATCTCATTCTTATTTTCTCCATTCACTTTTGGTTGCAATGAGTTTCCAATAGTCTCCCTTTATGCATGAAAGATGAGCTTTTTGATTGGCCAGTAATTTATTCAATGACCAATCAGGGAGTCAGTTGCTATCTCGTGCGTGTAACATGAAGTTACTGTGAAACAAGAATGTTGAATGTGTTTTGCATCATCAAAAAATGTTCTTTCAACCAAAAATTTGGGTTCTTCTCAGATATTGAACATTGAGCCTTTGTTATTGGTTTATATTGTTACTGATATTTTTAAACACTTTTTTCTGTTTCAAGTGTCAAAATAATAACAGTTTTTTTTGTGTATAACTAGGTAGTCAAAAGCCATTTTTAAAAAATGATTTCCTCATCACAAAACTGACATAGATTTAAAGAGCTTTTCATTCTGAACACAGTGGTATATTTTTTTTCCCCATAGGACAAATAGGTAAAAAGTTATTAATGTTTGAAAATGCCGAATGTTGGTGTTTTTTTGGCAACGTTTTGGAATTGAAGAAATTGACAACTTTGGAGTCTCAAAGTGAAGCCAATATTGATACCAGGAAGCTGATTTTTGACAGGTAACCCCTTCATATGTTATACTCCAAGCCCAATTTTCTTCAGGCCTCTCCCATGTAATGTTCAGCCGTTTTGGTGCTTCAAAGTTGGGAAATCATCAAATTCGCAGTGCGCGCCGGCAAATTATAGGCCTACTGGTGTGCTACTACGCTCAGCACGCGTGTCGCTTAACAGGCCTACGAGTACGCAATGACCGCAAGAATTCCCGAACACCGTTTGGGTAGGCTTTTCTACGGCAAAGCGCTCCGCGATACAGTAATGCACAAATTAATAAATACCCTAGTTTTATAAAGGAAAGTCTGCTCTTTATTTCTTGCTAAGTTTTAAACTTCTAGTTAAAATCAAACTTACATCAAAACCGCTTTATCCACTTTGTTCGGCTCGTAACAAAACTTTTACACACGAGAGCCCCACAATACCTATATGTAAATGAAGCTAAGTATCCGAACTTCTCATTGGTTCTTATTTTTAGGCCATCCAATGAAGTATCGCAAAGCACTTAGACTTTGAAACGAGCCCCTCTCAGCAAACGACGCTGACAACTTTTTCCGCACCGCCATTCAGCGCTCGGATAGGGGCGTATTCAAAAGCTGTTTTCTCAGAATCTTTCGCATAAACATGCATTAAAAACAACACAGATGTAAAGATAAAGCTTTCAATTTTTATTTGAATACAGCCACTGTTCGTTTTGATGCAGTTTTACATTAATAATAAGTGTTGAAAGTGAAGTGAAAACTGAGTCAAAACTGCCGACCGGACAAGAGCTAATGAAGGGCTTGGAGTACCTAGTATAACCAAAACCACAGTATTGGTTTGGTTTTTATTTTTGTCATTCTGCAACTGTTTGGTTAGCTTTAACTGGAAGGAATTTCTTAGGTCACTCGAGTATTCAAAGTTATTTTCTTTGGGCACTCAAACATTTTTGGGGGTGCCCAAAAGTTTCAAGTAAGGCATCGAAAGGGCACCCTTGTAAAAAAGTTAATTTCTAACCCTGCAAGCTGTCAGCGGTTTCAGTACTTTCACTTTCAGTTAGAATAATCCTTGCAAACAGTACAACAAAACACGCAAATCACAAGTTTACATATTGTTTCTCCGCGTCTCAGCGTTTAATATCACCATGTTTATCTGTTTGAAGCGCTTTTTCTATATCCCACAGTAGGCAAGATGCTACAGAAGTGCTTTTTTTTTCATTATTATTGATGTAATGTAACTCTATAACACAAATACTTCTTTTAATGCGACATTACGATGGATAGCAATAGCTGGTCCCATTCCTTTTCTTATGCGCATAATGATAATAATAAGAAGCCTTGGGTGCAGAAAGCACATTCCTGCCTTCCTATCCTATCCCGTAACTCAAAGGTCGTTGGGGCACCACAGATGATCATTTAACCAGCGTATCCCCATCTTTCTCTGTCCTCAGCAGCCCTCATGGCTTCGCTCAGTGTCAAGCCAGTCTATCCTCGAATGTTGTTCTCCCACCACTTTGTCCGTCTCCCTCTTCTTATGCCTCTTTGCACCGTGCCTTGCAGGATGGTCTTTGCAAGGCCTGATGCTCTGCTGACGTGGCCATACCATCGGAGTTTCCGTTTCTTTACCACTGTGAGCATGTCATAGCGTTGTCCAATGGCTGGTGTGATGGTCTGTCGGATTCCTTTGTTGGTGATGTGCTGGGTCTTCTGTAGCACCTCATCTCCATGCTTTGTATTCTTCCTTGTAGATGTGCTGTGAGGGTCCATGTTTCGCAAGTGTATAAGAAGAGGGAGATGAAAAGGGAGCGCCGCAGCTTTATCTTGGAATGTAGACTGACAGGGTTAATACTCTAAAATTGTCCCAAAATTTCCCAAACTTTCAAGACCAAAAACAACATTTCCAAGACTAATAAACATGATTATATTTCTGAAATTGTCCACAAATCATTAAAACTGCACAATCCCGGCATCTTTGCAACTGACTTTTGCTTCCTCTGGCAAGGGAAAGATCTAATTTCCGAAGTTTTGAAAGGGAAATAACTCATTTCCTGTGACCGTGAGAAAACGGAAGTATACTGATCGTCTTTCCTTCAACAACAAGAAAGTAAAAATAATTCAACGCACCCACTCTATCATCCAAATTTTTCTTGTCATCTTTGCTTGTTGTGTGTGAATCCGAGAAGCAGAGATTGTGCATTCTGTCAAAATTCACAAACTTTCACAAACCCCAGACACTTTATTAAGTTTTCAAAGACTTTCCAGGGCCTGGAAAATTGAACCCAGTTTCTCCGGCACTTTCAAAGACCTTCAAATACCGTAGGAACACTGACTGATGGTCCTGTCTTTCCAAATGGGCTTCAGCTGCAAGTTAAGACTATTCTCTTGGGCGACCTCTACCGATTTTATCATTTTCAATGATTCATTCAAGTTTCCCAGAGACAAACACACTAACTGAAATTTTTCCATGAAAGTTGTTCACCTTCCAGTGGGAAAGGCTGCGGGCAAATAACTCTGCCTAAATCACTATCCAGGTGGGTAGGTGGCCATTTCTGGGTTCAGCATCCCTGATAAAATACATTTTTTTCCCAAATCAAACTCAACCGTTACTCACCTCTTGCTGTCCTGTCAGCATCCCCACCCCTTGAGCAGCCAATTTTCAAAGCTCTCATTTGCAGCAGCTTTCCTGAGTGAGCAGCAGAAAATATTAATTTTATTCAATCAGTAAATGAGTGACATATGATACAGATTACTCATGTCAACGTTTGAACCCTTATGAAACAATCGCCATCGAGTGGGATATAATAATAATAATAATAACAGGCAATTTATACAGCGCTTTCCAAAATCACAAAGTACTGTACACAAACAAATGTAAACACAACATGCGTACATTGGTCAATAACACACAACCACATACACACCCCAACACCCAAAAACACTCACTCAGGGCGCCTAAGATATCCACAATGTTGAAGGGACATAACTAAAGTTGAGTAAAGTCGACTAACATTGAGCAACATTTGGATTGGCGATAATCCTGTCAACTCAAAGCTGGACCCTTATGTAGCCAGCTCTAACCTAGGGGATAACAACATCTAAGTAAAAAAAACAGCATAACCTTGAGGGTAGTAACTTCAACTTGAACTAATACTAGTAATACTAATAGACAAGAATATATATAGTTTGGTAGTGTAATTTCACTAGTAAAATACATTCACACACATTCCAATCCATTCACAGTCATACACTGTACAAAAAAATACCTCTGTTTTTCACAATCCTTCCATGGTAAAGGTCAATGATGTCATCATTGGGAAACTCTTGATCATACTGGACAAAAACAATCAATACATTATATCAATTATCAATAAAATAAACAAAATGTAACGACTTGTAAGTTGTAACTTATAAGTAACTTCAAAATATAGGTTTCTGTCACTCAGCACCGTGTAGCCAATCACAGACTCTAAAGTCTTTTCTTTCGTCTTTGTAAACTCGTGGGCCTCCTACATATGTACGTATATAATTGAGGCCTACGAAAGACAAGACTTCCAGGCCTGTGGGCCAATAAAGGCAGGGCTGAGCTTTAACGTTCGCCAACGGCCCCTAAAAATAGTGTGTGGCGAGCTCGATTTGGGGTACCATTCGCCCGGCTGGCGACTTGAAAATACCGCCAGTGGTAGAGATTCTGTACCTGTACACGGACTTTTGACTTGCAATGTAAAACAAAACACGCGCCAACCGCTTCTGCAGTCAGCACCGGAGACCCGTTCCGATGCATGGTAGGAAGTTAGGTAACGCTAGCAAAGCGAGGGATTTGCGAAGTAAAAATAGCCTTTTCTCGCGAGACTTTCTTCTTTCCCTCGCCGCGAAACGCTACTGCCCTGCGAGATCCTAGCCTTCTTGCTTCCTTGCGTGTATCGGAACGAGTCTCTGACTTCCTTGATGAGCCACGCGAGACTTGCCGTACTTTCGATATTCCCCATTCTCAATCTTTTGTCAATCTCGAACGATGTGGCGCTTTTTAAGCGGTGTCTCGGAGCCTCCAGCAAAAAAAATAAAGTCCGAAGAAGAAAAAAAAAAACAGCTGAAGAAGGCACACCCAAGCTCCTTCAAGTTTTGGAACATTGAGGAGGAGGATGTCGATGATGAATAAATTATACAGTGCTTGTTTTAAAAAATGAAACAGTTTTGATGTTGAAATTTATCTTGTTTATTAGCTGCAATAGTTATACAGTTAAAAAAAAATGACCGTGCTTTCAATCAAGGGGTCTGGCAACCTGAGAAATATTTTGGCAACTTCAACTTCCCAGGTTAGGAGCCCGGCTGGCTCCTTAGCCTGGCTTGCTAAATCTCAGCCCTGTAAAGGCAATATGTACGCCTGCTGTTTGGACAGAATATGAGCAATTTGGTTTGGTCCATGCTCCTATGATTTAGTCAGCAATTTATCCGTGGTTTAAAGCTGCAACCTCAGACCTATAATTACCATAATTATAAGACAATTCTGAATTCAATTATTGCTCTCCACTCTCACTCTCCTATCCTATCCCGTAACTCGGAGGTCGTAGGGGCACCACAGATGATCGTTTAACCAGCGTACTCCATCATCTTTCTCTGTCCTCAGCAACCCTGATTGTTTCGCTGAGCAGTGTCAAACCAGTCCATTCTCGAATGTTGTCCTCCCAAATCTTTTTCGGTCTCCCTCTTCTTCTACCTCCTTGCACTGTGCCTTGCAGGATGGTCTTTGCAAGACCTGATGATCTGGTGACGTGGCCATACCATCGGAGTTTCCGTTTTTTCACCACTGTGAGCAGGTCATCGTGTTGTCCAATGGCTTGTGTGATGGTCTATCAGACTTCGTCATTGGTGATGTGCTGGGTAAAGGAAACGCCCAGAAGTCTTCTGTAGCACCTCATCTCCATGCTTTGTATTCTTCGTTGAAGATCTGCTGTGAGGGTCCATGTTTCGTAAGCATACAGGCAGATGGAGATGACAAGGGAGCGCAGCAGTCTTACCTCGGAATGTAGACTGATGGTCTTGTCTTTCCAAATTGGCTTCAACCTCGCCAGGGCAGCAGTTGTTTGTGCGATCCTGGAGAGCACTTACTGTTGAGACCCATTGTCTGATACAATGGCTCCTAAATATTTGAAGCTATGAACTGTGTTGGGAGATTGGCCTTGGACTTTGATGTCCGTGTTGAAGCCATTGGTGTTGTTGGTCATCATTTTGGTCTTCTCTGCACTTATTTCCATTCCATAAGCTCTGGAGGTGGTGTCAAGCCTCTGTACCAGCTGTTCAAGTTCTTGTTCCTCTCCAGCCAATGCATCAATGTCATCCGTAAAACGAAGGTTGGAGATTGCTCTTCCCCCTATGCTGACTGTGCCTTCGTGATCTGCAAGGGCATCTGTCGCGCTCTAGGAAGATGTTGAAGAATGTTGGAGAGAGTAGGCATCCCTGACGCACACCGATTGTTGTTCTGCACCAGTTTATGATGGCGCTGTTGTAGAGGACTGCACTGGTAGCCTTGTCATACAGGCTTTTGTCTTTCCTTGAGCGCCCACAATCATAATGTTGATCTCGTGGCACTTACTTTTGATGACTTCAATAATTTTAGGGCTGATGTTGTACACTCTCATGGTTACCCACAGAGCTGCATGCCAGACTCGGTCAAACGCCTTTTTGAAGTCTACAAACACATGGTATAGATGTTGTTGGTGCTGTAGGTATTTCTCGCAGATTATTCTGAGGTTGAAAATCTGTTAAGTGGTATTTCGCCCTGCCCTGAATCCTGCTTGTTCTTCAGCTATGATTTGTTCAGCTTGGGGTTCCAACCTGTTGAGTTTTATTTTCAGGAGGACCTTACTGGGATGGCTGATGAGGCTGATCACCTGATGGTGCGGTAATTTTTACATTCCTGAAGGTTACCTTTTTTGGGAAGAGTGATGACAAGCCACTGGGTCCATGGTGTAGGCCACTCTCCACTCTGCCAGATCTTGTTACAAATAACAGTGAGTGCGTCAATCATCGCTTCTTCTCCTGCTCTAAGAAGTTCCGCGGGTATGTTGTCCACTCCCGCTGACTTCCCCTTCATCAGCGATTGCCCTGCTGCATATATAAGGCTCTAACTCTCACTCTGTCACTGTCATTGCATATGCACACGCACATCATAACATAACACATTCGAGATTCAGCTGTGAAAGGGTCAGGTCGACTTGGTCTTGCCTCCTCTTCGATATCTACATGAAGGAATTTTTACTCCTGAATCTTCATTTGTGCTCTGTGACACTTTTGTGACAATTGTGTTTTTACACTTGTGTGACTTTGGAGGTGAAAACAACATTCATATTGGGATTTTTGTGAGATCTCGGACTACAGTGTTTTACTCTTTGGAGACATTTTATCCTTGGAGAATATTGGATTTAAACAACAGTTCTGCTGTGCTGCGATCATCTCTTCTCGACGGCTCGGCGAAACCTTTACCCGCCAAACCTTTACTCTTGAGACAGTGCTTGAGTGCAGCTAACCTGTCGCCACTGCATGTACTTTGAAGGCAGCGTACCGCCCTGCGATCGGCGCTTCTAGGCGACAAGCGAGTTTTATGGTAAAATAATTTTACTATTTGTCCCTATTTTAGGTCCTGAATTGGATTTTTAACTTTGACCGGTGTGTGGCTTTGTGTGGGCCCCCCCTTCCTGTTTTTTTTTTTTTTTTTTTTTTTTTTTTAGTATCACAATCTTATGGATAAGACTGGGTCTTGTTGTTCTCCAAAACGCCATCGTATGGCAAACAGGGGTAGGAAAGACTCCCCAGTTGTTAAGAATAAAATCGATGAACATTTGATGGATAGCAGCCTGAATGGCCTAGGAGACTGTCCAGTCAACATTGTTCCACTTGGCGACTTGGTTGCCAGTGTTGATACAGGATCGGCTAATACTGGCCGTAAGAGAAAAACTTTGTCTGTTTCTTCTTCCTCCTCTGGCAGCTCAAACGAAAAATCAATTGAGGTGGATGATCGCTCCCCGAGTCCTGGTCTTGGTGCCTCGAGCCCGGAGTGTAGCAGCATTCCACCAGAATTTGAACCGTTGGCGACTTCTCCGTGCTCTGTGCCGGCCGAGCCGTCGGCCGAACAGGACAAAAATTGGAAAACCGTTACCGGTAGACGCACATACAAAAGCAAAGGGCCGCCATTGCCGCCTGTTGCTCCAAACTATGGCCTGTGCCAGTTTCCAGTGGTTATTACTCAAGTGGGGGACAAAACTTCTTTGTCCCTCAGATCTCTTACCTGGAAATTGGCAGACTTGCTAAAAGCCCCAGTGGGGGTGGTGGATAGAGTTAGGCCACTAGGCGATGGTTTCTTGATAGGGTGTAAAACCAAAGTACAACAGCAAAAGTTGCTGGAGTTGCTGGAGCTCTCGCAAGTTGGCCAAGTTTCCATCTCTTGTAACATTCCTATCCCCACTGTGGATGGAGTAGTGTCAGGCATTCCCGTCTCGGTAGCCGAGGCGGAAATTCGCGAAAAATTCGATGGGGCCATCGGACCTGATGGGACCGTGAACGACTGCATAGTGCGGAGTTTTCGGCGGCTTCCTCTGGCGGACGGGCAACCGTCTACTTCGGTGAGGGTCACCATTGAAGCGGATACACTTCCTCCTGGTCTTCTCATAAATCACCGAGAATACGGGGTTTCACCATATGTAGCAGCAGTGGTCCGATGCTACCACTGCCAAAAATTTTGACATGTTAGAAAACAATGCAAATTTGGTCAGATTTGTTCTTCGTGCGGTGCGGCCGGTTATGCTGGCGCCCAATGTAAAGCGGCAAAACAGTTTTGTGTAAACTGTAAAGGTAGCCATTCAGCCGCCAATCTCAGTTGTCCCACTCTTCAGGAGCGCCGTTTGGCGAACCGATTAAGAGCAACAAACTACATGCCCAGGGTACAGGCTCTACATGCAGCAAAGAAGCAAATTGCAGCCGACTCTAATCGGTTATCAAGTGAGAAGACCGGCGCTCCCATAATTACTGTGGCAGCGTCTGGATCTTTGCCGACGAGTAACGTTGGACTACCCAGCTCGCCCCCCCGCCTGGCGGGTGGAATCGAAACTGGAGTGCCTCCACAGGTTATTCAAACTTCAAATGCTAAATCTTGGCCGTCGGTGAACCGTCGGGAAAAACATGACGACCCATCAGCGGCTGTTCAAAAGCTAGAACAAATGGTTGAAAAACTTACAAAAACTGTCTCTGACTTGGTCGAGGTGGTGAGTGGCTTGATTGATAAATCAAAAACAGTACCCGATCGGGACGGTGGGATGGACTGTGCGCCGGATTCTATTCCGCCGCAGATTGTTAGACCGGCGGTAAGGGATGCTGAGTCCCAGTGCTATCAGAAGAAACCGGCTGCGCGGCATGCATCATCTCAGTGTAGCCTGGTTGATACAGAACTTCTTTTGCTGCCTCCGCAAATCAAAACCTTCTTAAATCAACTCGAAGTCTATAGAGACCTCATAGGAGCAACAATGTCTCGAAAAAATTACAGTAAATTTGAAGAAGCAGTAAAAGTTACCAGAGATGTCTTGGTTCCAATGTCCGAAGATATCCCTGAAGATATCCCAGTAGAAACCGACAAAAAGGCAAAAAAATCGAATGTTGCCAAACGTTAGACCCAAGCTATAGACATAGCTTATACCATCTTTTTAATTCAGCCTTGAACTTGACAGGCTAGATTATATTTGTAAATAAGACGACTAATTATAAATGGATTATTTTATTAATTGTTCATCCACTGGACTAAAAATGATAACTGACTGATATATATGTCTTTGAAAGATGTAAATATTTTAAGGCTTTCTTACCAAAACTACTTTTAAAATTATTAAAGACACTAAATCTATTTTAACCTAAACTAACCAGGCCTTTTTGAGCCTCCTTTTAATCCTCTTTTAAAAGTTTTCCTAGGGGGGGAATTGTCTCACTGCCACACACTGTTGATACAGTAACTTTCCTACCTTCCTTCCGGCCTGTTGCCGGCCTCCCGTCCCTTGGCGCTAGTGGTAAAACCAGACCTGGTCTGGCAGATTTTAGTGATGCGGGCTGTTCATAGCCCAGTTTAAATGTCCTTAACATATATTAGGACGTAAAGCTTCGCTTCATTCATTCTGTCACTGTCAGTAGTCTCGGGTGTTAGATCGATGTTTTCGGATTTATTTTTGCCACTGAAGAAATCAACCGCGCAAAAAATAATAATCAAGAAATATACACACTTTTCGGCATATTTCGTCGAATGTTGATTGAAATCTCGTCGCACTGCGCTCCAAACAATAAGCCAGATGACCTGTTGTTGACAAATCGCCCGCCATTTTCCAACTGTAGAGATTTTGACTTCCGCTCAGCTAAATAGCCTAAGAACGACAACTCTCTTTCATTTCCCTGCTGTCTGCTATTGAAAGTGTAATATAACTTTCATTGCATTTCCATTTAGATCGTGGAACAACCCGCGTGTCGCCCTTTGCTACTCCTACTACACCGTGCATCAGGAGCCTCAGCCATCTCTGGTGGTACCTCTCTTTTGCAACGATCGGCCTACTCTTGGCCTATTGAAGCTTCTTCAGACTTCAGTTCAGTTCTTCTTTGCACGCTAATTTTGCCTCTTTTTTTTTGTTTTTGTTTACTTTACTCACCAATTATCCCTAAACGCATCAAGCGAGGGAACGTACGTAAAAGCTGTAGTAATAGCGGTGTAGCATTAGATGAAACATAGGCTTTTGTCGATAATCGTACTAGCATTCATAGCGTGCAGTCTATCAAGTCTGCCGCCATGCAGTTGCAAACTGCAGTCTACTGCAGCCAAAGACTATGAAAGGATAAGATAATCACCGAATCAAATTGGTCGATGACAAAGCATGCCACAAAGACATCAAGACCCCCCCCCCCCCCCCCCCCCCCCAAGACCAGCAGTTTCTACAAGCAGACTGTAACAAATTGGCTGATTGGAAAAATCGCTGGATGATGTCATTCCACCCCCAAAAGTGCTCAACTGTGCACATGACCAGACATCGCAAAAAGCTAAAATGTGACTACCTCCTCCATGGTCATAAATTACAAAAA
Source organism: Oncomelania hupensis (assembly GCA_036898135.1). Taxonomy (NCBI): domain Eukaryota; kingdom Metazoa; phylum Mollusca; class Gastropoda; order Littorinimorpha; family Pomatiopsidae; genus Oncomelania; species Oncomelania hupensis. Next base: position 54,853,462 of record CM072518.1, on the reverse strand, counting down.
GAAGCACAAGTGAAATACCTTGGCGTTACCCTGACAAGTGACCTGAAGTGTTTTTCCTAAGAAGAAACCTGAAGACCTCAAACAAGAAACTAAAGCAAACGGCCTATCGAGCGCTTGTGCGTCCAGTCCTGGAGTACCCCTGCCCAGTGTGGGATCCTCACACATCAAATGGCATCCAATGCCGAGCTTTACGATGGGTCTCAAACCGGTACCGGCAGACATCAAGCCTGGACCAGATGATGGAAGATTTGCTGACGACCTTCTACAAAATTTCATCATGGCCTAACAATGATCGACAGCCGATTCAAACCAAAACCCAGCTCCCGACAAAAATGTAGTTCCCGCTAGTACCACCCAGATTCCTATGATATTCCATCCCACAGAACCGACTATAGACAAAAAAACTTCTTTCCCGCACCATCCCAGAATGGAACTCCCTGCCCGTTGATGTCACTTCGGCAGACTCCCTGACCTCTTTCCAGGTCAGGATTTAGCTCCTCCAATAAAACCCCTATCCCCCTACCCAAATCCCCTTCCCATCCCTTCACCTGCCCAGATACCCCACATTGTCCCATCCCCCTGATCTAAAACAATAAAACACAGCCCCACCCCCACCCCCCACCCACATCTCATTGCAGCAAGTTTCTTCAACTATTGAAGTTGGTTGCCTACAACAAAGAAGAAGAAGGTCCCTCACCTTAACACCAACAGCAGCATTGCCCCCCTTTCCCTCCCTTTCCCCCTCCTCTCCCCTACCACAACTGCCCACCTCTCCATTGTTTTCTCCATCTGTGATCCTGTTTTTACTACGACAGCCATTTTGCCAACATTCCTATTCAATGTAACCTTATCTCGACACATGCGCTGCTTTAACAAAATGTTGTTGGATGCCTAATCAGTAGAACTAGAAGAAGATTTTCTTCGTAACTCTGTGAATGAGTTTGTTGAACATGATGTGAAATCTGCTTAGGAGTGTATACCCTAGTAAGTACGGAAACCATGCTCAGCGTCATAGTTCTGTGTCATAATAATAATAATATCCTTCCAGCTGAGATGATCAAAGTAAGTTGTTTATCAGGGCAGTGATCAGTATTTTCAGCAGCATACTCCCAAACCCCTTAAAGTCTACAGATTCTTCACAAAGATGAAGGCGGTAGTTTCACAAGAAGAAGAATAATTATTTTAACTATGATAATTTCAAACTTCTTATTGTTGAAGAATGCCGCAGCTTGAAAAGACTGACAGATAATGCGATGCAAAATTGTGAATGGTCTGATCCCAGCCCTACCCGTTGACAAAGTCCTCACCTCAGCGAACAAAAGCAGGGAAAAAATCAAATCCATCACCCGCTAAAGATGCACAAATAAAAATATCCATCAGAAACTTTTCAATAGCAATGACACACTGCTTCCAAGTCCCACCCTCCAAAACAGATGAGTATAAAAACTCAGCTGCTCACCTGGTTCTCAAACCGTCCTCTATATGCCTAGTGTGTCCGGGGATGTTAATCTACCTGCCTGCCTGCCTGGTTCTCAAAATGAAAAAATCTGATCATATCACACCTCTCCTACATTCTCTCCACTGGCTTCGTGTACCTCAGAGCATTACCTACAAAATCTGTACTTTCTGTTACAAGTGTTTCCATGGATTAGCCCCTTACTATCTCACCTAGAACATTCACTTCTACAAACCATCTAGAAATCTGTGTTCTTCCTCTGACACCCTCATGCTACAAATGCCCCGCTACAAATTCTCCTCTGCAGGCTCTCAATCCTTCTCAGTGCTTGGTGCTTCAACTTGGAACTCTCTTCTTTTCTCTTTTCGCAACTCTCCTAACATAGCCACTTTCAAGTCCAACTTAAAAATTCAGCTCTTTCTTCAAAATATCTGATCTTGCCTCCCAGTCCCATCACCCTCATCATTCCTTATTTTCTGATTCAGACCACCGTCATCACACCGCACGCCCCCAGACTCCTCACTCCTTAGCTGCTCTCCTCCTCCCCCTCCCTCCCTTGTCTTTTATAGTTTACTTGTAAATATTCTTTTTCATGTTTGTATTATGTCTTTGCATAATTTATTAATGTCTCTTTTTTTGTTTCACTTCTTTTTGTATGGATTTCGATGTTAACGTTAAGTATAGATGTGTGAGAACTGCACTTTGAACTGATGTCATTAGGAAAAAGCGCTATATAAATACGCTTATTATTATTATTATTATAAAAATTCGTTCTTTTTCCTAACGTTGATGGAGATGAACATTGTTGACGACACCACTGTCAACTTGCCCAGTTTTAGCGTCTTTACATCTGTGCTTGGGTATAGTGGCTAGCCAAACTAGCCCATATCCAGTGTTTCTAACCAAGAACTGTAGAATTATTATCAATAATAATAATAATAAGGGTATATATTTATATAGCGCTTTTTCCTAATTACATCAGTTCAAAGCGCATTTGTTACGTATTTATACTTAATGTTAACATCGAAACACATACGAAAAGAAGTGAAACAAAAATGATACACTAATAATTTATGCAAATACATAATACAAACAGGAAAATGTTTTTTTTTTACAAATAAACTATTATCGAGAAGAGTCTTGACATTTATTATGGCATGCACACACCCGCCACAAAGAAAGTCATCAGTTCTTGTGACGAACCCACCAAATTAACAAAATAACGGCGGGAATCCAGATCCATATAATAAATAAGATTTTGTAGATTATATCTAAATTCAAGTGAAATATTACAGGGTGGTGTAACTCGCTATTGAAAATTGCATATAACTTTGTCAATAGTTTGGCATTTGAATGAAACCAAATGTTTTGGGCTCCTTACAGTGGCAGAATTTAATGGTGATCTCTGATTTCATATCGCAGTGACAAGAGCCGCCTAATATGGCTCGCCGCCTGACGCTGCAGGAACGAACTGAGCTGGCCACCCGTTATGAAGAGTGGAAGTCTGTGATACAGGTGCAGAGGTGGTGGCGGAGTGTTCATGGGCCTCGCGCTTCAGTAGATGCCAAGACCATCAAGAACTGCCACGCCAAGCTGATGACGACGGGATCCGTGGAAGACATTCGCAGAAGCGGTCGTCCCGCGACGTCCAGGTCGGAGGACAATGTGCAAATGGTGCACAAAATGTTCACCCTAAGTCCCAAAAAGTCGACACGCCAGGCTGCTCGTGAAAGTGGCCTAACTCGCCACACGATCCAATCTGTTTTGAAGAAGGTTCCCAGGAAAACTTGTTTGAATACAATCAACCAATGATTAGTAAAAGTTATTAGCCATTTTCAACAGGGAGTTATTTTTCAGCCACCCTAAATAATAATGTTCTTTAATTACCCTAAGTTCTCTATCGCACTTGGCTTTACTCAAGGCGCGTTGTGTTAAGTGAGTTGGGTACTTTAATTTATGCATAGCCCTGGGCATTTATAATTATATCCAAGTGTTTGTCATGCCATATTTATTATTATCCAAAAGATTTCAGTATCGTGAATAAGTGATATTAAAATCTTTTGAAATATGTGATATTAACCCTTTCATTGCCAAGAGAGAATTACACTGAATTACAATCATTTGCCAGGCAAATGTGGCTCGCGATCTTAAAAAAATTATAAAAAATCTAGTTTGGATAGTATTAAGAGATAATTGAGGTAACACCTATAAATTTATAAAAGGCAATTTGATGTTATAAACAAATATGCTATTTGGAAAAATATGTAAATTTTGGGATTGGTTAAAACTGCTAGTTTTAATTATTTGGGTGAGTAAAGTGTAACCTCCATAGGTCCAAATTTTGCATTGCGAACTATGTTCAGTTTTTTCATGAATAACAATATGATAATAATGAGTGTGCCTGCAATGTTTCAGGCAATTCTATCTACAATTTCATGATACATTTTCATTTTAGTCAGTGACAGGAATCGGAATTCCTGAAAAGTTTTAGCCTCAAAAGTATTACAGCTTCGCTGAGATCTAATTTTTAATAACAAGAATGTTCACAATTTTGCTTGCCTTCTTTCACCTTGCTGTTGGTTGTCATGCTCACACCTTCGTGTTATTTCCATCTGTGAGGATATTTGCTGTTATGCTACTTTTTTCCCCAAGTTTGTCACTTTAATTCAGTAATTATGCTCTAACTCCTACAGTAGCACGGCATGACCTCATTTTTTGTGTGCATTGTATGTATTCTCAGGATGTTTGCATTGAAATAAACCTCATTTCAGCAAATTCTATACATTTGATTTCAAAGTACCCAACCTCCTTAGTAATTCGCACTAAAACGTCTGTAAGTTTTTATTGATAACAAGTTGAAATTAAGAAGACTGCAGACAGTTTGTTTACTGCACTGAAGTAAATATGACTTTTTTTTAGTTTTGGCATTTTGCAGAAAATGGAAAGAAGAGTGCTGATCACTGGGGCCTCTGGACTGTTAGGACGAGCTCTCATGCGTGAATTTGAGAATGACGGAACATGGAAAGTGTTAGGCTTAGCGTTCAGGCGTGCCGGCTGTACTCTGCGTAAAGTGGACCTCACCGACCAGCAGGCTGTCCATGACGTTATGCAGGAATTCAAAGTACAGTTTGATTTTTTGGGTTCTCTTTTGTTTGTGTTTATGTGTGTGCAAGCATGTTTCACTCTGTACAGTACTGCAGATTTAGATTCCACACTTGAACCATCATTATTTGTCATGTGTGTTTGTATATTGTGTGGTGCAGACATGTGCTTATGTTCGCTACTTACCAATTAAACAACTACACATTGGTATGGAGAATGTATTCCAGATTTTTTAAAAAACTATTCCTATCCTATCCTTTCCTATCCCGTAACTGGAAAAGTTGTGGGGGCACCACGGATGATCGTTTAACTCCATCTTTCTCTGTCTTCAGCAATCCTCATGGCTTCGCTCAATGTCAAGCCAGTCCATTCTTGAGTGTTGTGCTCCCACCTCTGTCTCTCTCTTCTTCTGCCTCCTTGCGCCGTGCCTTGCAGGAGGGTCTTTGCCAAGCCTGATGCTCTGGTGATAAATAATGTGTAAAGAGATGAAACCTTCTAATTACATTCAAGATTGGATCATTTCAAGCCGCTTGGTGGAATTAGGATTGACTTGAAATTTGAATATATCCAAAATTCGAGATCACGACGGGAACTTTTATGTTCCTTGTGACGTTTGATTGTTCCCTGTAGTTTAAGGCATTTAATTCTTGGTTTTCTATTAACAGGGGGACGCCACTCTGACATCTGCGCAGAGATAATAGCTTATCTTTTTCAACAACGGCAAAGAGTATCTAAAATCAAAATCATTGTAAGATTTGGAAACAAGTGTCATTTGAACATAAGGAGACTTATGAACTTTTGCTGTATTTGTCTAGTAGTAGTGCTTTGTCTGCTAAAAATGAAACGTTCTACAAACTTTCTTCTTAATTGTTGTATTGTTGTGTTCTCTCAGCCTTCTGTGGTGATCCACAGTGCAGCAGAGCGGAGACCAGATGTTGTAGAGAAGCAAGCAGAAGCCACCCAAGCACTGAATGTGTCTGCTACACAATACGTTTGTAAATCAGCTGGTAAGTTTTCATTCCCTTTATCGATTTGTGCGTGTGTGTGTCATATTCAGTGCTCCAAGAATTCTTCTTGGCATGGAATTTTTGTGCTATACAGGTGGACATGGGATTGCATTCACTATATCATTGTTTTTTTCTTTCCTTAGGCTGTACTTTTGCCTTGATGACTGGTGTATGAAGTTAAAATGGATGCCTGTGTGAGGATGTGTGTTTCAAGCATATGGAGTTCAGCTATTTTGAAGCTGAATACTATATCAGTACTATTCATTATAACTTATGTTTATTATTACTTATTGTGTGGAATGGGTTTGTATGAGCAGCAGCTGAATTTATTTCATCATATTTGTGTTTCCAGCGGAGGTTGGAGGGAGTGTGATTTACATCAGCACAGACTATGTGTTTGATGGGAAGAACCCACCATACGCGGAAACGGCAGAGCCCAGCCCCTTAAATGCTTACGGCAAGAGCAAACAGGAAGGAGAGAAAGTTACTTTGTCTGAAAATAAAGGTATGATTTTTGAAGTTCTTTGTTGTATTGTGTGTATGTGTGTGTATACAAGAGCACCCGGAACTTACTCAGTGTGATAGTTATGAACATTTTCCATGAGTGTAACACCACCAACAAAAATTACTCTGAAAATGAAATACGATTCTTTGTGCTGTGTTAGTCTATTTTCTTGTTAGTGCGTTTGTTGCTGTATGTTTTGTCCTTGTATCCTTTGTTTTGCATGCATAATTTATCATTTATTTATTTGTAATGATTTATTATTTTAAGCCAATGCTGTGTTGCGGGTCCCCATCCTGTATGGTGAAGTAGAAAATCTGGATGAAAGTGCCGTCACAGTGCTCTTCTCCAAAGTCAAGGACACATCCAATTCTTGTGTCATGTCAGATTATGAGCGACGGTATCCAACCCACTGCAAAGACGTCGCATCTGTTCTAAGACAACTGGCGGAAAAGAAAGTTCAAGTATGTGTTTTTAATTCAGGCGACTACATCGTATATTTTTGTTGCTGTTGCTTTGTCATTTTCTGACTGTACGTTTAGCGAGATGCATACTTGCAGTATATTTTGTGTTCCTAGTCACATTAGAATCAAAACCTGCTGATTTCGTTACTTTTATTTGACTTTGGGAAAATCTGATTTACAATCGTATCACCCTTTTTTTTAATGGATATGATTAATTTCTACCACAATTGTTAACATTGGCAGTTTTCGCTAACGATGTTTTAAAATGAATTATCTTCTTCATTTTCGCAGGGCCAAGACATCAGTGGATTTTACCATTGGAGCGGCGACGAAAACATGACCAAGTATGACATGGCAGTTGCTATGGCAAAGGCTTTTAAATTGTCCACAGACCACATCAAAGCGGATAAATCTCCATCAGAGGGAACAACTAGACCATTCAACTCCCAGCTTGCTACTTCCAGGGTCGAAGCTCTTGGCATTAAAACGAGGTCAAAGTTTGAAGCAGAAATTAAACCACTGTTGGAGAAATTCTTTCCTTGAACAAAAAAGGACTAACGTTGGTTATTTTTAGAAACAAATTTCATGGGATGGGAGAAATTGTGCTATGTTTTCTTTTTGTTTCTTGCTTTTACCAACCACGTGGGGTGTTTGTATTATTCTGGTTGTGTGTAGTCATTTTGCATCCTTTATTTAATAGAGAATAGTGCTTTAGAATTTATTTTGATTTTCTCTTCAGAACAAAGCGGGTTTTTTTTCTTTATTAAGTGCTATTCTATTTTGATGGGTTGGCATATGACATACATTCTTCTTTAATGTTTTCATTTCAAAAGTATAATTTTTTATTGTAGGCTGGTGAACAATTTGGGGGTTGTTAGTGTTGCTGTTATTTCATTTATTTTGCTTGTAACATCAATTGCATTTGTTTTTATTTCAGATGTAGGAATAGTAGTAGACTGATGTACACTTACCCCCGTTGGGGTGCCGGGGGTTTCAGTATAAATAGAATCCCCACTTTCTGGAAATTTAGTGCTTTAAATTCCCACTGTCGCTGTCTTTCTCATTTGCTCTTTCTCATTCCTGCTCTGTTCTATCAATGTGCTATACTATCGTCTTCTTCGCTAGACCAGTCTCCTACCTTTTTTCTTGAAAACTCTTCCGGGACAAGACTCCTTATTTATGTATGAGGTCTGTTGGATCAGCTTGGGAATATTGGACGCTTTCTGCCGGGTGGTCACTAGGGCTTCCTATGATGTTATTATTTAGCAATGTAGGCATTTTATATGTATGTATTTTGTTGATAATTTATAATGATGTTTGTATTCTATTTTGTTTTTGTAAACGGGGGTTCGATAAGTTGGGGTGAAGCCTCAGCCGTCCCCTGCGTGGGATGTCTTTATTGTAAAGTGACTGGCTGGTGGAGAGCTTTCGGTTTTACCACTAGGGCTTTCGGCAGATCTTTTATGCGGATCGGGGGTTGTCCGGTCCTGATTTGGCTCGGAAGAGTCCGCTGGACCTAAAGCAATAATAATGTAATGTAATGTAATGTACACTTTGGAATATTATCGGTAGTAAGATGGTATTTAATGAAAGAATGATTGCATTGAATAATATGTCCCAAAAACGCTTAGGTGTCTGGGGACATTTATCTAAATAACAACATAGAATAATTGGATTGAAAGGGTGGATGTCTGGTATCATTAATTGCTTACATATTGAATACAGAACCACAGCAGCATTTGATTAAAGTTTTTTTTAATAAAAAGAAGCAGGTCACACATTTAATGTCACATTTACTTTCAATGGACTGGCACACATGATTGTAAGCTGCAACTCTTCAACTTCAAGGCAGTAATTTTAGTAGGTGGGGGGGAATCCATTTGCAACCGTTTGAACAAATGTGATAGTTGAATGTTCAGTTATGATACATTCAAATTGGCTGTGTTGCATGAAGTCCTAACAAATGACAGTATTACTGCAGTTTACGCTTTGAACTATGGCCTAGTACAATTAAATTACTATAATCAGTTTTGTATCATCAAAATTTTGGTTTCACTCATCAGAATGTTGGCTTCATCTTTTTGTTTGTCTAAAACTACCAAAGTGTGAACAGATGTTCAATTAAATATTAACTGATTGACCACCTTTTAAAATTTCTTATTGCTATTAATGATCTTTGTTGCTCAACAGATCAAAGCTTGTGTATATTTTGGCGTGGCTGTTGTGTTGTTGCAAGCATGTATGTTGGTATAGATTGCTGGGCTTTGCGCCTTGTTGGTAATTTGGGGGAAAAGCATGTGTATAGTATCCAGTTTTGTAATTATTTGTGAAAAAGATACTGTGTGTTTTAGCTGTCCGCAACACATGCATGTTTACACAGAATGACATTTGGACTAACTTACCAACTGATGGATTCAGTGTTTGAAAGCATTACTTGTGCCAGAATTCATGATTTATTTCAGATCTGATCTTGAGAGATTATCATATCTAATGGATTGATTTTGTGCAAATAAATGTTTGTTGGATAACCAAAATATCCTGGGTTGTATGATTATGTGTGGCTTATGCGTGTCATTTATCATTTGGTTTTCAACACTGATTTTAACCAAATTCATTTTAATACATTATATAAGATACAAAACAAGACATTAATTAACAACAAATGCAATGTTAATTGTACTTCAGTTTTTATTTTCACAGCTGCCAAAGACCACAATATGAAACAAACATGTATCATATTAATGATTGTTGTGCTATTGTTTTATACTTAGTTATACTATACTTATTTAGTCATTGTTTATAGTGACCAGCGGACTGCAAAGAGCTGAATCAGGACCACAACTTGGTTGAAAGAGGACTCGTGGTAACACTGAGGTCACTCCACGAACTGGTCACTTTGCAATCAAGTCATCCCATGTAGATGGCGCTGAGGCTAAACTCTAATTTATCGAATCCCCATTTACAAAAACAAAATAGAATATAAACATTATAAAATATTAACAAAACACACACACATAAAATGCTTAAATTGCTAAATAGCATAGAAAGCCATAGTGACCATTTGGCAGAAAAGTGTCCAATATCCACAAGCTGTCCCAACAGACCCCATACACAAATGAGTTTTGGGATAGTTTTCAAGAAAAAATGTAGGTGACTGGTCTAGCAAAGATAATAGATTGATAGAACAGATGAGGAACGAGAAAGAACAAATAAAAATGACAAAAACAGTGGTAATTTAAAGCACTAAATGGGCAAACTATTTATAAGAAAACACCGGTATCCCAATGGGGTTTTTCGTTTTATAGGCACTGCTACCAAAAACGTTATTTAGTCACAATAACTGTTTAATCAAGTTATTAAATTTTTGCCAATCAACTGTGCACTTACACACACGCACAAAATTCAAATGACAAAAATAATAATATTCCACGCGACAACACTGATGTTTACAGATACACTGTCATGTTCAAATACAAAATTTCTCCCAGAATTTGACTTTTCCTACCCCCTTTCTTTTTTGCAATGAGAAAAATGGCACACAATTACAATCAAAACATTCATTGAGGTCACTCGATTGATCCAGAAGGAATGAGATGGTGAAGAACAAGGATCTATTGCACTAACATTAAAGAGGAATCATCACGTAGCCACCAGGGTGGAGAACAACTGAATCAAGAAATCTCTGAAATCCGGCCGGGGCCAAGCCCCGGTATTCGCCCCCTGGAAGAAAATGAATTTATGCAATTTTGAAAGTAATTTAGGGCCTCTCCTGAAAGCAAAAGGTAAACATGAATAGAAACAAACAAACAAACAAAAGAATGTTTTATGCACATGTCTTTCAAAAACGTTAAGAATCTTGATTTGTAGGCCTAACAAAGTTTGAGGTCCACCACTGTTACACACAAACTCCACATTTCCAATTTTACTGGGCACACGTTTGTCTATTTTTTTAGCTGTAAACAGGCAAGAATTTTTATAATTTTAGAGATATTTAGGGATACATTAGTAAAAACACCACATCTTAGGTATTAGTGACTAGTGTATAGATTTAAATGAAATAAAATGCAAAATGAACAGAAATAAATTCTATTTTGATTATCTACCTTTTTATATTTCTCTTGTCATGTCTTGTTTTTTATTACTCCATGTGTATACAAAAAAAAAGTTTTAAAAAGTCCAAACAAGCCCCCTCTTCTTCACTTTCATGCCAGTCTGAAAGATCTATCGTATGCATGCACACTACTGACACCAATTGTCTAATGTCAGTACCGATCTCTTCCTCCGACTCCAAGTCCATTTCTCTCACTTTAATGTCAGATAAATGGAAGCCTGTAAACTCCCTTTCATCAGTCGAAGAATCCAAACCATCCCTTTTAGGCACACACACAAGAAAATTTGAAAAAAACGTCGAAAAAACGAACGCATCACAGAGAAAACTTGTGGAAATGCAGTCGAATGTTTTCACAACCGAATAAACCGGAAGTCAATTGCCGGAAGTCTCGCAATCTTTCAAACAACGCGAGAATATAACCACATGGTTGATACGGACGCTTTTGGACGTTTTGCCTGTTTAGACCTTCGGCCGCTTTTGGCCATTATGCCCAGTAAAGCGTAGCCCCTCAGCTTCTCACACTCGGAACTCAATATTTTTTTCTCGGAAATGCAAATGCCTTCCGCGGAAATCCGCGGATTCGCGGAAAATTCTCCACCCTGAGCCACATTTAGGATGTAGGTAACGCTGATCCACAAAGAGCACGAATCTGATAGCAATAGACAAAATCATCTCTACAGCCCACAATAAGCTGGTCTCCTACAACAACAGGAGAAGAAAACACCTCCCCAGGCAAGCTTACACTGCCCAACATCTCTCCTGTCTCACTGCCCAGAATTGCCACTGTTCCATCAGTGGAGGCACTAGCTATGAGGTGGGTTTGAATTACCATGTTATATAGCTGCCTTTCTGTGTAAACCTTCGGGTTCTGATCACCTTGTTTTTTATTCTTGTTTAGAATGCCTATATTCTGATATGTGCCTAACTGTTTGGGGCTCTGGTTTAGAATTGTTTGCTGTTTCTGGCCTGCACCTTGAACTTTTCCCTGTGCCGCAGTCTCACTGAGACTTTCATGGTGTGCTCGACTCGCATCTTGAATAGTTTCATGCATTTCATTTGCCTTCAAACCTGTCTGCAGGTTACGTTTTTCTGTTGCTCTTTCACAGTCACATGTGACACCAGCACAAACATTGCAAATGTATGACGAGTCCGGGTCAAGCCTGCCATGGCTGTGATGTTTGGGTAATACTTCATTCTGAAGTGTAGAAGAACTAGTTTTACCCGAATCAGAAGCTTTCAGTCTTTCATTTGCACAATGTTTCTTCAGTTCATTATCTTGGTTTCTTTCTAGCGATTGACATATTGTTGTTAAAGCGCAATGCCTGGAAGTTCTTGTTGCACCACTGTCTATCGTCGCATCAAGACATGTTGCTAAACTCTCAAATTTAGCTTTTTCTTTGAAGCTGCCTGGGAGATCTCTGTCTTGATAATCAACGTTGGAGAACACTTTTTCACTATTGGACACTGCGGTGTTGCAAGAAGAAACTTTTGAACTACACTGGCACAGATGAATGCCATGACTGTGAAATTTGACCGCATGGGCGTTTGCACATACATTATTTTGAAATAAATTATGACTTTCCTGTTTTCTTCCTACTATAATATTCCTGTCTGTATGTACCCCGACAGGGCTTCTTCTGCATAAAATATTGTTGCAACAAAGAACAGAAGTGTTATTTCTACAGAGAGAGAACAGACATGGAGATGCGTAGACTGTAGATGGTGCTGCTCTCTTCCAAAGTAGTTCCCCACGCTCCGACAAGCAGTAGAGGTGGTTGTCATGACAACCAAACAGTATGCCATTTTCCGACCCTGCCAAACCCTTTGCCACCACTGGAGAAGAGAAGACTGGTGCATCTGTTTTATATGTCCACACCTGCCCAGCAGAATAAATCAGAATTTATATCTCAATACTTGAAACAGAACTCTCATGGAATAGTTATGTTTGTATCTAAATATACATTACCTACTTGGGTTGGTATTTAGGAAGCAGTTACTCAATGGATAAATCCGCGAAGCAGTGGGTAATTCCATACCGTACTGTACGACTTCATAATCATAATCATAACTGTAAATTTTTAAGTGCCTAACCAATGGCTCTAGGCCCTTTACAAAAGTAATATATATTACAATCAACATATAAACACAACTAAACATGGACAGAGACTACAAATGTACATAGCAAAACAGATACATGCACAACAACTAACAGTCTCAGACACGAACACATACACCAGTGTCACATACCATACTGTTAAAATGTAATATTGGTCCATTAGAAGAGGGGTGGGGGGAAGTGGCAGACTGTGAGAACGAAAGGATTTTAAGCCGGGGTGTTGTAGTGCTGTGTGAAGAGAAATGTTTTCAGTTGGTTTCTGAAAGAGTCAAGGGAAGTGCAGTGTCTGACAGAGAATGGCAGGGAGTTCCAGAGTGGTGGGGCAGAACAACAGAAGCTTCTAGCCCCATGTTGCTTCCTATTGAAGCGCTCAACTTTCAACTGTCTAATGTCAGCAGAGGATCTGAGTGTGCGAGAAGGTGTGTAGATGTGAAGGAGATCTGATAAATATTGGGGGGCCCTATCGGTGAACGCTTTGAACACCAAACAGCAGATTTTGTACTTGACGCGCTGGTCGACTGGCAACCAGTGAAGTTTGTAGAGGAGAGGGGTGATATGCTGTCGTTTCTGTGACCTACAGATAAGACGAGCTGCGGCATTTTGAGCAGTTTGGAGAGGTTGGGTGACTGAAGAAGGACATCCGATCAACAGGGCATTGCAGTAATCTAAGCGGGAAAGTATGCAGCAAGTGACAAGTATCTTAGTGGCTTCTTCGGTCAAAAAGATTTCACGGATTTATCCACTGGTTAAGTGCTTCCTGAATACCACCATTGGTGGATTCCCTACTCTTCCTCTCTTTCCCCCTCTCACTATAAACCTACAAATACATATTAGCACGCTACATTCATACCACACAAGCACACACACACACTACCTACATACACTACATACATGCACACACCAAAGGCACTGTAAGCACACTTACCGAATTTAATGTTTTACAAAGACACTCACACTTAGTCTAAAATCACTTCTGTCATTAAATGACGTAAACGAAGAAAGACACTCACATTGGAAGTCCACGCTTTTGCTTTTTTTGCCACAAGAAAATTATTGGATTTTTATTTATTTATTTGTGTTTTCATTTTGCCCATTTACCTGCTGTCCAGTTGTGCAAGACAAGCAGAACATGGTGTTATCCACAGTAGCCACATAGAGATGGTCACCGTCCACTGCTGGGGAACTAAACACTGGCTTTCCTAAGGATACGCTCCAGATAATTTCTCCTTTTGCCTGGAAAGCAGTAGAAGACAATGCTGTTAAATATCTTATTTCTTTTGTACTTGTTATTATAGAGATCTCTCTACCTTTACACCATGCATTTGTATGACATGCGAGACTGTGCGACTCAAAGAGTATGCCCAACAAGTGAGGGTATATGTTGGCACTCACTGATTGCAGAACTCTGAACAGAGAAAACATGTGTTTAGCATTCATTAGTAGTAGTAGTATTACGATTAGCTTTAATTAATATTATGATTATAGAGAGGAACAAGAACTTGAACAGCTGGTACAGAGGCTTGACACCACCTCCAGAGTCTATGGAATGGAAATAATTGCAGAGAAAACCAAAATGATGACCAACAATACCAATGGCATCAACAAGGCCAATCCCTCAACACAGTATACAGCTTCAAATATTTAGGAGCCATTTTATTAGACAATGGATCCCGACAGGACGTCCTCTCCAGGATCACACAAACAACTGCGGCCATGGCAAAGTTGAAGCCCATTTGGAAAGACAGGACCATCATTCTACATTCAAAGATAAGACTGCTGCGCTCCCTTGTCATCTCCATCTTCCTATACGCTTGCGAAACATGGACCCTCACAGCAGATCTACAACGAAGAATACAAAGAATGGAGATGAGGTGCTACAAAAGACTTCTGGGCATTTCCTATCCCCAGCATATCACCAACGACGAAGTCCGACAGACCATCACACAAGCCATTGGACAACACGATGACCTGTTCATAGTGGTGAAGAAACGGAAACTCCGATGGTATGGCCACGTCACCAGATCATCAGGCCTTACAAAGACCACCCTGCAAGGCACATTGCAAGGAGGTAGAAAAAGAGGGAGACCGAAAAAGAGGTGGGAGGAGAACATTCGAGAATGGACTGGTTTGACACTGAGCGAAGCCATGAGGGTTGCTGAGGACAGAGAAAGATGGAGTACGCTGGTTAAACGATTATCTGTGGTGCCCCTACGACCTCCAAGTTATAAAATAGGATAGGATTAGGATTATTATTATTATTATTATTAAAGTATGAACAAATGGGCAAACTCACTATGGACACTGCCAAGATATGGCCTTGCAATGTTGCTGCCATCACACAAGAACCATCACTGCTGGCAACAGGGGAAGCTAACACTCCACCTCCACCACAATCTATTTTCCAGGCAACCTTCTGATGCTGAAATTAAAATCACAAAATTTAATTGACTCTTTAAAAAAAAAACCAACATATTACTGATGTTAAAAGTCTTTCTCAGACACAGAAACTCAAAAAGCAAACTTCAGGTTCAAACACTTTACTAAGTAAAATCGAACTCCAACTTCCATAGCATAGCAACACACAGACAGGAAGTGCCTGTAACCCACAACAACGGATGATGTACATATACATGAGCAATGACATGTGTTGATTATGTAAATAACTCGAAACTGTCTTAGCAATGAAAACAAACTATTAACATCTTTCTTTGTTTTAACTGTCTTAGCAATGAAAACAAATTATCAATATCCTTCTTTGTTTTAGAATAGAAACCCAAACTTAGTACACTCAATGAAAACTTTCAGCACTTTAGGCTCAAAGTCTTTGAATGATAAATATATGGAAACTTAAAAATACTCAAAACCTTGAAAATGAATTCGCTTAATTTTTTATGCAAATAAACTAAACACTAGATGTATAGCAAGATCTGACACAGTTAACGATCAACGAAAATAAATGTAACTCTTTAAATGTTAGTCACACAAATGGTTGGACTTCTTAGAGTTTCTGACAGTAACATCATGCTCAATTAGCCTGTCGCATAGTCATCCAGCCAGTCTGGTTTCTTCTGAGTTCACACTCTGAAGGTTATGAGTAATGACAAGCGACTGGGTCCATGGTGTAGGCTACTCCCCACTCTGCCAGATCTTGTTACAAATAATGGTGAGAGCGTCAATCATCGCTTCTCCTCCTGCTTTGATCAATTCTGTAGGTATGTTGTCCACTCCAGCTGACTTCCACTTCTTCAGCAATTGCATTTCTGCCTCAACTTCTTCTCAGAGAATTGGGAGAATTTATTCTTCTTCTCTGTTCTGGGGACATGCTAGAACTGATGGATCTCCGTTTGGTGTGTGGTTGTAAAGGTCAGAGCAATACTCTGTCCATCTATCCAAAACTTCTTGTTCTTCTGTAAGGTATAGGCCAGACATGCTTTGGATCGTGGAGACCTTGGGCTGTTTAACACTTGTCAGCCGTTTCACAGTCTGGTAGGCCTTTTCAAGGTTTCCTTTTCATCTTCTAATACTGACTTTCCTTTACAACCCATGTTTGTGTGATAAATGTGTGTTTGTTGAGTATGTAGAAGTGTCTGTAACATGTGACCATGTTTTGTTGGTTACAGACTGCAGCACTTTGAATCTGATTTAGGAATAAAGCGCATGCAGCATCCATTATTAATATTATTAAAATATTTCATTCACCTGACAGTCCAGGGCATAAAGAAGGCCGTCATGTGAACCGCAGAAGATGAGAAGAGACGAAAGATCTGCAACAGGTGTACACTTTACCAAATTTCCTGTCTCTTCTGTCCATTCCACTCTCCCTGTCACTGAATTCAGGACGTAGATGTTGCTATCGTAGCATCCTGAGATGGAATAGAAAGAAAAACTATAATATTCAACAAAACAAAACAAAAAAGAAATTGCCAGACCCCCACCCCCAAAAAAAACAAAAAAACCACTGCAGTTACCACAATATATAATCTTATCCTATCCTATTCCATAACTCGATGGCTAGTGTGATGGTCTGTTGGACTTCATTGTTGGTGATGTACTGGGTATAGGAAATACCCAGAAGTGTTCTGTAGCACCTCATCGCCATTTTTTCAGTTTGGGGTTTCAACCTGTTGAGTATTATTGTCAGGAGGACTTTTCTGGGATGACTGATGAAACTGATGGTGCAGTAGTTTTGACACTCCTGAAGGTTACCCTTTTTGGGAAGTGATGACAAGCAACTGGGTCCATGTTATAGGCCACTCCCCACTCTGCCAGATCTTGTTACAAATAATGGCGAGAGCATCAATCATCGCTTTTCCTCCTGCTTGAAGCAATTCTGGGAGTATGTCATCCATTTCCCACTGACCCCTTTCTTCAGCAATTGCACTGCTGCCTCATGTTCTTCTCAGAGAATTGGGAAGATTTCTTCTTCTTCTCTGTTCTTGGAAGAGAGATGAACAGGAAAAAGAACACCTCACAGGGAGCTGATGCCTACAGAAAAAACAACAGTGAAATCCGAAAAGGCATATGCAAAACCAAAGAAGAACTGGATAGGATATTAATGTCAGGAAATAGATAACAATCTGAACAAGAACAACAGCAAGAAGGCCTACCAGACTGTGAAGCAGCTGACAAGTGTTAAACAGCCCAGGGTTTCCACAATCCAAAGCAAGTCAGGCTTGTGCCTTACAGAAGAACAAGTAGTCTTGGATAGATGGACAGAGGTTTGATAGATGAACAGAGTATTGCTCTGACCTTTACAACCACACACCAAATGGAGACTCATCTGTCCTACCATGCCCCGAGAACAGAGAAGAATATATAATATACAGATTGTAAATAAATCTAATTCTCTCATCTGTATAAGTTATAACCCATGGTGGCAATAACAATCTGATTATATGAGCCAGTGTAGGTACCATGCACAAGGAATAAAATAATGGCAAAAATGTTTAAATATCGTAGTTTAAACCATGTCAATGATGACAATCTTGCATTTGTGCAAAACTCCATATTTCACACTAAATGTCATAATTATTTTGTATGCCAGATGCTGGATTATGAACCTCTTGCTGCTTCTTACATAATGTGGGCCAAATTTGCAAAACTGGATCGATCCTAAACTCAGTTTACATTCATTCTCAGCCATGTTGATCCATGATTATGAACAATTAATAATGAACATAATAGTAGTAGTAGGAGCAGTAGCAGCAGTAGTAGTAGTAGCTTTAGGACAAAACAGACCATGAAGCCTTTCTTAATGTCCTATCATTGTCATGTTTACTTGGGTTTGATTTGCACAAAATTTTCCTATGATTTTTTTTATTCATCATAGCCATAGAATAATAATTTAAATGTTGGAATCTTGTCCAACTGATTTTTAAAAGAATTAATGTTAGGTGCTTTTTTTTTCCCTCACTGAAACAGGAAAGTCGTTTCAATAAGTAGAGACCAAGTTAGAAAAGGAAAACTTCCTAAGGTTAGTAATACAATGATGAAGAAAAATTTTTCTTTCTTTATTACGGGTTCTGTCACAAGCAGAGCGATTAGAGTAAATTATACGATGAAATATGAAACACTCACCCACAACAACAAACTGCCCACAGGGTGAGAGACAAGCAGAACCTTCAATGCGATCACCCACTTCAGTCATCCACAACACTGTACCGTCATCAACATTAATAGCAAACAGTTTGTGAGAGTGTGAACCAATGAAGGCAATTTTTCTCCCACATCTGTAATGGAATGTGAAAAAATACACAATAAATGTGAGGGTACAGTCAAGTGGCATTTTTATTGACAAGCACAATTTCTGCCACATCTAAAATAGCTACTGTTAAGATAACAATAGTATAAAATCAAAACGCAGCTCATCACTAAAATCAATCAGAAGATGTCAATACAGACTCTCTAAGCCTTATGCATATATATGCGTCATGAGGGATGTAGGTTCCATCCTGATTTTAATTAACTATTTCCTGCATTCTCATTCGGATGAGAGTATAAACCGAGGTCTAGTCTGTGCACGCATGCGTTCCATTGCATGGACTTTAAAGAACCTGACCTCATGCCCTAGATGGGTAAGTGCCGACTACACAAATACACCCAGCATGCAGGTCACTTCCCCCCGCTCCCGGTCACACAGGATTGTGCTCAGTCATCTGGCATCAGACTATGCACCCAAGGGCTGCAAGTGGGCTTCGGGCGGCTTGAGTTGGATCCTGTATCGGCCCTCAGACTGAGCATTCAACAATGGGTGGGGCACGCGCATTATAAATGAACATCATCATCCTATGTGCTTTAGAGGCATCAGCAGTACTTAAGATACACTTTGAGCTTTGTAAGCGCAATGCAGGAATAGGGTTTTTCTCTTACAATACATACAAAGAGCTAGAGAGAAGAGAAAGAGCTAAACAGAGCAACAGAGAGAGAGAAAATGTAGCATCATATTACATACCTGGTAACAGCTACCAAAGGAGAAGCATCCACACATTTTCCTGTGTTGACAGCCCATTGTTTTTTCAGCTGTATGCTCACACCACTACTCTCTCTATTTGTGTCCTTCTGTTGGTGCAAACTGTTATTGGAATCACCCCCATTGACATGCCTCTTGTGCTGGCCACAGTACTCAGTTGTATGAATCAAGTTGCCCATTAGATGGGTGCCGCCACACTGAACTTTCTGTTTACAAATGCAGGAATTTTTACGGTGTTGAGAACGTTGAGATTTTGGTTCATCAAAGCACTGCCCATCTTGATAATTTGTATTTTGCTCATGCGTTGAAACATGGCGCAGTCCCTCAGAACACTGTAGACTGTGATGATCTGATAGTGTGTGCTTTGAAGAATTGGCTCTTCCAAAGCTTGCAATGAAAACACATTTCTGTGAGCAAGTTTTGTTCAAAGACACTATTTCCTTATCATTCTTCACACCTAGCTCATTGTCCATCTCTCGGGTATTCTGAGAGTCTGGTGTTCTATATGACTGAAGATCATTCTGTGAGCCTATATTTTTCTTTGTTGCTGAATCGTTCTCCAAGTGTGGCCTTCTCTGCATGTCTCTATCATCAAACGAGTCTAACCTTCTCTTCTTAGTTAGTGAAAGCTCACAGTTTTTGTCAATATGCTCTTTGCTGTTTCTGTGCTTTCTTTGGATTGATCTGATTTCAGCAACTGTAGAAACACCGGAAGAATGGCTTAACTGGCTATCCATTTTCTTCACAAAACCGTCACCGCTATGGATGTCTATACATGCAGGCCCATTAGAATCACTCTCGGCAAACTCGGGTTGATTTCTTTTGCTTGTATAGTCCAACTTTTCTGATACTTGATCAGCATCAGAAATTGTGTTCTTTTTATTTGACTTTAGCATCTGGTCTTCTACAGCAGCTGGGGCTGAATCAGGGGCGTGCAAATAGCGACTGACACTTGCTATGCCATGACGTACTTTGAGATCACAAACTTTGTTAACTGTTTGTTCTACAGAAGCCAGTATGTCACTCCAAGTCCTAGTCAGCACGGTATCCAAAAGGTCCGGAATTGTACATCCTGTAATTTTCTCTATTTTGTTGACCAGCTGGACTGCCTTCAAAGAATCCCCACCACAAAGCAGGAACTGGTCTGATGGAGATGGAGTACCATTGCCTGTTGTTTCCTAAATAACAAACACAACAAAAGATGATGTGGAGTTACATCATTACAGAAGTTGGTCTTGTGTTTATGCCACTTTATAACTTTGCCAATAGATTGGACAAAGAGTATGAATTCTACAAGTGACAATAAGCAATAACCACAACATATTACTATAGTGACTCTCTTTTACATCCTTGAAGTCCTTCATTAAATACCAACAACTTTTTTTTCTGAAACAGAGCTTTATAACCATCTTTCCAATGTTAGGGAATTCACAACTCACATTTATACTGAATCAGACAAAACATTAAAAGAAGAAAAAGAAAAAGAAGAAGCAGAAGAAGAACAAATAGATATTCAGCAATGTGTGTGTAGCCGCAGTGCAGTGTAATTACCTTCAAACACATGGACAACCAAGGCTCCACGGGCAAGAGGAAATTCAAAGATGTTTTTTCACTTCTGTTCATTGTCAGAAGCATGTTCTGATCCAGCTTTCCTGCAAAACATGATACTCAAAGCTTTTATAGGTGTAGTAAATCGCAATGATAAACCAAAACATTCCATAATATGTAGTCCATATTCTTAACCTTTAGGCTGCGCTGTCAACGTACGTAGCATGGGGTGTTTAACGCAAGCCTAATGCGATGTATCCGTACGTTGTACGGCGATAGTATAAGGGAGGTAAAAGCGTTTATTAAAATAAATCCTTGGTCATGATTATGAAACTAAAGTTGTCAAGGCGAGCCACACTGTATTCGTGGATTTCGGCTGTGGCCAACAGCCTGGAGAGGATTGGGCCCTGCCAGGTCTTTTTTGCCCAAGACACAACACATGATGAGGCTATCCACTAATTCCATGCCGGATCGGTCGTCGCCCGGCTACACAAGGACCGCGCCTTCCGTTGGCCACCAGGACGGAGGTGAAAAGTATGCTACTGATGGGCAAATTAGCAAGATCCGCACGAGAAACAACATCGTCATAGGAACCTGGAATGTCAGGACCCTAACTGCGGAAGGAAAATTAGAAGAACTGGCCCACGAGCTGGACCACTATCGATGGAACGTTCTAGGTATCAGCGAACTGCGCTGGAAAGGCCTAGGTGAAACAACGACTGACAAAGGCCACAAGCTCTATTTCAGCGGTAGAGATGACAGGCACGAACACGGCGTTGGATTCTTGGTCCACAAGAACATTCTAGCCACTGTCATGGGTTGCCGCCCAGTCTCCAGTAGACTCATTACCATCCGTCTGAGAGCAACCCCTTTCAACATTACCATCATCCAGGCCTATGCCCCAACATCAGACTATGAAGACAGCGAAGTGGAGGATTTTTATGAAAATATACAGGCGGTCCTTGACCAAGTGCCGAAGAAGGACATAGTCATAGTGCAAGGCGACTGGAATGCCAAGGTTGGCCAAGATGCGCACCACAACTGGGGAGACACATGCGGACCCCACTGCAACAACGAGACAAATGACAGGGGTCTGAGGCTATTGGAGTTTGCCAGATACAACAATCTGGTACTGGCAAACACGCTTGGTCTCCACAAAAAATCCAGACGATGGACATGGCACAGTCCCGGCGGGGAACATCACAACCAGATCGACTACACCATGGTCAAGAAACGCTTCAGATCAAGCATCAACATTGGCAGGACACGCACTTTTCCAGGAGCAGACATTGGAAGTGACCACGATCTCGTGATGATGTCTTTCCGGCTCCATTTGAAGAGAGTAAATACAGCAAAGTGCACTAGGCTGAAGTTCGACCTGGACAAACTGCAAGACCCGGAGGTGGCAAAAATATTTCAGGCCACAATTGGAGGGAAATTTGCACCACTGCTTATTTTGGGGGCAGGCGAAGTAGATGTCAACACCATGACCAATACCTTCAACTCAGCTGTAACAGATGCCGCCACTGAGATCCTTGGCAAGCACCGACCAAAGAAGAAGCCGTGGATCACACCTGAACTTTTGGATCTGTGTGATAAACGAAGAGAGTTAAAAAAGAAAAAGAACACCTCACAGGGAGCTGATGTCTACCGAAAAATCAACAATGACATCCGAAAAGGCATGCGCACAGCAAAGGAGAACTGGATAGAAGATCAATGCCAGGAAATAGAGAACAATCTGAACAAAAACAACAGCAAGAAGGCCTACCAGACTGTGAAGCGGCTGACAAGTGTTAAACAGCCCAAAGTCTCCACTATCCAAAGCAAGTCTGGCATTTGCCTTACAGAAGAACAAGAAGTCTTGGACAGATGGACTGAGTACTGCTCTGACCTTTACAACCATACACCAAATGGAGACCCATCAGTTCTAGCATGTCCCGAGAGCAGAGAAGAAGAAGAAATCCTCCCAATTCTCCGGGAAGAAGTTGAGGCAGCAGTGCAATCGCTGAAGAAAGGGAAGTCAGCGGGAGTGGACAACATACCAGCGGAACTGCTACAAGCAGGAGGAGAAGCGATGACTGATGCTCTCACCATTATCTGTAACAAGATCTGGCAGAGTGGGGAATGGCCTACACCATGGACCCAGTCGCTTGTCATCACTCTTCCCAAAAAAGGTAACCTTCAGGAGTGTGAAAATTACCGCACCATCAGCCTCATCAGCCATCCCAGCAAGGTCCTCCTGAAAATAATACTCAACAGGTTGAAACCACAAGCTGAACAAATCATAGCTGAAGAACAAGCAGTATTCATGGCAGGGCGAAGTACCACTGAACAGATTTTCAACCTCAGAATAATCTGTGAGAAATACCTTCAGCACCAACAACATCTATATCATGTGTTCATAGACT
This sequence comes from Oncomelania hupensis, assembly GCA_036898135.1. Lineage (NCBI taxonomy): Eukaryota > Metazoa > Mollusca > Gastropoda > Littorinimorpha > Pomatiopsidae > Oncomelania > Oncomelania hupensis. The sequence continues at coordinate 54,830,279 of CM072518.1, read as the reverse complement.
TCAAGAAGGCATTTGACCGAGTCTGGCATGCAGCTCTATGGGCAACCATGAAAGTGTACAACATCAGCCCTAAAATTATAGAAGTCATCAAAAGCCTGTATGACAAGGCTACCAGTGCAGTCCTCCATAACAGCGTCATCGGGAACTGGTTCAGAACAACAATCGGTGTGCGTCAAGGATGCCTACTCTCTCCAACACTCTTCAACATCTTCCTAGAGCGCATCATGTCAGATGCTCTTGCAGATCACGAAGGCACAGTCAGCATAGGGGGCAGAGCAATCTCCAATCTTCGTTTTGCGGATGATATTGATGGATTGGCTGGAGAGGAACAAGAACTTGAACAGCTTGTACAGAGGCTTGACACCACCTCCAGAGCTTATGGAATGGAAATAAGTGCAGAGAAGACCAAAATGATGACCAACAACACCAATGGCATCAAACGGACATCAAAGTACAAGGCCAATCCCTCAACACAGTGCACAGCTTCAAATATTTAGGAGCCATTGTGTCAGACAATGGGTCTCGACAGGAAGTCCTCTCCAGGATCGCACAAACAACTGCTGCCCTGACAAGGTTGAAGCCCATTTGGAAAGACAGAACCATCAGTCTACATTCCAAAGTAAGACTGCTGCGCTCTCTGGTCATCTCCATCTTCCTATATGCTTGCGAAGCATGGACCCTCACAGCAGATCTCCAACGAAGAATACAAAGCATGGAGATGAGGTGCTACAGAAGACTTCTGTGCATTTCCTATACCCAACACATCACCAACGTTGAAGTCCGACAGACCATCACACAAGCCATTGGACAACACGATGACCTGCTCACAGTGGTGAAGAAACGGAAACTCCGATGGTATGGCCACGTCACCAGATCATCAGGCCTTGCAAAGACCATTCTGCAAGGCACAGTGCAAGGAGGTAGAAGAAGGGGGAGACCGAAAAAGAGGTGGGAGGACAACATTCGAGAATGGACTGGTTTGACACTGAGCGAAGCCATGAGGGCTGCTGAGGACAGAGAAAGATGGAGTATGCTGGTTAAGCGATCATCTGTGGTGCCCCTACGACCTTCGGGTTATGGGACAGGATAGGATAGGATAGGAACAATGGCATATATAATAAGGCATGTGTGTTTTTAATCGTAAATCAAAATTTTCTTTAGCACAGAGTAGGAAAAACATGTCAGCAGGCTAAGGGTTAATATGATATAAAACAATTAACCAAGCAGACCACAAACTGCAAAATCAAAAGATCAGCGCAAATATATCGAAAATGAAGCAAAAATAGCGTGCTTGATGCAGAAACTCGAACTGTACAAATTTATATCATCATCATCATCACAATCATCATCCTCATCATTGTCATCATCATCATCATCAATATCTTACCATGCTCAGTCACAGGAAATTGCTGAACAACCGCAATGTAGTCAGGATTGTACTGCGAAGGCAAGGTGAACGTGAGATGAGATTTGACCTTGCTGCAAAGCTGATCCCGTTCTGTCTCCAGCATGACTGATTGCAGGAACAAATAAAGTTTGTTGTCCGATAGTACAGCTCTGCTTTCTTGTATCCCTCTGACTGCTTTGCACACCTGTGCAACAGACAAAAACGGTCTATTTTACTACTGAATCTTCGTTGGGAAAATAAGCAAGGTTGGGATAGAGGAAAATAAACAAGCTGAACAACGCAACGAAATATAGTGTGGTACGATGTGATTCAACACAACACAACACTACAGGACACAGCATAACACAATAACTATTTGTTACACAGATCAGTACAAACTTACCTCCTCCATTGTATCAAGATCCAGCCGCTTGCCGTTTCGTTTCCTCTGTCGGTCATTTCTCCCAAGACAGTAAATGTGTCCCTGACCGTCCACTTTTCCCACATCACCCGTGTTTCTCCACACTTCACCTTGCTTCAGCGTTTGGCCATTCTCATTGTCCACTAAACACCTACGCTCTCCGCCCCCTGTTTGGGCACAGCGGAAAAAGAAAACGTTTATAAATTATCTAAAGAAACACTATTTATAACTACTTTAATTATACTTGCAACAGAATGTTTAGAAGAAAAAAAATATGCATATAATCACGCTCTTAGTGTCCTTAGTTCAGTTTCTGCAGCAAAATACTTGTTTTTAAAAAGTTACACCAGTGTTATAGAATTGGGTATTACTTACTGAAAGAAGGGGGGAGGGGGTCAGAGGGGGGTGGGGGGGTGGGGGGTCACATTTCTAAAGTTGAGGGGTCAAATATTTCTAAAGGAATAAACATTATTATTATTATTATTTATTATTATTTAATCATTTTTATATAGCACTTTACCAGTTCCAGAACCACTCAAGGCGCTGGCCTAAACAGGATCTAACTCAAGCTGCCTGGGGCGCCCACTTGCAGCATTTTGGGGCGCATAGTCTGACGCCCAGATGACTGAGCACAATTGTTGGCCACCGGGGATGGAGAAAAGGGACCTAGCGCGTACGTGCTGGGTGTATTTGTTTAGCCGGCACTCACTCGTCAAGGGCATGAGCATCAGGATTCTTTACAGTTCATGCAATGGGATGCGTGCGTGAACAGACTAGACCTCAGTTTATACTCTCATCCGAAGGAGTAGGAGCGCAGTGTCTCAGTTTTGTTTTCTCCCCCAGGCCGTTAACAGCGTTTGAACCACTGCCTGTGCAGGCTGCAATGTTATCTCCTGAAATTCCAGTACACGGCGTACACCACTGAGCTAACTATTAAGTGCACAAACATTTTAGCAACAAAAAGCATGTTCTCAGCCAGGTAAAACCATTTCATGCCTTGAACAATAAATTACCTATGCTAGACATCTAATGTTGTAGTTCTTCTAACAGGCTGTCATTTGTCTGTGTTAGATTGTGTATAATGGGTAATGTCCACTATATTGTAACAGCTTACCTATCCAAATGTGCCCTGTTCCGTTCGGCACCTCTCTCCCTTCGTTATCCAAAACCTTCACCTTTGTCCCTGTAAGAGCTGAGCCAATAGAAACTTTTTCCGCCACACTCCTACAAACCAAACACAAAAAAAGCAATATAAATAAACCTATGAACGAAGGCAGCTGCAAACGTGAACAAAGGATGTAAGCAGTAGGGTGGAGAAGAAGAAGAACAGGAGGAAAGATATGGAAGAAGACAACGACGACATTGATCACAATGATGGGGATGATGATGCTAACAATTAAAACTACAATTACAAGAATATGTTTTTAAAAAATCCCCATACCCTTTTGGAGGTCTAACAAGCTGCAGAGTGGCCCAGCAGGACAGTTCTGTGATTCCAAAGAGGTTGTAGATAGCAGTGCTGTTATCCGGATCCATGCATTTTTCTAGGTATCCATGATCTGGGAATTCCTCTCCTCCAAATGCTAACACCCTCAAAGAACTGTTTGCACTGAGCAGAGTTTCTCCCACTCTCGCTGTGCCAAAACGCCTGAACAAGGATGGTGTAATCTGGAAGAATGCGATAAATGTTCAAAATGTTTGATACAAAAACTCTGATAAAGAAAATAATTCTTAAGACAAAGCAAGAAGTGGTGGAAAAGTAAAAGTAGTCATAATTATTTATCTGCGTTCCTTCCTCTATTTTTGAAAACTTTTATAGTTTAGTTTTACCTCAAATTATGAGTTTTAATTAATATTTAATAAAATGTGGTTGGCTAAACATCAGTTTCAATGTGGTCAGTTTGTGAAAAAATCACAGATGGATGTGGATGACACGGCCAATCCTGGATGCACATACTCTGATCTGAGGCTGTGGGTACATTAAAAATACAATGTCTGTGGGGTGAGCGGCCACCAAGGCCTTCCAGCAGCTTTCCTGCATCATCTGGTAGCAGTAACTCTCCCTGTCTCTGTCTCTCTCTCCATCACGGCTTCTTTTATTACTCTGTGTGTAATACATACCTGTAATATGGACACCTTGTGCTGTTTGCATAGCATGGCCAGTAAACGTTCGGGTGTCATTTTCACTGTTTGAGGTACCAGCAGCAGAGATGCCCCAGAGGTCAAGGTCATGAAGATGTCAATCACACTTGGGTCAAAGGTCAATGGAGAGGTCAAGAAGGTGAGATCACCAACTGCTGGCTGAAATGTCCTCCTGTCAAGATACCCAGCAACAAAGCCATCAGTTTGCTATGCCTTCAAGAAATAATAGTGACAAACGACAGCTTCTTCTATTTTGGATTTGGCAACCAATACAACACACATCAGCAATGTTGCAACTTTGTAAGTTCATGTTAGGAGAATATTACAGATCACACTGATGTACATATTTCACCTACTTTACAGACTACTGTACCTACATCTGGCAGGCATGGGAATTCATTTGAATGAAAAAAGAGGAAATTTGGCGAGGCCCGAAGGGCCGAAGCGTCTGTGGTCTAGGGGGTCTGGGGGAGCGCCATAAGCTCACCCAGCGGGGTCCGGGGCGGAGCCCCGGCCGCCAACGCATTTCGTGCATTTGAAATGCGTTTTCCTGCACTCTCATAGTGCCTTCAAGAAGGAAATGATTTTGTTTTGCAAACAAAATACATTTATGAAATGTAAGAAATTTAGAAAATGTAAGAACAGTAACACTGTAAAATGCTCTGTTTAGCTTAATTCTACAAAAGATAAGGTCCATACAATCAGCAATGTCCAAGACACTTTTCATACCTTTAGCAGAGCAGTTCAGCCACTTACTATCAGCCATAGAATCAGTTTGTGCGTTATCATCCCAAAAATTGTATAAAGGTAAACAATTAAGTTGAAAAATGTTTATTGTACAGCAAGTCCAACTTCAAAGTACCGAGAGCTTACTTTTTAATGTTTGAATTGTGCGCTTTATAAAATAAATTATTATTATTATTATTATTATTATTATTATTATTATTATTATTATTATTATTAAAGTAATCCGATGTGAGTAGTCTACATCCTTCGGACACATTATGCACCTCGCCATTCCTTCAGCTTGAAGTTTTCTGAAGCACACTGACAAGCGCTGTTCGCCATCTCCAACTTTCGCATTTTTCTCCGTCCATTCCCACCTCCACTTATTCTTGACGTTGCCTTCTGAATACTGCTCACCCCTCTTTACAATGTGCGACATCTCGAAACGATTTTCTTTTAAATTTCACAATTAATAGCTACAAATCACAAAAGGAATCTTCGCAGCGTACGTAGTTTGAAAAACAATGGCCGCCCACAGTCCATTCAAAATTGTAGTCGCCCGCTGTGCGCCCGCTATTGTTCACGTCAGTACCGGCTGCGGGCGCACATATGCACGCATGCGCAAAGCGGGATTGTCTGGGAAGGGTGTAAGAAAGACAACTCTGCGAAGAGGCGAGCAGACGACGCATTCGCTCTCCCGGGGTACGGACTCGACTTTGGTTTTTGCAAAATTTTAAAAATCGAAAAAAAAAAAATCTCGGAAACGATTTCTTTTTCTCGGCAAAAGCGATCGCTTGCCGATGAAATCCTCGGATCCGAGGAAAATTCCCATGCCTGATCTGGGTAACCAATACCATAAAACATGCAATAGTATCTCAGCTTACCTAAAATCAGCCACATTAGGAACAATACAGGAGTGGGGGACCCTGACAATCTTTGGAACACCAGTAGTTCCTGAGGTAGTGATGCAGTATGCCAAGTCTGGAACATTGTGCAGTTGTGTTTTTTCTCCAGTTTCTAGCTGTAGGTGAATCAGATGTAATCCTAGAGACTGAAATGTAACACTGGGGATCACTCGGCACTGTAACTTGAACAGCATGGATTCCAGGCTCTGGAAACAGGAAAATATTATAATTGCAAATTAAAATATCTCTGCAACACAGATGTATTTGTAGTCAAGTGTGTACATACATGTAAATACACTCTCAAATACATAAACACATACAAATGTAAGCATGTGCACATTCAAGGTCAAGTCAAGTCAATAAATATTTATTCCAATTTTTTTCTTCTTTTTTTTTTGGGCCAACAGTACAGAAACAGTTTTCAGAAAAACTCACAGTTAGCTAAAAAAAAAAAAAAAAAAAAAAAAGCATTTTCAAAAGTGCTGATTTTCTCGGCGCTGTTGTGACTCGGTTTCATCCTAAGAAAGCAAAAGGAAAACATGCAATAATATGCCCATATCTGAACTATCTGCAAACAAAATATTATCAAAATTGCCTCAGCCAATGTTTAGATACAGAGCAAAACATGTAGAAAATAGTGAAGCACAATGACCCCGACCTTTGAGAAAGTACAAATACAAATGATCTAACATGCTTAGCAATAGTTAAAGAGTCAGCAAAATAAGAATAATGAATTTTGGTTCAGTTATTCTTCACATAATGCAAAAAGATTTTTTTGAACAAAAAAGTTAAATTGGGAGCCACAGACCGACCACCAGACCGCTACTGAATGATGGTCCATCATTTAAAGTCTACCAAAACTAAAAAAAAAACGTTTCAGCCATTTTTTTTAAGATATTGAGCAAAACGTGTTTAGCAACAAAATTGGGAAGAGTGATGACAAGCGACTGGGTCCATTGTGTAAGTCACTCCCCGCTCTGCCAGATCTTGTTACAGATAATGGTAAGGGCTTCAATCATCGCTTCTCCTCCTGCTTGAAGCAATTCTGTGAGTATGTTGTCCACTCCCGCTGATTTCCCCTTCTTGGGCGATTGCACTGCTACCTAGCGCCTCAACTTCTTCTAGGAGAATTGGGAGGATTTCTTCTTCTTCTCTGTTTTGGGGACATGCTAGAACTGATGGGTCTCTGTTTGGTTTGTGGTTGTAAAGGTCAGAGTAGACTTCTTGTTCTTCTGTAAGGCACATACCAGACTTGCTTTGGATCGTGGGGACTTTGAGCTGTTTCACACTTGTCAGACTCTTCACAGTCTGGTATGCCTTTGTGCTGTTGTTCTTGTTCAGACTGTTCTCTATTTCCTGGCATTGATCTTCCCTCCAATTCTCCTTTGCTTTGCTCACGCCTTTTCGGATATCATTGTTGATTTTTCGATAGGTATCAGCTCCCTGTGAGGTGTTTGTTTTCTTGTTCATCTCTCTTCGTTGTCACACATGTCTAAAAGTTCCGATGTGATCCATGGTTTCTTCTTTGGGTGGTGCTTGCCAAGGATCTCAGTGGAGGCATCTGTCAGTGTCACAGCTGAGTTAAAGATGATAGTCAAAAAGGGTAACCTTCAGGAGTGTGAAAACTACTGTACCATCAGCCTCATCAGCCATCCCAGCAAAGTCCTCCTAAAAATAATACTCCTCAACATGTTTTAACCCCAAGCTGAGCAAATAATAGCTGAAGAACAAGCAGGATTCAAGGCAGGACGAAGTAGCAGATTTTCAACCTCAGAATAATCTGCGAGAAATACCAAGAGCACCAACAACATCTATATCATGTGTTTGTAGACTTAAAGAAAGTATTTGACTCTGTGGGTAACCATGAGAGTGTACAACATCAGCCCTAACATTGTTAAAGTTATCAAAAGCCTGTATGACAAGGCTACCAGTGCAGTCCTCAACAACAGCGCCATCAGGAATTGGTTCAGAACAACAATCATCGTGCGTCAAGTATGCCTACTCTCTTTAACACTCTTGAACATCTTCCTGGAGCGCATCATGTCAGATGCCCTTGCAGAACATGAAAGTAAAGTCAGAATAGGGGGTCGGGCAATCTCAAACCTCCGTTTCACAGATTGGATAAAGATGAACAAGAACCTAAACAGCTGGTACAGAGACTTGACACCACCTCCAGAACCTTTGCAATGGAAATAAGTGCAGAGAAGACCAAAGTGATGACCAATAACACCAATGGCATCAACACGGACATCAAAGTCCAAGGTCAATCCCTCAACACCGTGCATAGCTTCAAATATTTAGGAGCCATTGTATAAGACAATGGGTCCCGACAGGAAGTATTCTCAAACAAACAACTGCTGCCCTGACAAGGTTGAAGCCAATTTGGAAAGACAAGACCATCAGTGTACACTCCAAGTTAAGGCTGCTGCGCTCCCTTGTCATCTCCATCTTCCTATCATTTGTGAAACATGGACCCTCACAGCAGATCTACAACGAAGAATACAAAGCATGGAGATGAGGTGCTACAGAAGACTTCTGGGCATTTCCTAGCACCCAGCACATCAACCACAACGAAGTCCGACAGACTATCACACAAGCCATTGGACAACACGATGACATGTTGGCAGTGGTGAAGAAATGGAAACTCCAATGATATGGCCACGTCACCATAGCTTCAGGCCTTGCAAAAACTATCCTTCAAGGCATGGTTCCAGGGGGCAGAAGAAGAGGGAGACAGAAAAAAAGATGGAAGGACGACATTCGAGAACGGATTGGCTTGACACTGAGCGAAGCCATGAGGGTTGGCTGAGGACAGAGAAAAATGGGGTACGCTGGTTAAACTATCCTCTGTGGTACCCCAATGACTTTCGAGTTACAGAATAGGATAGGGATAGGGTAGCAACAAAATGGCGCCAGTGACCTTGACCTTTGTGATAGAGCAAATATGATGGGATGGGAGCCAGGCCACTAACATATACAATGTTTCTATGAAGTTTGGTCAAAATCTGTTAAGTGGTTTTTGAAGTATGGCATCCAACGGATTGAATTGCAGAAAGACAGACTGACATTTGGCTTCTTCTGATCCCCCTCCCCCCTTCCCTTCCTCTCACACACACATCTATTTCAAAGTATATCCAGATAAGTCTGGAAATAAAATTTAAAAAATATTTACCAAGGTCACATATGAACCTAAATAAACAAGCACCAACACTCCATTTCCCCATGCATTCACTGTATCTTTTACTCCCCAAAAAATAGCTCTATAATTCACAACCTCATAACACATGTTGAAATTTAAAGTGGGACAAAAATCAGAATATACAAGCAATAAACAAATACAGCCAGCCATGTGGTACAAATTTTATATATTTTAATAAAAATTAAAGTTTTTTTGCTTGGGTTGCTGGCCTAATGTTATTTTAATAACCCATAATATGAAATAGGTTTTGCCAGATGACGGTACCTTAAAACTACCATGATCCAACACAAGGTGCTTGACATGAAGTCTCTGCAGAGCATGGTGCACAAATCCTATGCCATCCAGTCCAAAAGGGAAGTAGGCTGAATCTGTCTGCATGATCCTAATAGGCAGACATCACAAATAAAAATCAACTGACAATCAGAAATGCAACTCAACAACAAACACTTCAAACCATGATATAAAGGCAAACAGAATATCTCAAATTACTGACAGTGAGATTAGAGAAAAGATACTTTACACTTCACGTAATTATTCTCTAAAAATATAAAATATAAAACAAGTTACACACAAATAAATCATTCTAACATCTAAAACAAATTTAAAATAAAATCACAGCTAAAAAAAAAAAAAAAAAAAAAGCATTGCTAATAATTTAAGAAAAGCATTCCAATAATACAGAATATAGAATTTATTTCACCAAATGACAGTACAAAAGGAATTCGCTCCGATGCTGGTAAACACACACACCACAAGCACCCAATCCATTCATCATTCCTTTCATACATGCACCACACCATTATAAAAATAAAAACAGGTCAGACACAATGATGCACATGCATGAAAAGGTATACATGTACAAAAAAAGGGGACACAATTACATATATATATCCTATTCCATCCCGTAACTCAGAGGTTGTAGGGGCACCACAGATGATCATTTAACCAACGTACGCCATCTTTCCATGTCCTCAGCAACCCTGATGATTTCGCTCAGTGTCAAACCAGTCCATTCTCGAATGTTGTCCTCCCACCTCTTTTTCAGTCTCCCTCTTCTTCTACCTCCTTGCACTGTGCCTTGCAGGATGGTTTTTGCAAGACCTGATGATCTGGTGACGTGGCCATACCATCGGAGTTTCCGTTTCTTTACCACTGTGAGCATGTCATCATGTTGTCCAATGTCTTATGTGATGGTCTGTCGGACTTCGTCGTTGGAGATGTGCTGGGTATAGCAAATGCCCAGAACCCTTCTGTAGCACCTCCATGCTTTGTATTCTCCCTTGTAGATGTGCTGTGAGGGTCCATGTTTCGCAAGCGTATAGGAAGATGGAGATGACAAGTGAGCGCAGCAGTCTTACCTTGGAATGTAGGCTGATGGTCCTGTCTTTCCAAATTGGCTTCAACCTCGCCAGGGGAACAGTTGTTTGTGCAACCCTGGAGAGGACTTCCAGTCGGGACCCATTGTCTGATACAATGGCTCCTAAATATTTGAAGCTATGTGCACTGTGTTGAGGGATTGACCTTGGACTTTGATGTCCGTTTGATGCCAATGGTGTTGCTGGTCATCATTTTGGTCTTCTCTGCACTTATTTCCATACCTGTCAAGTCTTATGCTTTCGACATAATTCTGGTCCTGATTTGGCTCGGAACAGTCCGCTGGACCTAAAGCAATAACCATGTAATGTAATGTTTGACATAATTCTTACGGAATGTCTTATGTTATAAGGTGAAGATCTGATGGTTTTTTTAAATTGTGGTGAAATTTTTTTTTAATTTAGATTTATATATTGCTTCCCCACAGCAATGCTGATAAGAAGAGGGTCTTCTCCATGGCCAGGAAGATCCACACTCAGGCCAAGAGCAGTTTGGCCCCTGACACATTGACAGCTTTCTTGCAAGTCAAGCTCAACTCAGATTCCAGTTGTCATGACTTTGCTGTGACTGGCATCATGATGGAGAAGGCTTGGTCTTGTACTGATGAGTACAACAAATAGCATCAACGAGTTGTTGCATTTATGTTTGCCAAAATGTTTTATTTTACAAGGATTTGTTTTCCATCTCAAAACTTAAATTTAGTGCAGTTAGGTATTGAGAAAAGTGTGTTTTTCTGAATTTGAAACAAGACTGATTGGTTCGTTAAGCATGGCGTGTGTGTATATATGCGTTTAATTCTTATTCCTGTTGAACGTGACAATCCATGCATTTTTACACACTTCTTATGGTATTTTGTTCAAACTTATGGTATGGGAAACAAAATCTTATGGCAAGAGTCCGCAAGAGTTTGACAGGTATGTATTTCCATTCCATAGGCTCTGGAGGTGGTGTTAAGCCTCTGTACCAGCTGTTCAAGTTCTTGTTCCTCTCCAGCCAATCCATCAATATCATCCGCAAAACGAGATATATATATATCCTTACCCAAGCAACACTGATGGCAGATTTTCTCCTGGTGCCATGCAGACACCCACTACTACTTCCTTCTCTGTTCCATGTCTTCTCAGCTCTTCACAGACCTAAAATAGAATTTACAATAAGCTAGAAAACCAACAACGAAATATTGAACAAATACAACAACAACAACAACAATAATAATAATAATAATAATAATAATAATATAACTAATAATATATAACTATAATAGGTAATACTATAAACAACATTTTTATCTAAAGGCAGTACTTAAGACTTAATTAGATAGTCATATATTTCTTTTAACAACAGATCATATATATATATATACAAGACTGCTTCAAAACTAATTATACGTCTTTAAATAGTTTAATCTTTGAGAAGGAAAAAAGTACATAAATATATTTTTTTAAAACTTTCACACTAATACAACAACAAGAAAAAGCAACCACTACAAACCCTTAATCTTTCTAAATCGGAAATATCCTTTCAAAAAAATGTAATATCCTTTAGAAAAAATGTATTTTTTTAATCTTGAACAACAACTGGTACTGTGGTAGAAACATGAAACACATACCTGACATGCTTTTTGCCACATCTCATTGTAAGTGACTCTCATGCAGCATCTTCCATCTGCACCATCGTAAATGACAGCTACTGAATCTGGAGTCTTATGTACCTGTCGCTCCACCTCCTCCCACAGTTTCACACCAAACACAGCCATTTATCATTGTTGCATCTCCTATCAGTTTGATCCACTTGGCCTAATGGATTATGCCCCGAAGGCTGATGACGCAAGAAAAGTTAGCAATGCGATGATCCGTTCTTTGCTGGAATTATTATATGCCCCGAGGATGAAATAAAGTTATCTAGCTAAATAACTAGTACAGAAGTTTCTATCGGAGTCTTCCCGTTTCAGTTTCTTTGCCTTCTTTCACTTTTGTATGTCAGCGCGTCAGCGATAATAATGAGGCGACGCCACGCTTTGGCTCTGGCCTTTTGCTTAGTGCGTCCCTCGTTTCACTTCAGTTCTGATCTTCACCTGCCAGTCTGTCTTCAAACAAAGACGTCTTTTTATAAAAGAACAGTGCGAGTCTAAAGCTTGACAGTTATTTTCTGAAACATTAATTGTCTTTCATGCTTTTATGCTTTAAGACCAAAATGTGTTAATTACTTTGTAAAATGTATAAATAATACATTATTTCCTTAAGACGCACTTTCACTTTCTTATGATTCTACGTTTGCTGTTGCTCTCGAATGTCAGAAATCAATAATTTCAACGTCATTGTGGTTAATTCTTTTTAAAAAGAAGAGCTCACCAAGGGACACTATTACTATCTGTATGTCCTTTTTATTTACTGCATGTTAGTTTCTCATTTATTTTCATATGTTTATATACTTGTGATGTTAAGCACCATAGATATAACCTAGGGAAATCCTTGCCGATCATTTTTAATGCAGATTTAAGTATAATCGCTCTACAAAACACGTACGGTGTTTCACAAGTGGGAAACTGAAAGTCGACTATTGAGAGATGGCCCCCTAAGGTTAAATGTAAGTCATGTGGTTTGTCTGTCACATGATGGGTCAGCAATTTTAGGTTTTCAAGTACAAAGTGTCCCAAGATAACAGAAGGAATGACTGCAGAGTTCATTATCTACATGTGCACGGGTAATCACGAAAAATGGACAGCTAGTGGACTCTGTCATGAGTGCACGTAGTGATGTACAGACCGTATGCGTTTAGTCAGTGATTTAGATCTAGAGATAGTGAGTCTATTCTTTAAATACCTACTATGCTCAGCTGTTTGCACAAATATTAAAGTGTTTATTAATCGAGATCTGAATAAACAATAATTATAAGGTGCGCGTGCGTATGATGTCAATCATGCACATATTTAAAACTAATTTTGTTTTGTTTTCATTTTGCGTGCATTATTAAATAAAGTTTTTTTATTACCTTTATATATTTTGATTTAAATTGATACTATTAAATCAAAATATAGGCGATGAGCAAAAAAAAAGCATTTGTACTGATAATGCACGACTGCAAACTCCACATCATGCACCTATAGTGATTAAAACTTAAATTTCATATTCCTTCGGAACACAGGCTATATATCTGCATTAATTGTTATTAAATGACAGATGATATATACTGTCTCACTCTGCATAGTAGAGACTTTTCCACTGTCTCTGCCACTGGTCATGCAGCCTATCAATTATGCCGAGTGACATAACTTAGTTGGATCTACAGTCTGCTTTTCTTTTTCAGTTCAGGATGGTAAAAACGATTATGTAATACTTTAATAAAACCTGCAATCTGTAACCGACGGCAGAGATGGTGGAGAAGTGACATAGGCCTCGGATGTCTCTGCTACTCAGTGTGATACTGTTTTTGCATGTGCATATTGTTGGCACCTGCAGGCTGTATGATATAGATATAGATAGATATATAATATATTGGTGTATATAATGTCACCATATATGTGATTTATCATTCTCAGGCAGGCATCACTGCATGTATAATTTTTTTAAACTTACATCAGTTAATAGAATTATAAATGGTCAGTCTACCATTTAAACTAATAAAAAATTCAGACCATATGTGATAATTGGGGTTGCATATATATGTTACTGACCTTGAATTTGCTATATATAAGTTGCATTCTGTGTCATTGTGTAGGATTTTTCCCATTCATCCTACAAGAAAGTGTTTGTTATTAAATTTGATGTACAGTATAGCAAACTGTTTACAGACATTGTATGGATCAGTATTCGTGTTATCTACTGTATGATAATCAAGTCAAGGTCTGTGCATTTATATGTGCCACCTAAACAATGTTGACTGTATTTAATATTCAAGGCTGTCCAACTTTTAAAAAAAAGAAAGAAAAGTATTCTGTATATATTGCTTTTATTGTGTTACTGACAGTGCATACTTTTGTGTTAGTGTAAGGTGGGCTTTTCTTATAATTTAACAATAATTATTTTAGTGAGACTGTGATAAATAGTACCACGTAATGTTTTATTTTACTGTCAGTGCATGTTGATAAGCTTGATTTTTCATTTTTTGGTTAAGTCTTATTTTTTCTTAAGTCAGTGATAATTTTAGTGTATCACATGGTGCTGTAGATCAAGATATAGATAGATAGATAGATAGATAGATAGATAGATAGATAGATAGATAGATAGATAGATAGATAGATAGATAGATAGATAGATAGATAGATAGATAGATATCTTGATCTACAGCACCATGTGATACACTAAACTTTCTGGTCATTGACTTTCGTAAAAACAACGTTCTCATTCCAGACCTTGTCATTGATGGTGTTACAGTCGAGAGAGTCACTCAATACAAATACCTCGGAACCATCATTGACGAGAAACTGAACTTCACTGCAAACACCCAGGCCATCCACAAAAAATGTCAGTCTATAATTTACTGCCTTCAAAAGATTCGAAATCTCCAAGAATAGCTGCATTCTTCAGACTTTTTACTCTTCTTTTATTGGGTCCGTTCTTACCTTTTCTTTTATCTGCTGGTATGGAAGTTTGTGCGTAAAAAACAAAAGTGTGCTGGATTGAGTGGTGAATGTCTGTGGGAAGGTTGTGGGAGTGAAACAAGAGAGTCTGCAGGTGTTGCATGTATGAAAGGCGTGGTGTGCGGAAAGCCAGTTGCATTGTGCTGGATAGCACTCATGTGCTTGCGCACCACTTCCAGCTCCTGCCTTCTGGAAGGTGCTACCAAACACCAAGGGTCAGAACTCTCAGAACAAAAAACAGTTTTATCCCAAAGGGTGTCTCATTTCTTAATAAATAACATGTGTGAGTGTGTGTGTTTGTATGTGTCCAAAATAATTTCATTTAACATTTACTGTCATTTAATGTTAGCATGCATACGTGTAATTATATTAATCAATGTGTGACAGTTTTACCCTCATTGTCATTATCATTATTATTATTGTGATGTTTATTCCTTGTTGATTGTAATTGTACACCACAATGTAATTTCTTGTAAAAGATAATAAAGTTGTCTTATTTTATAATAAAGTTGTCTTATCTTATCTTATCTTATCTAGATAGATAGATAGATAGATAGATAGATAGATAGATAGATAGATGGATGGATAGATAGATAGATAGATAGATAGATAGATAGATAGATAGATAGATAGATAGATAGATAGATAGATAGATAGATAGATAGATAGATAGATAGATAGATAGATAGATAGATAGATAGATAATGTATAAAATAAAAATTACACACGTACACACACACACGTACACCTACACACACACACACATATATAAATGTGTGTGTGTGTGTGTAATTTAAATTTTTAATCCATATGGCAAAGCTGTCAGAGTGTACCACCTGCTTGTTTATGGGATCTAAAGATAACACACACACAAATGAAAAAAAAAAAGACTGATTATTGACTTAAGTTATGTAAGTATAACCATTCCCAGTCTAAGTTATGTAAGTATAACCGTTCCCAGTCTCAGTCTGTGTACTTAACAAAAAAATTTAAATTATAATCTGTGCTCGATCATGCGTTTATTTCTGCCATGGGTGTGTGTGCACAATTTGAACGATTCTTTAATAAGATCAGACGCCCTATAAATATTATTATTATCATTACATACAACATAAAATATCAAGATTACTTAGTAGATAACAAAACGAATGTTGGGCTATAGTCATTAATTAATTCTTGACTACTAATATTGATATTAGTGTTCATCCTATGTATTGTGTGAGCATTTGTTATTCTAATTATAACATTATACTATCTTACCTAATTTATCTCATGTTTGCTGATGGGATCTAATGATAAAAACAAATGATGGACATATTGTAGTAGCAGTAATGTAAATCTGAGGTAACTTAAAATTTATCCTGTTTACCTGTTGGTCACATGCAAGGTGTTTCAACAACAGTCAATTAATGAGAATTTGATAGTCCGCATGTGCTTGATATTGATCAGTTGATCTGTTTAGGACATATATACTAACAGCTGTCATGAGTCTTTCTTCGTTGCTGCTGATGTACGTTGTAGACACTTTGGTGTTTTAGTTCAATTTCTGTAATCTTTACTGTTATTAATGTATAATTTTTGTATGTCAGATCGAGTTTGATTCAATGTAATGTTGTTTTTCAACTGGAAAATTGTCTTTTGTGTGATATATGATTTTATGATAAGATATTAGAAAATGATATGCATGTTATTTATAGCTATGTGCTTTCTTCAAGTTGAACATTTATATATCAGTTGGGTCATGAGACTGTAATAATGCATGATGATGATATTAATAATTAGTATTCTTGTATAGCTCAAGTATCCTTATAATGTTTTGCTATCCTTAAACAGTTAAATGATATGACACTAATACAGTTTTATGTGTGTTACAGAGAGGAGTGAAGTTACTGCCAATGCTTCACATCATAAATTATGAAATTTGAGTTCAACATTTAAACATATGGACTTAACTGCAATTTCAGAGATAATTTGTGAACAGTTTCAACTATACCTAGTTCTAAAAACTTATCTCTCAAGAAATGGGTGAAAAGAGATAGCACACAAACAAACTGAAAAATAAACAGGCACAACCACAATGGATTCAGATCTTAAGCCAGATGATGTTAGCTGTTCATCTGGGATCAGATCTGAGCAGGTCGAGGACAGCAGAAGCAGGGACAGTCGAGAGATCGATGATAGAAAAGGCACAACCAAGGACCCTTTTGTTGTGATAGAAGACGAAACAGAAAGATGTTTAGAAGATGAACCAGGAGGACAGCCAGTGGCAAGCACTAGTCAACTAGTCGTCGGACGTCGCAGGACAGCGTCCAGTTCTCATGCCAATGCAAATGGAGATGTACCATTTATAGATCAATACGAGAGCTTTGAGAAAGGCTTTGTCCGTGTCCAGTGCCCAGAAAATGAAATCGAAGCTCAAAGAATCTCAAATAACTATAAGGTAAGTGTTCAATTTATTTGTTGTTTTTCTTCTTTTTGCTTCTTCTCCTTCTTGATTGTTCATATGGTCACACTAACAATTCACACTAAGGATGCTGTATGTTGTATAGCTCTTGCAGGTTGCTGAGGTAGTTTCTCCACTCAGGTGGTCATATTCATCCACTTCTTGTTACATTACAGGTCTTTATGTACATGTACAGGCACACTTAACATTAACACATGTATTAATGTGGAACTAAGTGTGGACATGATGGCTCATTTGATTGTGGCTGAGAGGATTGCCAATTGCTCTGGTTTGATCTGGAGATAGATAACATGTCAACATTGTTATTGTATGGAAGCTGTTGTAGACTCTTGCTGTGGATCTCCTTGACTTGATGGTCATCATACCTAAATTCACTACAGACCTGGCCTAATGTTTAATATGCTATTGCCTAATATGTTTCAATAGATTGGGATCTACACCGCCACTGTCTGGGACGTTTTTCAATGCCTACTCCTGCAGTCAATCTTTTAAAAAATATTTTACCAGCGCTCAGCTTAAACAGTTAATATTTTGTACAAAACATACATCAACATGAAGAATAGTTAAGAAGGAATGGAATTGGATGGAAGGTGTACGCAGAGGTGACACAACAGTGAGGCCAAGATGCCAATGTAAGCAAAATTCGGGCTGAAGATAGAATGATCAGATATATTTGTCTTTTTTGCTGTTTAGGGCCATGACGTCGGTGCATGTGTCTGGGCTACTCTCCCTACTCAATGCACCTGTCTAGATGCTGACTACTGCTTCTGCGTTGAAACTGGTGTACAGGCCAGTAGAGAGGGAGATTATGTCTTCTCTTCCTCCTTGGTACATGATGTAGATTCAGGCACCTCCATTTTCATTTATTTGAGGGAGACATAGCACTGTGTATACGCTATAGCTAGGCTGCTTCCTTGGTTCACTTACAGTAGTGTGGATCATTATTGCTTTTGTTGGATGCAAACTGGGTACTGGGTACCTTTTCTCTGTTCCTGTGTTGCTGCTCCAGCCTTTGTATTGAGATCTTTCTAACCCATCTTATTCATTTTCCATTTCAGTTCTAATATACATTTCTTTGTATTTCAGTTCGGCTTCAAGAAATGGAAGAGCCATGTAACGTCTCGACCGATCACTACAAGGTCTGAAATTGTACAAGATCTGTATTCTGACATTGACGAAGTCAGACCCTCAAAAAGTGAGTCAAACATATCGATTTGTCATATTTTCTATAAATGCCTATAATATACATTGTAACATAATAATAATAATTTATTTTTTATAGCGTAAAAACAAACTTAAAGCTTGCATGCATACACACACACACACACACACACACACACCCACACACACACACACATGCACACACACACACACACACATACGCTCGCAAGGATAAATATTTAAACAACATTATGAGATAAAACAGTTTAACATCATAATAATAATACAAACATCACATCTAACAAGGATAAATATGTGAACATAAACATTGTAAGACATAATAACAAACATCACATATCTAAGTATAATGTAACCTGTGGAAAAATGCACTTTCTCACTCTTTCTCCCTTTCTTTCTCTCCCTCCTCATCCCTCCCTCTTTCTCCAGCTCTGCTGGCCAAGCCAAATTCCCGCCTTTGGAAGGGTCTTTGTGTGGCACCCGAGTAGGCCTTTCTCTCTCTCTCTTGCTCTTTCTCATCTTTCTCCCTCTCCATCCCTCTCTCTCTCCACTCCTGCCCCTATAGTGAGTCTGGAACCAGATAAGCTAATAAGCAGATTTCCCGCCTCTGAACAAGTCTTTGTGTGGCCGGTCTGATGTAGGAATTTTAGTTGCAAATTGTTAAGAATTATGATTTGGCCATAGAATGCAAGGTGTTGATACTATTAAGTAGGGTTCTTGTATAGATTATTTGTGATGCAAGAGTAAAGTTATAGTTAGAAGAAGGATGTGAATTTTATGTTAGGGACTATATTGTTTGTGTAAGGTTCCTGGTAAGCGATAGGGCCCCCATTTATAAGTGCTAGTGCCGGACTTTTCTTCCTTTTCCCTCTCTGGCAATCAAGAGATAACACCTGCTGCTGCATGGTTCCAGAAGCACCCTAATGTAGAAACCGGTGCAGTGAATTGCAGCTATGGGTTTTTTTTCTTCTTGGGGAAAACCTCTCCCCTGTTATGAGGTATGTAAACTGTTAATTGTGTGGCATTTTTGATGATTGTTATACATGTAGTACAAAAACATTATGAGAATTTTTATTGAATTGTTTTTGTGTAAGTTGAACAAAGAGAAGCACTAGTTAAGGGTTTAAGATGATGGTGCTTAAATTGTTAGTTTGATTGAGTCTTATTTGCCTCTGTTCTTGTATTCTGTTTATAAAACCAAAGGAAGAAATATTTATCTTTCCTCTGTTTAATGGTTCCCTGTTCTCAATTGGAAATTATTGTGGTAGGTTGAGACCACGTGGTTGGTCAGCAATTTAATGTAAATGAGTACCGGACAAGCAGTGGTCCTAGTATGTAGTTAAGAGATGGTGGATTGCTTCTATTCTTTAATTATTTTTGACACATGTCTTGTTGTATAGTTGGGTGGACGTTTTCTGTTTTATTTAGCTGAGGTCTTAGAATGATATTGTTAGTGGTTGGTCTTGTAATGGAGTTGCTCATACTAGTATGTGCAAATTACAGGAGGCTGAACCATAGTGGTATGGCTGAAGGTGACTAAGACACCACCATGGGTAGCTAAGGGTCCGTCACCCTGAGGTTGCTGTTGTTTGTAGTTTGCTGATTTCGTGTAAATAAAATGGGCCAAGAAATGAGAACAGATGGCTAAGGACTTCTTCCTTTCTTCTCCTTCTCCTTCCTCCGCGGACCCCTTCTGCCGCACCACCTCTCTCCCTATCCCACTACAATAAAAAGGCATGTTTAAAGAGAAACACACACACACAAACACACATAATCACACACATATACAGATAAGGAGGAAATCAGCATTAAGAATAAATAATGAAGAAATTATTTTTAAAATAGGTCAAAGTAAAAAGTTCCACTTAGTGACACGGGGAAATGAAGTAATATAACAGTATGTGATTAATAGCAGTGTAGATATGGTGTTGTCATTTCTCTAAGTTGAACTCGAGTGGAAAGATAGTTAAGTTGTTTCAATCTGGATCAATGTGGGTGTGACATGATTGTTTTCAACAGGACCAATTCTTCTGCTTCAAACCCCCCAAAAAGTTCATTTTAATTTTAATTGGTTTGTTTGTCAGTGTAATGTTGTGTTCATTTATTTTTCTATAAATATTTATTTGCATAATTATTTATTTCAGTTTCTACATTTCGCCCTTTCAACATCATCTACACGTTTCTGTTTGGGTGGTGGCTGGGCCTGGTGTATCTGATCATGGCTTTGGTGATGTTTATCACTGTAATTGGCAAAGATTATGGTCAGTTGCCTTTTAACATTGCTTTTTTTTATAAATTAATATGAATTATTTGTAAAAATAGATGTGACAGGCGACATGACTTAAATTTTCATATCAGTTTTTCACCAGCCAAAGAGGATACCAGCATACAAAATCTTTATTGCCAAGTGAACGACATACAAAGACTGCATTTCAGGCAATGCAGCAGCACACTAAAAAGAGCTATAAAACGAGTCGTGTGGATTCAGGATTCAGGGCAGGGCGAAGAACCACTGAACAGATGTTCAACCTCAGAATAATCTGTGAGAAATACCTACAGCACCAACAACATCTATATCATGTGTTCATAGACTTCAAGAAGGCGTTTGACCGAGTCTGGCATGCAGCTCTATGGGCAACAATGAAAGTGTACAACATCAGCCCTAAAATTATTGAAGTCATCAAAAGCCTGTATGACAAGGCTACCAGTGCAGTCCTCCATAACAGCGTCATCAGGAACTGGTTCAGAACAACAATCGGTGTGCGTCAAGGATGCCTACTCTCTCCAACACTCTTCAACATCTTTCTAGAGCGCATCATGTCAGATGCTCTTGCAGATCACGAAGGCGCAGTCAGCATAGGGGGTAGAGCAATCTCCAATCTTCGTTTTGCGGATGACATTGATGGATTGGCTGGAGAGGAACAAGAACTTGAACAGCTGGTACAGAGGCTTGACACCACCTCCAGAGCTTATGGAATGGAAATAAGTGCAGAGAAGACCAAAATGATGACCAACAACACCAATGGCATCAACACGGACATCAAAGTCCAAGGCCAATCCCTCAACACAGTGCATAGCTTCAAATATTTAGGAGCCATTGTATCAGACAGGAAGTCCTCTAGGATCGCACAAAAACTTGTGATTATATTTTATATATAATTATTTTTTACCAATTTTATAAATTTAATTTGTGGGTTGAATTACAAAGGACTCCACTTCAACCGTTCCTTGCGACCCTCATCCAGCTTAATCTCATAACTTTCATTGACATCGTAAGTCTCACTCTTCAGTTTATCCTTAAATTTCAAAAAACATCCTTATCCTCATTTTCATCAACATTTATTTTGTTTGAATTTTAATTATTTACACTTCAAGAATCCTAAAATTTCATTTCTCCTTTTTCCTCTTGTTTGACAAGAGCTGATTGTTTTTTTTTCTCAATTTAATTTAATTAATATTCGTGCCTTACCATCATCTTCGCAGATTCATGAATTAGGTTCGTGGAGGAAGTGTAAGAAATATTCTCTCCTTCTCATTCAAATAATATAATTCCATTTACATATTCTCTTAACTTAAACTAAAAACAACAAAAACCACACCGAAATAAAACTATATCTTCACCAAAAAATCCACATCTCTCCTTAGATACTCGATTCCCTTACAAACATTTCAAAATACACACTCATTCTAGTCACTCGCTGTTTCTTTATTTTATTTCCTATATGTGTGCAAATGGACTTGAGTTTTATAGATGAGCTTTATGTATTAATGCTTAATCCTTCATTTTAAAATTTCGCTGACTACTGAGTATCTCACTTTCAAAATGTTCTGCGACATGCTCTCGTATCTTATAGACTCTTAGCACAAACTAAACTTGAATCAATAGAGAGAGGGAGGATACAGGGAGATTCGAGATGTGGTTGCGATATGAGGTCAGACTGTAACAAAATTCTTCCACACCTCTGCTTCTTACAACGATCATCCTTTCCTACAACTCCATTCAAAAAACACTTTAGAGATTAAATGTGAATTTTTCTTTTTCTTTGTGTGTGTGTGATACCTATATGTTGATCATAGTCAGTGTTATTCGCCTCAGCGCTCTTTTCGTGTGTCACTCAATATGGATTAAACCATAGAAACCAGATTTCCTTTTTATTTAAAAAAACTACAACATTTCTTTTGCGTCTCTCTCAGTGTTCTTTTTTTTCATCAATATTAATAGTGTTACACGTTTGTGTTTTTTGTTCTTTTTTGTCTTCAGTTATACACGCTTATCCTCAGGTTATTTCAGACCATCTTCAATTACCACTACCACCCACTGACTCCTGTCATTTGAATCTTTGATAACTACAATGTGTTACATTGGTAAGTTTATGAGGGTTGCACAAGAAAGATGGAGTGCCTGGTTAAACCTCATATCTGTGTGCACGATGATAGCAGCAAGTAGGTGTAATATACATCTCTCTCACAGACTTAAAAATTCAATTGAGTTTTTTGAATTATAAAATTTTAATTTTTTTTCACTTTAATATACTCATTTCAATGTATTCTATTTCTTTTATCAATAGCAAATTCACACCCAAACACTCAAAAAAAAAGCTCTTTTCCAAATTCTTCTTTGTTCTATCCCGTAGAGATCTTGTTCTCTAATCACTTTCTCCGCCCTTCTCATCTCAAATCCAAACTCCCCCTTCACATGTGTATAGAGTCACCATCTAAACAGTTCATTTGTTGTTTCACGACTCCTATATTGTATGCTACCCAGATTGTATCTAACAGAAGAATAGAGGAGAGAGGTTAGCTATCGTTTACCGGTAGATAATAGGAGAGGTTAAACCTATATTTTCCCACAATCGAACTGTTCTCATTGAATTTTTTCCCCCATCACTTTTCAAATTACATCCCCCAGCGCCCTCTACTTTTTATAATATTAAATATCAGTGTGTGTTGGGTGATTGCACACACCTCCAGACATCAAACAATATGGACAGAGTGTTGTGGTTAGACTAATGTGGCTTTGGTCTTATGAGGAATGGTTCTCCGATTATGGATTGCTCTGGTAGGTTATGTTTACTTTTTTGACAGAACATCTGTAGGAGTCAAGATTTCAAACATTACCTAAAAATCTTATGTGGATCTCATTCTTGTTCTCTCTTGTCTCCTCTAGTGTCAGGGATGTAGTATGAACAATCATTGATAATAATTTATAAGGAGATTCTGCATTGTCCTCTGGGTTCACTTTCCTTCTAGTGTATCTTATTTTTGTTTCTATCTAGTTTATTTGATGTTTCTAGCTAAGAAAAGTAAATAGAATGTGCCTCAAGTTTATATGCAGATTCTCTAGTCAATCAAATAAATTTAAAAATCGATTTTTCCACTCTTCCTCTTCAGAGGGATAGAGAATTTGCAAATGAAACTGTTCACTCGTTCGGACTTGTAGTATGAATTGTAATAGTAAGATGTCACGTAGTCTTGTTCCTATTCAGTTTATACATTTCAAACAACGCTCTATGATACTTGTGTCTCTTGTTCTCAGATGCCAAATACTTCTGCGAAAGAAACACAAGAAACATTAGCAAGTGTACAAACTTAAAACCCTTATGTAAACTCTATACAATCAAGCAATGAGAAAGAATACACATACTGGAGGATAATTTAGAGACGAATACTTTGGAGAAACAATTTAGCTATGGTTACGTGGAACCAAGCCAGAACAAACGAAGGAACGAACGCTTTATGTTCCTTTAACTTACACGATGATTCGGCTACGTTTATTCTTTCAAGCCTCAAAAAACAATTGGCGCAAGACAATTTTGACTATGCTCATATAACATTAGTCAATTCATTAATACAATCAATTCAGCTACGTTCACCCAACGAACCTCGGTACTGTGCCTAAACTAGGAAATACTCGTCGATGACCTAGCTCAGAAAAACATTTATAACTGAATTCACATACGTAAACATTTAACAACATATTCTAGGAAATACACCCGAAGTCCCAAAACGTAGCTAACTACCTTTGCAGAGACAAAACAGCAAAGCTTTAAGGAAAAACGCTATAAATACCCAAGTTGGTTAACATTTCGAATAAGGCCGATATTTCAACCAAAAACGTTATCTTATTTGTCAAAACTTAGTCCGACAAATTGTGATGACAATTAGCTTTAGTCAAACCAAGATGTTCAGCATAATCAGCGCATTATGACTGACCACAAGCTAAAAACAAATAAACTTGACTTGTCCTTATTTACAAAGCCTGAACAAAGTTTTCACCTCAATAATTCTTCTGACAAAGCAGACCGGGTTCCAAGCAAAACAAATTCTAGAAAATCAAAAGCTTAAAGAACGTCAGAATTAACTTAATTTGCAGAAAAGGCATCAAGTCAGTCACTAAACGAGAAAAACATAAAGATCATAATCATTTGCACAAAGCAACAAAAACATATGCAAACGCAAAATAACTATAAGTACCTTATGACGCTGTAAGACGTTTGGAAACCACACAAATCCAAAAGGCTACAACAATGTCAGGTAGCAAAGGCAGGAAAAATAAAAGCTTTCCA
Organism: Oncomelania hupensis; assembly: GCA_036898135.1. NCBI lineage: Eukaryota > Metazoa > Mollusca > Gastropoda > Littorinimorpha > Pomatiopsidae > Oncomelania > Oncomelania hupensis. The sequence goes on along the minus strand of CM072518.1, from coordinate 54,805,337 downwards.
CAAAACTCTACAAAGGGTGAACATCACATTTAAACTCTATCTATCTCTTTCAAAACAGGTAAGCACAACTTTTTTATCATATGGAACTAAAAACGACTCAACCTTCTCTCAGACCCAGCAATCTAACTAACCAGAAAAAAAGCTGAAACAAACGTATATATGTATTACTACCAAACTCAGTCTTGCGTCATAATCCCGATCTCATGAGAAAAAATACACAAACAAGATTTACAAACGAAACACAGTTCACCACTAATATTCGAACCCATATCAAAACTCGGCACACTTTTGCCACTGCCTTGAGAGAGCATTGATCCGGAGAGAGGGTGAGAGAGAAAGGGGGAAAACACGACAATCACAAAGAGAAGAAGCACAAGAAACACAGACGGGCAAGAAAGACAGACACTAAAGAAATCAAATGAAAGGAAAAATAAACAGTCCAGTCATAAAACCAAAAAGATGCGTTGGGTTGGCCAATGAGGTGATGATACGTCTTGTCAGTCAAAATCAATAAAACCAAACAAAAGAAAACGATAGAAAGAAGAAGCAACATGCAGTAGGGAGGAAAAAGAGGACAGATAAACGAAGGACACTTTACACACTAAGAAAGTACATGATATCACAAATAACACAGTCTCTCTCTCTCTCTATCTAGATCAATAGCCCATAATTAATTTCAAAAATTATCTAATTATATATTAGTCACACATGACTCATAGGCATGCACACAATTAAAGATACTGTACAACTATACACACAAAAATATTTGGAACAGATAAAGTATTTCCCAGGCTGTAAATCGCTATAAGTTTCCCTCCAATCAGACCCATATGCAGCTATTACAAAGGTTGTTATTGTTTGTTTTTTGTTTTTTTCCTTCCACTGCACTTCCCCATGATCCTCCAGTCCTGCCTTTCTGTTCCTACTGTTTGGTGGTAGAAGCGGAAATAATATGTATTATCGTGGATTGCTTTTTGTTTTCACAGATGAATTCAAAGATGATAACCAGGATCTTGTTCATGTCACCAGCAGAGATTCAAGTGGAGGATCAAAGTGAAGTTACTTTGGTAGGTATCTCAATGTAATTATCTTTACATATTTGACACTCTTCTTAAATAACCACATTTAACCTTGGCCAGTGAAAAATGTGGAGTGTGAGCCAAAGCTACCAAACGTACATTCACTGTGGGAACCACAGCAGTTAATTAGAAGCAGATTTGAAAGTGGTTGTGATAACTGCTAATTGCTTTAATCTGTTTTTTTTTCCTTTTCATTTTCACATGTTCTTTGCTTTAAAACTCATAGTTTCTATTCAGTTTTATTTTTTGTGTGTTGATGTTTTTTTTTAAAGAATAGCAGACAGCAGCACAGTGAGATTATTATGTTTACACACAAGGCAGTCAACCTGTACTACTACAAAATGACTATCGATGGCATCAGCGTCATTCTTGTCAGTATCCTTTTGGTTTTGGGGCTGCTGTACACAGAAGACGTCAGGACCAAAGTCTCATCAGTGACTGGTTTTTGATTATGGCTATTGTGTAAGCTTATTACTATATACTTAATAATAGCTAATTGTAATATTTCCTTGTAATGGTATAAGTCCATAGCATTTGTATATTAATGAAACAGAATGCAAGGTGGTGATACGATGATTTGTCTTTAACGCTCATGCAATAGGATGTTAAGCCTTTAACTTCCACTGCTCGCATGATCGAGCCTTGTTAATTCTACGTGTTGTTATTGTAATTGTGGTTTGTTTTTTGGTTGTTTTTTTGTGTGTTTTTTTTTGGGGGGGTGGGGGGGTGAGGGGGGAGTGATTATTTAACCCTTAAACTGGTTGTCACGACAAAAGCTGCGCTGTACAATTCATGTGGTTCTATTGATCGCAGTTAATTCCCTTTTATAACATCTTAAATTAATGGCTTCCTTTTCATAACCACATCTGACGAAGACTACTCTGAACATGGATTTTAACCTTTTAAAAACTGTTATGCATTATTTACAAATAACTGAACAGAGAATAATTTCTTTGCATGAACGTTAGGTAATCATACAAGGATAAGGGTTAATTTAGTAACAGGTCTTTTCACAGAAATTATTTCAAACTTGCAGTCAGACATTTTGGAATTCATAATAATGAACTGGCCTTAAGAAAATGATACTGAAATGAAGGACTGATTACATTTAATAGTTGACAGCTCTTAGTTTTTTTGGAAATGTTTCTTGACCAAATCAAGATCTGCTATTATTTGTAGTGCTGTCCATCGTGCTTGGTTTTGCAGACAAGGCAAATGTGGTCACAGATTCTACAACAGTAAGGACATTTTACTTATTTTATTGTCATTTTGATTTGAAATACACACTCGATCATCTTTCTTAAGTTGCTGTTTTACTGTTACACAAATATGTGCATTAATATATATACTTTCAGTGTAGACATGGAACATCATTAATCTTCTATTGTGGATGTTGTTGTTTGATAAACTTTATTTCAGTAATGTGTATATTGTTTTGCTTTGGTCTTGTTGAAGGTGTTAAAAATGTCTTTGCAGAAATGCATTCTGGGTGTGCTGGCGATCATTCCATTGACCTATTATGTTGGTATGGCCATCACAAGGTACAGTCTTCACATTTTACTCCTTTATTTGTGCAAGTTTTCTTTATTGAAATTTCTATAAAGGTTTTGCTTGAAAATTCTTACTGTAACACAAGTATTGTGTTAGAAATATGATTGGTTGATGTTGATATATTTGTAGTATTGAAGCTTATTAGCATCATAAAGATCGACATGTATTAATTAATCATTTTTTTATCTTCTCCGCTTGCCACACATAATACAGAAACTCTGCCGATGTAATGATACAGAAATTCTGCAGATGTAACTATGTTTGAAAGTGTGAACCGGGAAGATATATAAGTTTGACTTGCCAGATATAGAGGAATCGAGAAAAAATTGTTTGCATCAAGCTCTGTACTTCATGAATAAAATCATCCTCTGATCTTGTTATAGCATATCTGCCCAGAGCAGTTTTGCAGTGGGTGCCATACTGAACGCAACGTTTGGGTCTATGGTGGAGGTGATTCTGTTTGTCATCATGCTGAAGAAAGGACATGATGAAGGACTGGAATGTTACCAGGAACTGGTCAAATCCTCTCTAACAGGTTGATCATTGACAATTTTATTTATGTATTTTGTTTTGTGATAAAGTAGTGTCTATAAGATGTACAAATTCAGTTCAAATGGTTACATACTATAATATACAATAACGACACTACACTACACTACACTACACCACACTACACTACATTACACTAACACTACACTACACACTAACACCACACCAACACTACATTAAACTAACACTTCACAACACTACACTACAACTACACTACACTGCACTAACATTTCACTACACATTAACACCACACTAACACTAAACTAAACTAACATTTCACTAGCACTACATTAACACTTTACCACACTAACACTACACACTATGCTATGCTATACTACACTACATTATTCTATACACTCCATTATACATTACGCTATACTATACACTATACTATACGCTACACTCTACAATACACTAATCTAACACTTCACTACACTAACACTACACTACACTATGTACTACACTACGCTACACTATATTACACTACACTCTACACTGCATTATACTATACACTATACACTACACTGCACCACACTACACTAAACTACACTACACTACATTACAATACACTACACTACACTGCACCACACTGCAAAATGGCAACAATATAAAGTCATGGACGAATGTTATAGTTCTTTTTTTTTCTGCCTAGATAATTTATATTTTTGAGTTGGTGATTAATGAGCACATCAAAATATTTTGTTATTACAGACACTAATTTCACAATGATTTGTTTCTGCTTTGCTCAACAGGTGCCATTCTTGTCAGCATTTTGTTCATTCCTGTAAGTTATCATGATTGTTTGTAGTGTATATTATATTATATTATATTATATTATATTATATTATATTATATTATATTATATTATATTATATTATATTATATTATATTATATTATATTATATTAATTTATATTATATTATATTACAGTATAGTATAGTATAGTATAGTACAGTACAGTATAGTATAATATAGTATAGTATACGTATAGATAGTATAGTATAGTATAGTATAGTATAGTATAGTATAGTATAGTATAGTATAGTATAGTATAGTAGTGATTCAGATTCAGATTCAATATTTTATTACAAGAAGAAAATTATTTTAGCATTAAATTGCTAATCTTACAATCAGTCCTTCTTTCGATCACTCACACATTTAGTTTAATCATTCATCCGCATTCATGCAAAGACAAACATTGATTTAAAATTAAAGGAATAAACAAAATAACTTCGTAACAAAGAAACTAACAATACTCAATATAAAACAATTAACTGGAACCATACAATTTAATAAAGAGAAAGAGGCTTGACAGACTTAGTGGGAGGAGAGGGGGTGGGCAGTGAAAGAGGAAAATCAATTGATGCATGCTATAATGTATGATTTTTGACATTATTAAGAAATATGTTGTACATCTTGTACATGAAGCTAGCAATGGTATTGTAGGCTATCAGCATAGGTCTTTCCTTCGTACTTATATACAAACACCATCTCGTGTGTGTGTGTTTGTGTATTCTGATTTGGGATTTATGTTTTGCTCTTGCTTTTTTTCTTTTCTTTTTTTTAATTATTATATTTTTTTTAGGGGGGAGGGGGATTTGCTTTGTTGTAATAAAAGCACTGTATATATGAGCGGTGATTTGCTTTGTTGTAATAAAAGCACTGTATATATGAACTCTAGTGAGGAAGTGAGCTGTACAAATGTTAATTAGTATTATTATTAGTTAGGCGTGCACTTAAGAGCACACGTATTACTCCTCAGACTGGCAGGCTTTCAGGCATCAGTTGACTGATGAATTTTGCCTACCAGAGGGACGTACGTGGACATTTTCGTTGATTTATTACACATTTTTGTGATGGTGTGTGTGTGTGTGTGTTTTGTTGATGTTTTTGACTCTCAGAGTGAATATATTTATGAAATTTATTGAGAACAAAATAGCTCGTGTGTTTTTGTATGTGTATGCTTGAGTTCTTCCGTTGTAACAGCAGAAATATTGACGACAAAAATGTAGGAAATTAGCTTAGCGAAACATAGATACCATCGAATGAAACTGAACGTTAATTCAACAGTTATCTAACAAGCAGCACACACATGGCAAATTAACTTCCTTGAAACAGTCACACCGCCGATAGCTACCGATACCATCAACAGACTTAGCGACCAAGAATTTTAAATAGCATACTTTAGTCAAAAACTAACCATAGCGTTGTCTTCGATTAAATAACTTACTCCACCATGAGACACTAAGTAGCTCACTCCAGCCAAAAGTTACCAAGATGATGTCACCAGTATTGGGCAGGCACCGCTTATCGTTATTACATCTGTTCTCCACTCTATCCCTGACACTCCACTTGAAAGATAATTATGCGTGTCCAGTGACAAGAGAGCGGGGGAGGAACTATTCAAATTAGAACCATAATTCTGTAGATGCGAGATTAAAGAAAACGAGAGCTAAAAACGATTGGTCAGAAGACTACTAGGGACTTTTGCATATCTTTGGGGACCAAATCTCAGCTGGTTAGTCGCAAAAGAAATACCAAGCTGTGAGGGTCGACCAAAGGAACAAACTGCAGTGTTCGTCTATCTCTATCTCCTCAAGAGAGTGCTAGAGACGTAAAAGACGATTTCACGAGTCCCAGAGTCCACAAGTAAGATAACACTAATAGTTTTGATATGTGTGTGTTTATTGTATATTGATTGCCATGTATAAATAATATGTTCTTGATATATATAGTTACAGAAACAGATTATTGTTTCTGAGACAGTATGCATGTGGATTGATGTATCTTAGCCTTAAGATTCGAATTGAATTGTGCATATGGGAACCCTGCAGGTGTCTGATGCTATAGACACTTTGCAGAGGAGACCGCACACTTATAGCTAACGAGAATACTGTAGCCAGAGCTCCGACTTTTACAGGTCGGACCTGGGATCATGTTTGTGGAGACGAACGCCTGACCGTCGCTCCCGTGGTACCAAAAGGAGAACAATCCAGAGTCTACCTGGCCACGTCCGAACCCCACAGCTACAAGGGCGACTCGACTCACTGTAGATAAGTCACCCGCAAAGGAACTGAGTCCTACCCTCGAGAAACGTATAGAAAACCACTCGAATTTAGAAAACTACGAACAGTGAAGATCATAACTACAGTTAGCACAGGATGAATAAACCCTGCTAACGAACTCTCCCAGCACGTTGAACTATATTACTTATTAAATTACCGGTTAATGCAGAAATGTTAAAGTTTGTGTTGAATATATAAAAAGTGAAATTACATACATACGACTGGTGTCATTCTATTTGTATTGTTGTGTAGCTATTAGTTTTCTTCTCTCGAGACATAATAATCTAGTCTTTTGATTAGTAATTAACGGTTCTCAAGTTGAGCCAAATGATACTAAAATTCCCGAGAACAAATATAAATTTTATGTGACCAAAGTGCCGTGATCTGTCTCTCACACAACTTTAGGAATTCTGGTAAAAGAACGATCGATAGTGGTAGCACATTGCCCATCTATCAATAAGTCTTACCCCCTAGTAAGATAAACGTATCTTCCCCAGAATATCATCACATCCGTGTGTAGGTATTTGATCTCACCTGCGGTAGGGAGTACACTCTCTTGACACAGCAAGCCTAGTCAAGGCACACTGTACTGCAGTATTGTTTGAATAATGGAACATTCTGTGTTTGGTGCAGGGTATATCCATGGTAATGGGAGGAATCAAGTACAGAACACAGAACTTCAACCCCAAATCTGCCAACATCAGCGCTGCATTGCTGTTTGTCTCCATTGCAGGTCAGTTTATGAGTTATAATTCCTACATTAGTAGAAGAATAAACTGAGTATCTTCAAAAGTTGATTTATTAATTAAATGAACATCCTTTGCACAGCAAACAAAGTGATGCCACTATATATTTGCTGTAACAATCAGAACAATTTTGTTTCAGGTCTGTTTTCCCCTACCATGTTTTCATTGTTATACGGACATTTTGACTGCCAGGATTGTGACCTTCAGGCCAGTCTAGTCGTGCTTGATGACGGCACAAACAAAACAAACATAACTTCAAAGCCTGGCTTCTTCTGTAGGGTCTGTACTCAGACTGTGGTGAGTAGACCATTTCTTTCTTTATTTGTTGGTTGCCTTCCTATCCTATCCTATCCTATCATACCTCGTAACTCGAAGGTCGTTGGGGCACCACAGATGATTGTTTAACCAGTGTATTCCATCTTTGTCTGTCCTCAGCAACCCTCATGGCTTCGCTCACTGTCAAGCCAGACTATTCTCGAATGTTGTCCTCCCACCTCTTTTTCTGTCGTCTTCTGCCTCCTTGCATCGTGCCTTGCAGGATGGTCTTTGCAAGGCCTGATGCTCTGGTGACGTGGCCAAACCATTGGAGTTTCCTTCAAATATTGGAGAAATATCTTTAAATCGTCATCATAAAATGTTGTTTGCTTGAAACACAAGACAATATGAAATAAAGTGAGATGAACATTTACTAAGTCAGGTCCTATATATGATGACAGGAATTATGTTGTTTTTTACAACAGCAAGCAGATGCTTATACTTCACTTCAAAATGCAGCAAAATCTTTGACATATATACTTCAGTTGCCATTATAGAAGAATTTTTTTTTTTAAACCCTTGTCATTGATTCTATCTGTGTTTGTTTGTTGACAGTTTGGGCCAGATGGAGACAGAAGTATGTATGAAAGCAAGGTCCAGCCTTTGGTGTACTCGTGTGCCATCGTTCTACCCATCTCTTACATAGTGGGACTCATCTTCACCATGAAGACACACTCCTCCGAGGTTTATGATGAATTTGAGACACAGCTCAAACAGAAAAATGGAATCAGATCAGGTATGTAGGAAAAGAGACAGAAAAGATAAATATATGTGTATAGTTAACAATATTTGTTGAACTCACTCTCTTCTAGAATATTAAATTTATTGTATTTCCAGATAATGCCTGGATTTGGAATGGCATGCTCTATGTATTAATAGTTTGTTTGTTTTTTACTGTCCTTCTTTTGCTTATTTATTGTTTGAGACTTAGGATTATTTTTATAGCAGGCCATTCTCATGGATCAGCACAGTGGTCGCGTATTAAAAGTGTCGTCATCCTGCTGCTGTGTGCCATAGCCATTGCACTGTGCGGTGACATCATCTCCAACAATATTCAGCCCCTGCTGGAAAAATCGGGCCTGTCAGAGGTGTGTATATCTTTTTGTGTGTATGTGTGCTTGTAATTATGTTTGATGCATGATAATAATAATAATAATGACGGATTTTTATATAGCGGGTACTCCAGCCTATGACCAGACTCACCACGCTTTACATAGTCATTACATATAAATACATGCACACGATAAAACATCGCTTTTGCTACAATACGCCAAAAGACGGAACAGTAAAGGTTCAAACTATTTACAACTATGTACACAAATTACAAAAAAGACAGAAATAGACCATTTACAACTATGTACACAAATGACAAAAAAGACAGAAATCGAATAGCAAAATCCTATTCACAGCTATTTATATGCCCGGTTAGGCCCAGGAGGAAAAACAGTATAAACATTTACATTTTAGTTAAAATCAATGCTTTGCTTAAATTGACACCTCAAATTGTGCCTCTGTATTCTGTATTCTGTATTATATATATACTGTATTATAAGAGGCTTACAATACGCCTTAGATACTGTATATAATTTTTTTCAGTGATTTAAAAAACATGCATTTATGTCAGTGTATTTTATAAGTAATTATTTATATTGGTTTCTTCATCCATTTTTATTTTTGATTACATGTTAAAAAGTCAACCCAGCTCATTAGATAAGAGGATAATGTGTTCATTTGTCCCTATAATTTTAGTTTGCATTAGGTTGTCGTGGTTTTCTGTTTTCAGTATTTCATAGGAGTGACGATGTTGTCGTTGGTAGCAGAACTTCCTGAAGTTGTGAATGGAATCCAGTTTGCTCTGCAGAACAATGTCAACCTTGGGTATATTGATTTCTGTTCTGACGTCTGTAACAGCAATCTCTTCAGATCGACATGCTTTGAGTTTGATTGAAGAAAAACTGCCTGATAGCTTCTTGTATTATTATTATTATTATTATTATTGTTAAGTCATTGGACTGAGTTAATATGACTAGCAAACAAATAACAGCTGAGAATGAAAGAAGAGGGACAATGCTGCACTATTGATTTCTGAGTTTTGCTTTCTAAGATTCTAGTGCACTGATCGGCAATCCTCTAAGCTAGATATAATATTGTGCTTTTTAATAGGCGTCAGGTCAGATACTTTTCATTTTAATGTACACTTGTCCAGTGTATCTTTTTGTTGTAGGCATTCTCATTACATTTTCTCCATAAAAATTGTGTTTGATTGCCTTGTGAATTAGCACACAAAATGCTTTCAGGTTTCAAGTCAATTCTTTATTCATGCTAAATGGGAAGTTGTGGCCTCCATCAGTACAACATTTGACAAAGCAAAGTCACACGTTAAAAAGATACAAGTACAAATAACGAGTATGTACTAGTTACCATTTCTGTCACATTGGGATGGCAAGAATACTTCTAAATTTGTTATAATTGTCCCTGAAGTGATCGTCGTTGAGGTTATACTTTATTTATGATTGTGTCACTGTATCACCAAGAACGAGACAGTTTAGAAAGATGTTATGGTTAATTTTTAAATAACTCTTGTACTGTGTTTTTTTTTCAGGATTGAGATTGGAAGTTCCACTGCCATTCAAGTGGCCCTGGTTCAAGTACCCATGCTGGTTTTGGTGGATCTCGTTTATGTAAGTGTTCATTCAAGTATACCTGAGTTTGCTAATGAAGAATGGGTTTCAATTTGTATCACTGTCATAAACTTCTTTGAGTGTGTTGTAGAATAATTATTTTTATTCTCAGAAGATTCCTACAAACTTGATATTAGTTTGTAAACAGTTTTTAATGTTTCAATTTCACGTATACTTGCATTCATCAAAAGGCATTTCTTATACAATTACACAAGTTGAGACAGAGAGATAAACTTGAAAAACTGAAGACGTAAAATACACAACAGTTGGAACACAACACCAATTTACGTTTTGCCAATTTTATGGTTATTTTCTTTCTCACCCAAGGTAGTAGAATAATAATTAAAACGGAATTCAAGAAAACTATAAATCCTGGGGTAATAAAATAATAATTAGCTGAACTATAATATAATTTTATCTCTCTCTAAAGCTATCTCATTCCGATCTGACAGACAATTACATTTATAAATTTATGAAAATATTTTATGCATTTACAAAATTAGTTTCAATATTATATTTTCTATCCTATCCTATCCCGTAACTCGGAGGTCGTAGGGGCACCACAGATGATCGTTTAACGAGCGTACTCCATCTTTCCCTGTCCTCAGCAACCCTGATGGTTTTGCTCAGTGTCAAACTAGTCCATTCTCGAATGTTGTCCTCCCAGCTCTTTTTCGGTCTCCCTCTTCTTCTACCTCCTTGCACTGTGCCTTGCAGGATGGTCTTTGCAAGACCTGATGATCTGGTGACGTGGCCATACCATCGGAGTTTCCGTTTTTTCACCACTGTGAGCAGGTCATCGTGTTGTCCAATGGCTTGTGTGATGGTCTGTCAGACTTCGTCGTTGGTGATGTGCTGGGCGTAGGAAATGCCCAGAATTAGGTCTTCTGTAGCACCTCATCTCCAGGCTTTGTATTCTTCGTTGTAGATCTGATGAGAGGGTCCATGTTTTGCAAGCATATAGGAAGATGGAGATGACAAGAGAGCGCAGCAGTCTTACCTTGGAATGTAGACTGATGGTTCTGTCTTTCCAAATTGGCTTCAACCTCGCCAGGGCAGCAGTTGTTTGTGCGATCCTGGAGAGGACTCCCTGATCGGACCCATTGTCTGATACAACGATTCCTAATATTTCAAGCTATGCACTGTTGAGGGATTGACCTTGGACTTTGATGTCCATTTTGATGCCATTGGTGTTGTTGGTCATCATTTTGGTCTTCTCTGCACTTATTTCCATTCCATAGGCTCTGGAGGTGATGTCAAGCCTCTGTACCAGCTGTTCAAGTTCTTGTTCCTCTCCAGCCAATCCATCAACCACATCTGCAAAACGAAGGCTGGAGATTGCTCTACCCCCTATGCTGACTGAGCCTTTGTGATCTGCAAGGGCATCTGACATGATGCACTCTAGGAAGATGTTGAAGAGTGTTGGAGAGAGTAGGCATCCCTGACGCACACCGATTGTTGTTCTGAACCAGTTTCCGATGGCGCTGTTGTGGAGGACTGCACTGGTAGCCGTGTCATACAGGCTTTTGATGACTTCAATAATTTTAGGGCTGATGTTGTACACTCTCATTGTTGCCCACAGAGCTGCATGCCAGACTCGGTCAAACGCCTTTTTGAAGTCTACGAACACATGATATAGATGTTGTTGGTGCTGTAGGTATTTCTCGCAGATTATTCTGAGGTTGAAAATCTGTTCAGTGGTACTTAGACCTGCCCTGTATCCTGCTTGTTCTTCAGCTATGATTTGTTCAGCTTGGGGTTTCAACCTGTTATTATTTTCAGGAGGACCTTGCTGGGATGGTTGATGAGGCTGATGGTGCGGTAATTTTCACATTCCTGAAGGTTACCTTTTTGGGAAGAGTGATGACAAGCGACTGGGTCCATGTTGTAGGCCACTCCCCACTCTGCCAGATCTTGTTATAGATAATGGTGAGTGCGTCAATCATCGCTTCTCCTCCTGCTTGAAGCAGTTCCGCGGGTATGTTGTCCAATCCCGCTGACTTCCCTTTCTTTAGCGATTGTACTGCTGACTCTACTTCTTCTCGGAGAATTGGGAGGATTTCTTCTTCTTCTCTGTTCTCAGGACGTGCTAGAACTGATGGGTCTCCATTTGGTGTGTGGTTGTAAAGGTCAGAGCAGTACTCTTTCCATCTGTCCAAGAGTTCTTGTTCTTCTGTAAGGCATATGCCAGACTTACTTTGGATCGTGGAGACCTTGCGCATAAATTTGACGGAGGGTATACATAGCACAACTACCACTTATAGCTACAAGTAAAGGTGTCCCCATAACAAATTGGTCGTTGGGAAGCAGACCTGATAGTGATCTAAGAGAGGTTTCCGCGGAACGTGAGACTATGTCACGCCTTGTGACAGACATTTTGAAGCCCAATGAGTCTGATGACGTCCACAAATCTACAACTTGAACGGCGAAAATATATATACAGAAACCGTCAACGCTGCACCACTATTCCAAAACCACAGGCTGTGAAGTCCGTAGGCCTTGCCTCAATTACATACTATGTATATTATGTAATTGAGGCGAGGCCTACGGACTTCACAGCCTGTGTCCAAAACAAAGTATGGCGCCACAAAACCGGAAGCGAGTAAAGCAACTTTCGTCTTCCAATACAAAACACACACACACACAAAAAATTAAGTGTCCGCAGATTGTTTTGCATTTCTTTTTTTTTTCTTTTTTTTTTTTCTTTTTTTTTTCTGTTTTTGTTTTCGCGGATTTCGCGGAGAACTATCAGGTCTGGGAAGGGAAGCCTTTGAGTGCAAAAAGTACGGTACTAACCCTTTCTTACATACCTTAACATGAACATGGCTATCGTGTGCCCAAAGCACTACGCTACTGTGCCAACCGCTACTATTCTAGTAGTTTATGCATATATTCCCTCCCTGTCACCATCTTCTTAAACGCACATCTGCTGAAACAAAAAACAATTTGATTTGTTGCTGTTATTTTGCTCTACAGCCGATGGGGTTTCACCTGATTTTTGCGGAAGTTCACTTCTGGGCAGTCATCTTTTCTGTCATAGTCATCAACTACATCTTTCAGGATGGCAAGAGTGACTATTTCCAAGGTAACTATTATAATGTATTTTGCCAAAGTTACATCAGCATGTATTGTAAATTGATATAAAACACCATTGGTTCTACAGTAAATACAGCTGCCCTGTGAAATGAAAAACAACAGCAAATGAATCATTGTATTGGTTATAACTACACAGCTTGAAAAGAACAGATAAGCAATGCAGGCTTAGCCATTATTGAATTTAATCAGTGGGTCCCATATTTTATCTAAAATTAATAGATTAAATCTACGCCTTGTGCTCTAAGTGACATATTGCTTGCAGGTTCCATCGTGGTGTTGATCTACATCATCCTGATGATGATGTACGTGTTCACAGTCCCACCAGACAATGCGGTTTGTATTGGCGAAAACTTCTCACCCATGAACGCTTCTTCACCAGTGTCAGCCGCCTCCAACTCACTTGTGGAATTATAGCAGATAATTTGACTGTAGCGATGGATATTTTACCTGCCTACTGACTTGAAACCAAAAAGGTTTTCATGAGAAATAGGTGAACGCATTTCTTTCAAGAACTGTGTTTTAATAGTGCTCGGCAGAGAGCTCATTAGATTTTATTCAGCACAACCTCACTGAAGAGTGTGTGCATATATGCTGAATGGGAACAGCAGTTACCACTGGCCCACTCTGCCTGTAGCCAAACTGTAAGCAAAGACTGACGTGTGAGTGATCACAACGTGTCGTTTTTCTTAGCATGAACAATCAATCAGCTGCATGGTCAACAATTGTTTTGCCAGTAGACAAGGACAGGGTGGTGTGTGTGTGGGATCAGAATGTGATGATGGTGTGCAGTCACTAGGTCTGTCAATGGCTAATTGTGCGTCAGGGCCTTATCCGACCATTTTCCACATACTGTAAATGTGGTGTTGATGACGATTTATTAATCCCATTCTCTTCAGTGCTGGGGAACAAAACAGATAGTGGGCAAATTAGCCAGCAAAAATTGTGAGTAGCATGTTACTGGTCAATATATAAAAGCACCCACAGAGGCTGAAAAAAAAAAGTACTAACCATGCATCCTATAGTTGCATAGATATTTAGCAGTTTGTATAACCCTGATACATAGGCTAGTCTCCATTAATCAGGCAACATTGACGCTAGCTGAGTGTCGGAGATCTATCAATCACAGGCTGAGCACAGGTTTCACTGCTTGTTATTTGCGGTCGTATTACAATTTTGTTGTCATTGTTCCTTGCTTGACATTAGCTCCTATTGAGCCATATATTGCTTGTTTTTGTGACGTGTATTTTCATATACAGCTTATATTTACAACTCATACAGTTGTGCATGTATTGAATTTCTGCCATTTATACTTTATTTCTTTTTTTAAAGTATGACAACATGCCAGTAATTTTTATTTTTATTTTACATGATCACTTATGTTTTTGGCATTGCTAGTAATAATACTCATTTTAGTAGTAGAAATGGTAATATGATATTAGGGGGCAGGAATATTTGTAAATATTTTAAGCTATATAGGTTGTGAAGTAATAATATGATATTAGGGGGCAGGAATTTTTGTAAATATTTGAATATATGTAGGTTGTGAAATAGTAATATGATATTAGGGGGCATGAATATTTGTAAATATTTCAATATGATGTATCTCGTGAAGTGGTAATATGATATTAGGGGGCAGGAATATTTGTAAATATATGTATATATGGGAGGACAACATTCGAGAATGGACTGTCTTGATGCTGAGCGCAGCCATGATAGTTGCTGAGGGCAGAGAAAGATGGAGTACGCTGGTTAAACAATCATCTGTGGTGCCCCAACAACTTTCGAGTTACGGGATAGGATAGGAATATATATATATAGGTTGGAAAGTAGTAATATGACATTAGGGTGCAGGAATATTTGTAAATATTTTAATATATCTAGGTTGTGAAGTAGTAATATGATATTAGGGCGCAGGAATATTTGTAAATATTTGAGCATTATGTAGGTTGTAAAGCCCTTCCAGTATTCAATCTTCAATGTACCTATCATTGTGGCTGTTGTTGTTACTGCTGTTGTTGGAGAGGGGAGGTGAGGGTGGGAGTGGGGTGCGAAGGGGAACTGTTTGCCTGTATTATTATCATTTTGTTCTATTAGTGAGCCCTTTTGTTGGGGTATAATGCCACAAAATTGCTTCATACGCTTTTTGTTTTAATTTGATCATGACTTCTATCCACCAAAATAACTTTAGCTGTTCTCATGGAAATACATTTTTTACACATTATTTTGAAGAGCAAAAAAATATCTTTCTGTTACTTTGTTAGTTCAATGGGCTAACAAAGTAACAGAAAGATTTTTTTTGCTCTTCAAAATAATGTGTAAAAAATGTATTTCCATGACAACAGCTGAAGTCATTTTGGTGGATGGAAGTCGTGATCAAATTAGCCCACTGAACTATCCCCCGTGGGGGTGCCGGGGGTTTCAGTATATATATAGTATCCCCATTTTCTGGAAATGTAGTGCTTTAAATTCTCACTGTCGCTGTCTTTCTCCTTTGTTCTTTCTCATTCCTACTCTGTTCTATCAATCTACTATACTATCTTCTTCTTCGCTAGACCAGTCGCGTACCTTTTTTCTTGAAAACTCTTCCAGGACAAAACTCCTCATTTGTGTGTGAGGTCCGTTGGATCAGCTTGGAAATATTGGACACTTTCTGCCAGGTGGTCACTAGGGCTTCCTATGATGTTATTATTTGGCAATGTAGGCATTTTATATGTATGTGTTTTGTTGATATTTTATAATGATGTTTATATTCTATTTTGTTTTTGTAAACGGGGGTTCGATAAATTAGAATATAGCCTCAGCATCCCCAGCGTGGGATTTCTTTATTGTAAAGTGACTGGCTGGTGGAGTGCCTTCAGTGTTACCACTAGGGTTGTTTTGGCAGATCTTTTATGCGGAGCAGGGGCGAGTCCTCTTTCGGCAAAGTTGTGGTCTTGATTTTGTGGTCCTAATTCGGCTGTACTGGTCCTGATTTGGCTCGGAAGAGTCCGCTGGACCTAAAGCAATAATCATGTAATGTAATGTAGTCCATTGAACTGACTTCAGATCTTGCACAAACAATGACAAATATTTCCATCCATGAATATAAGCCCCTTTTTTTTTTCTTTTTTTTGGGGGGTTGGTTGTCTGGCCATGTTTGTTGTTAGTTGGTTAAATTATAAAACTCAATTTGTTTGCTTTGAAAGAAACATAACTTTTGCTGTTGGGCATGATTTTGTTGTAGCATTGGTAGAAATTACTGTCCAGTTGTAGCCAAGCAGAGTATATGACACCTGTCTCTTGGCCACGACCTTGAGAACACGGCCCAAACCGAACTGTTATTTTCATTTATCCGTTGTAAGAGAGACATAAAAATTCTTGCCCTGCAAGGCGGGAAAGCGTGTTGATAGTAAACAGGATTGCCGGCTACTACTGTCACAACACTCTCTGCAGGTCACTGCTACTAACCTGCGTATAATGCCTGCCGACAACGTAGTCCTGCTCACCACCAAAAGCTCAAAATGCGGGTATAGGCCTTAAACTGATTGGCATCAGAGTGCCAGTTTACTTAGAACCTACAACAAAAGGTTTCTATTACTTCTTAATATAGATGTCCTATTAAGTGTTATTATTTTCCATCAACGTCTACGTAGGCCTTTAAAGGTCTGATGCATGAGGGGGTTCTAAAGAAATTGTTCAAGACAATAAGAGGTCCAGTTTTAAAAGCCTTGTAAGCAATGAATTAGTTCCATGTTTAGTTTTTTAGTTTTAGGTTTGTTATGTCACCTGTTATGCATAGCAAGCAATACATTATACCTTATTTTTAAACACCATATGGACGAAAATCACTTCATGTTTTTCTTCTTTTTTAGTCTTCTTCTTTCCACCATTTCGTCTTCTTCTTCTTGTACTAAACTTCTTGAATCTTCCCCACCCCACCCCTACCCCCATCCCCTCTCTTCTTCTTCTATTCTTCTTTTTCCTCCATTTCTTCTTCTTCTTTATCCTCCATTTCTTCTTCTTCTTCTTCTTTTCCCTCCACCCAAGGCTAGACTACCAACAAATGGAAGGTATACAATCTCTCCCAACCTATCATTCCGCCACACAGTTATTCCTAAATTTTGTTGGCATTGTTGTGGGCTCTAAGCAAAGTGATAGTATCGTTAAAGTATGCTTTTGCGTATATTTATAGCAGCACCTATCTGCATGCTTATGATCAAAATTAATAAAGTTGTATATACCTTTATGTGACTAATATAAAATATGCCTCCAACTTATAAACCTAAAAACATTGATTATCCATCTATTTATAAACCAACTGTCCTACAGGAAAGGGTGTAATTTTTCAGATGTTATCTTTCATTACAATGTATAATAGTTGCTAATTGTATCATTGTATATTTCCAGATTTAATTCTTTTATTGAAATGTATAATAGTTCTTACTTTGCCTCCTGTTATTACTAGTCTTTGATGTGATTTTCGAAGCAATTTGCGCTTAACTGCTGCAAAATCAAAAACTCTTTCAACAGGAACAGCTAAATTTGATATCACATTCCCAATTATTTGTTAATATTTGTGCTATTTTCTGTGATTATAATGTTCTGTACTCTGATTTATAGAATGCCTGTGTATGCTGTTTACATTAGTCCATTTTACTCAGCAATTATTTTAGATCGAAATAAGTACCCCAGTGTATTACACGCTGCATAATTTTTAAAGCCATTCCTTTGAAGAACAATATATGTTACCACACTTCAACGCTTTCTCTAACAATGTGTATTTTCTGTGAGAATATTTTTTAGCAATTTATGCTTTTTATACAAACCAATATTGTATGGTATCTTTACATTTGTAATAATAAATAAAATATTTAGATAATTCCAGATTTCCTTGTTTTTGTTTACTGCTAATTGAGATATGTTGTGAGACGGTGCTTAAGTACTCTAAATCTTCTTTTGGGGGAGGGGGGTGAAATAAAATGTTAATTCATGAGTGAATTAACTGGCCGCTGCCATCTGTGGGCTAAAATTTTATCCTAATTTTTAATGGCAGTTTGAAATGGAGATTTATTAACTCACATACTCATTCGGTTGAGAGTATAAACCTAGATACAGTCTGAGCATGCATGCATTCCAGTGCATTGGCTTAAAAGATCCTGATGCTCATGTCCTGGATAGTTATTCATTGCTTACAGGGTCCAGCAGACTGCAAAGAGCAGAATCAGGACCACAAAATCAGGACCATAACTTGGTTGAACTAGGACTCACCCCTGATCCGCATAAAAGATCTGCTGAAACAATGCAAGTGGTAACACTGAAGGCACTCCACTAGCCAGGCACTGTACAATAAAGGCATCCCACTCAGGGGACGCTGATATCATAGAAAGCCCTAGTAACAATATAACACAACTATTAGTACTTTAACACACTACATTACATTACATGATTATTGCTTTAGGTCCAGCGGACTCTTCCGAGCCAAATCAGAACCGGACAACCCCCAATCCGCAAAAAAGATCTGCTGAAACAACCCTAGTGGTAACACTGAAGGCTCTCCACCAGCCAGTCATTTTACAATAAAGACATCCCACGCAGGGGACGCTGAGGCTGTACTCTAATTTATCGAACCCCCGTTTACAAAAACAAAATAGAATACAAACATCATTATAAATTATCAACAAAACACATACATATAAAATGCCTACAATGCTAAATAATAACATCGTAGGAAGCCCTAGTGACCACCTGGCAGAAAGTGTCCAATATTCCCAAGCTGATCCAACAGATTTCACACACAAACAAGGAGTCTTGTCCCAGAAGAGTTTTCAAGAAAAAAGGTAGGTGACTGGTCTAGCGAAGAAGAAGATAGTATAGCAGATTGATAGAACAGAGCAGGAATGAGAAAGAACAAATGAGAAAGACAGCGACAGTGGGAATTTAAAGCACTAAATTTCCAGAAAGTGGGGATACTAATTATACTGAAACCCCCGGCACCCCAACGGGGGACCTTTAACACACTGTCTCAGTGGGGAGGAGGATGGGGAGAGGTGTGGGGTGGAGTTAAGAAACTGAAAAGAAAGAACAAAAAATGCCGATTAAAATTCAATTCACTTTTATTCAGTTCTAGTCGCCGTTCATACAGAACACTTGTGTTCCAGATTTCAATGTCCCAGCTGATTTTCACGCAAAACAAAAGCCACACTAAAGTAACATTCACATGATGACGAGCTATTTACTGGGTGGACTTCGGAAAACATACATAAATGACTAAAAAGGCTAAGACATCAAAATGATCACTATACAGGAACCAATGTGTTCTATATTACCAGTAGTAGTAATGTAGCATCCGATTCCACACAACATAAAAAAGTGGTTTCATTAACACAAATGTAGCTTACAGCTGCAGTATTAGTATGTTTGTGTGTACAACCACAATACAATTGTTAATATTCCCTTCCCCCCTCCCCTCCCCACAATCCATCCATCCACCTCCCTGTCGACCAGAGGCATCAAGTACTAATGTCAAAGGGTAGTTGTTAGGACAAAAACAAAATTGTGTATAAAATACAACAATAGGAGTGAAGGAAAAGCAAGCACTGGAACTGAACAGGTTGAAACCGTCATAGGTTCATTTATGAAACCTAAGAAAATGAGAAGAATAAGAAGAACCAGATGATGATGATGAGGATAATGAAAATAATGATGGTAATAATGGTGGTGGTGGCAGTGGCAAAGATGAGAATTACTATGACAGTGAAGGTTAGTTAGTTATTCATTTCTTACAGGGTCCAGCCGACTGCAAAGAGTCGAATCAGGACCATAAAATCAGGTACTAATGTCAAATGGTAGTTGTTAGGACAAAAACAAAAATTTTGTATAAAATGCAAGAATAGGAGTGAAAGAAAAGCATGCAACCTAAAATGAAAAGAATACGAAGAATCAGAAGATGATGATGATAATGATTATAATAATGGTGGTTGTGGCTGTGGCAGAGATGGGAATTACTATGACGGTGAAGGTTAGTTAGTTAGTTATTCATTTCTTAAAGGGTCCAGTGGACTGCAAAGAGCCGAATGAGGACCACAAAATGAAGACAACAACTTGGCTGAAAGAGGACTCACCCCTGATCCGCATAAAAGATCTGCTGAAACAACCCAAGTGGTAACACTGAAGGCACTCCACTAGCCGGGCACTGTACAATAAAGGCATCCCACTCAGGGGACGCTGAGGCTATACTCTAATTTATCGAACCTCCATTTACAAAAACAAAAAAATATATAAATACCATTAATAAATGTCAACAAAACACATACTTATAAAATGCCTACATTGCTAAATAATAATATTATAGGAAGCCCTAGTGACCATTTGGCAGAAAGCATCCAATATTCCCATAATGTAAATGAAGATTTGTAAAGTAGTACTCTTTGTCATGAATTCATGCTCAAAGCCCACTCAAGAAGAACAAAATCGTAACGGACAGAAACTTTAACTGTAGAAGACCAAATATTTGTGTGTTCAATTACAAAATGCATGCTTGCAGAAAGAGTATTTTTATTTCATAAACCAGACATTATTGTTCATAATCATCAAAGACAGGGTACCCAAAACGAAAATTAAAAATAGAGGAGACAAAAACTTCTTCAAATTCCATTCAGTTTTGATTAACCACAACAAATACCAAACTGTCATCCTAAATAATTACATGGGTTTTTTTATACAAAGGGAAAATAATTTCGTAACATTTTTGGTACAGCAATAGCAAGTATAGTAACTTGAAAGCAGAATTAATAGCAATGAGATAATAAAATATATTCACATTTTGTCAACTTTAAACATCATGCAGTTTAATGTCATGAAGCTATTACACGGGAGCATACTTATAGTACAACGTAGTAATAAAAACTTTTATAGAGTGTAAAGAGGACAGTCACCTCATCAATGTAACAGCATGCAAATCACATAAACAACAAAACTATCACTACAAAGCGTAACAAAATCACAGTTTACATGCATCGTCATTTTGATTTTCTACACAAAATTCATTCCAGTTTTCATTCAAACAATTATCATCTCTCTTATACACAGTATTTGCAGACATAAATATTGAAGGAATTATGTCAGACAACGGTGGGTGATTTTTCAGGAAAAAAACCCACAGGTAACGATGTTCATTTTTACATTCAGTTTTGCGACATTGTTATTTTTAGTTGAAGTTTTTGCTAGTGCAGTGTCATACATAAGGATAGGTCATGCTAATTATGCCATGTTCCACTCTTCTTTGGAATTCTATTTCAAGAAATGTCTACACAAATGAGGTTCTTTACAACACAAAAATTACATGGTGTAAGTGTAGGAACTTCCAAAGCGCACATTTTCTGCTTACTACAAAGTCGAATCGGTCCTCCTGCCAAGGTTTGGTTTATCTTCTTATTCTCTATTATTCAGGCATCTGGTTGACAATTGAACAACTGCTTTCAAAAAATAAGTACCCAACTCGTCCGCACAGAATGGAGGATGATTATTTAGATTTGCGAGAAAACCTAATAACTCGATTAGTTTTGAAAAGTACTCTAAAGTAAAGAACACTTGAGCGGTGATGAGACCAAACAGGCACACATGTGAGATTTTGTATGGCGTAAGGAAAAGGCGAATTTCAAAACATTCATCAAACAGACTAGAATTTTGTCTTTTGCAATGACAAACATATGCTCTTCTGGTAAAAGAAAGTCCTGAATGAAAAAAAAAGTATGTTCATGACTTGGAGAGTGAAGGACTTGCATGGTATGAAAGGTAATTACAATTCAAAACGGATGAGAGGGATTCAGAGAATTACATTACATTATTATTGATTTAGGTCCAGCGGACTCTTCCGAGCCAAATCAGGACCGGACAACCCCCGATCCGCATAAAAGATCTGCTGAAACAACCCTAATGGTAAAACCGAAAGCTCTCCACCAGCCAGTCACTTTACAATAAAGACATCCCTTGCAGGGGACGGCTGAGGCTTCACCCCAACTTATCGAACCCCCGTTTACAAAAACAAAATAGAATACAAACATCATTATAAATTATCAACAAAACACATACATATAAAATGCCTACATTGCTAAATAATAACATCATAGGAAGCCCTAGTGACCACCTGGCAGAAAGTGTCCAATATTCCCAAGCTGATCCAACAGACCTCATACACAAATAAGGAGTCTTGTCCCGGAAGAGTTTTCAAGAAAAAAGGTAGGAGACTGGTCTCGCGAAGAAGACGATAGTATAGCAGATTGATAGAACAGAGCAGGAATGAGAAAGAGCAAATGAGAAAGACAGCGACAGTGGGAATTTAAAGCACTAAATATCCAGAAAGTGGGGATACTATTTATACTGAAACCCCCGGCACCCCAACGGGGGTGATTCAGAGAAGGAGGGAGGAGGGGGGATGTGGGAGGCAGGATAAGGGGTAGGAAGAGCTCATAATTAAAATGTAAAAAAATATTTTGCACATGTATAATGGTTTGTAACGTGAAAATTCAGTGATCAATCATTCTTATCACATGTGAACGAAATCAGGCAACAATCAATCAATAATTTTGATTAAAATATAAACAACAAATAAATTTACCTCAATGGTATTGTGTAAAAAGAATTTGAAAAAAAAAAAGTAGTAAATAATTATTATACAGTGTGACATAATGGTTTCATAATAAACAATAATATTGAACAGTGTAAATAGGACTGCATCTCTTGCGTAGATAAAGATAAATATACAAAATAATTTGGACCATCAATTTAAGAAGGAAGAAGAAATTAATATTTGCTTCAAATTGTTCCTTTAAGGAAAACTGGTCAACCAAGAATCAAAGCATGGAGGTATTGGACATTCCTAAATTTGATCATATTTTACCGATTCTTTCATGACAGATTGATCAATGGTCAATGTTTATAGATAAAATGACATGAAGAAACTGAAAAACATGGGGTGGATGAACAGACAAATATATTAACGGATCTCCGCATGCTCACATCAAAGACCACTGTATCTTCTAGAAACTCTCTTCGTTCACTATTATCTACAGTACAAATTTAGAAGAGCTTCAGATATGAGCATATCCAAGGAAACCTCCTATACGTGAACTGTATACGCACAAAGAAAAGCACAAACAGTAAACCTGAAACAGTCATGTTAAGTTACGATTACTGAGGCAAACAACTAACATGACAAGCCGCACTCATGAGCATTACGACACAAGATTGCACCTGGCAAACAGATTTTTTAATGAAACACTGACTTTTGTTACCACATTATACACACACATCGCTCACATAATGTGAGTCAAAACTAAAAGCAGTCTGAAACCTGACAACGTTACTTTCTCTGTAAGCTTTTAAATGCCCTGGGAGTTGCATGCAGATGTGTACACCTTGCTCACTACTCAATCACAAAAATGAAGATGATATATGCAAGTGTAAAACTTATTCACATTGACACGTCAAATGTTTTAGTGTGAAAGAACTGAGTCAACGGTGTTATTGAGTAATGACATAGAGACTTTGTTGGTGACCGGATGTCCAGGGGACACACATACCAGCTAGTGGCCCAGAAAGATCGGGAGGGTCAAAACATGCATTTTCACATTTTGTGTTAATTGATTCTCTAATTGTAGCTTAAACCAGAAGGATATGCCTCAAATTTAGTGTTAAATGTCTTGATTTTGGATTTAGTTTAATTAAAATAGAAAGTAGAAAGAGAATAGAGGTAAAAATCTGTGAACCTGGCCCCTGTTTGTAAAAACAGCAGGGCCGACAAAGACCTTTTTAATTACATAAAGCTTCACTAATTTTTGGAGTAGATGTATACAAATTATATCTCTTTAAACTGCAATTTCTCTAGTGTAAGAAAAAATAAACATCTCCAAATTTCTGTAGTTATGAATGATTCTGATACATCATGTCATACACAAAATTGTAATTCTAGCAATTTTACAGATGGATACTTGCAGTAACACACAACAAAGCGCTTAAAACTTATGAACAAACATAGGAAAGACAACACGCTTTGGTAAATTATAACCGTTGTTTGGGTAGGGCCTCTAGGCTGCAATGGTGAACAAAACAACAATAGCAACCGTTAACACAATCATGGAAGATGCAGCAATTTCGCATTTGCTTTGGTTCTTGGGGGGTGGAGTTGAGTGATCCAAACACAGTAAATTTAGCATCATGCTCTTATTTAAAACTGAACAAATTAACGCACACACAAAATATACCTACTGAAATGGTGTTTTGTCCTGTCCAAACACGCAACTCTCACACCCATTCACACACTGTGAACACTACTAAGACATGTAGCTTTAAACGGAGGTGACAAACCAACACACAGTAAAGTTGAGTTCATTTCAAAATCTCTACATATTTATTGTGACAATCGATGTCACGCAAGTATCAAATCTCGATGTCATGTATACGTTAAGCAGACCGTGACTGATCACCACTATATATGGTAATAGGCATTCTGAAATGCTGAGATCTTTGTATTTTTTTACAATACAATACAAAGCGACCGTATCAACAAACAAAATCAATACAATACCCTTCAACATACAATGCAACTGAAAAATAGTTCAATAGACTGTCTGTGGAAATGGGAGGTAACTTGTCTTTATGTTTTGTTTTTAGTTAGCTAGAGTTATCCGGGCGGACATCTTGTCTCAGAACACTACGAAAGCCACCACAAGCTGCAAACTTTTCATCAGGAAAGGGGGGTGGTGGTTGCCTGGCAGTGCAAGGTCAAACTAGAGGAGCTACCTAAGATTGCAAATGAAATCAACTTTTCAGTTGATCCGAAGGTTTGGTGGAGGACAGAGCAGAGATTGTAGGTGATAATCTGTGTTCGTTTGCAAGGATGTACACCTCAACATTAGACAACTCTGGTGCAACATGCAGGCAAGCTGGCCAAAGTTGCTTCCCCTCATATTTTCCGATCATGGTCTATTGTAAAACTGTGCAGGATAAAACAAAAAAGTAATAGTATCATTTCTCTTTTCTTGCTTCTCAATAAAATATAAATGCCTTTTTATTACAAAATCTAACCCTCACAACTGATAAAAAATGTTACATTAAAATAAAGAGTAGTTTATTGAACAGTATTGTGGATGTACACAATAGGGATTCACATTTTTTGTCATCTAAAAGGACCATCTGATTCTAGCTGATGAACATTCAAGTCTATTGTTTACAACATGATAAAAGAATAAACTGCCATTTTCAAAAAGTGCCCACAGCCAAACAAACTGTACTATTTCCCATAAATTAAAATAAACAATCTGTCCCAGCATAATCCCACCTTCAGTTCATTGTATCACTTTCAGTCAATTTTATCAAGTCATAGAGACTTAAATATATACAGACTTCTCTGAACACATTCTTTCAACTAGCTGTATGAAGTCTCAGACTGTTAATACTGGTTAATACCGTGCACACAATAACCCACAGTTTTCTACAGTTCATGGTACTCCGATACTGCACAGACATGGCATTTTTCTGTAAATTTCAGTTTTTCCATAAATTCAATAGCCCTTTGGGCATTTCTTGAGGTTTGTGCAAATCTATTGAGAAAATATAGGGATGGAAGTGTGTGTTTATGTAGAGTGGGAGCGTGTGCTTATGTAGGGTGGGTGTATGTGGAGGGGATTGGGGGGGGGGGGGGTGAGTGGATGTGGCAATGTTTGCAAATTCTGGCATTGACCCACTGTCAAACAGGCAATTTTGTCATGGTAGTTTTCACCACGTTTTTTTTTGTTTCCCTTATACAGGCTTTTTTCTTACTTGTGCTTTGATTGGATGACCTTTTACCGGGTAGCTTCATTTGGCCAATCATCGCAAAGATAACAAATCCATTTTAGAGGTTGCGTTTCTCCATGTTCCATATTAATGCATTTTGTTGTGAATCACTGGAAGTTATGTTCTGAAAACCTTCGAGAAACGAATTTGCCCTTGAATGAGGAATCGACAAAGATGTGAAAAGTAAATGGCGCTTCAGCTGGCTTGATGAAACTGTTCATCTTCGCTAGAAGGAGCAAGGGAAGGAAAAAGCTATGGTTCTTGCTGGTGATTCCATCATAAAAGTCAATAATGCGGGAAAACACTCTGTGTAATGAATGAATGATGTGACCAACTAGGGTTCTAATGGAAAGAAGTCGCTGGCTAGCCATCCATAAAGGGACAAACATCTGCGTGGTGTGAACCTTCAAATGTCACTTAAGATCGTTTAGCGTGAAGTTAAGAACTAAAGATGCCAGAGTGCCTCTTTTAAACGGGGTGGGGATACCTAAAGAGTTGTAATCTCACTTTCTAAATTTAAGAAATGGAGCAAATTTTATTCTTATTTTGAAAACCTGGAGGCACGAACTTGGAATATGTGTGTGTGGCCCCCTGAACCCCTACAGCCCACAGAGGCGTGGCTCTAGGATCCAACTGGTTAGCCCTTTGCAGCCCCGAAACCTCCGCCTATGTTTAAGTAAAAAAATTGTTCTTTTGGAATCCCAAGCCTGGATTGCAGCTTCTGTCTTTCCCAAATCTTTAACCCTTTGAACCCTGGATGCCCCACCCCCTGCCCATGCCCATCCCCTGGGCCCCCCGGAGAAAAATGGCATTTTTAGCATGCTTTTAGTAAAACAACGAAAACATAACCAAAGTGTTAGACAACCCAAAGTACTTCAAATGTCATCTCTTCATCTTCATTATCATCCCACAATTGATCGATTACTTCCTGAGTTGTGTACAGTCGCTTAGCGACGCTTCCTTGATTTGTAGACCTTCGTTTCATGACGCAAAATTGAGAAAAAAACGTCACAAAAACACGCACTGTGCTGCACTAGAGCGCTGACATTTTGCTTTACCTTATTCCCAATAACCCTCAATAACCCTATTCCAAACAGCAAGTACTAGAAAGAACAGTAAGCTGTGTACGGACCGCAAGATTAACGGTAAGGTTACGAGACCGATTTATCGGTCTATCGGGGCACAGCTGTTTAAGGGCTAGACCGATATATCGGTCTTTCGGGTTCAAGAGGTTAAGTACCATTGTGCATAATGCTAGAAAGAAAACCCTGTTGCAAACCGTGGCACCCTAAGCAGAACACTTGTAGGTACAGAATCTTTTTATATTACAATAAAATCGGGTATTTGTGCTTGTTCACAAAAATATAAAATCCAAAAGCAGGTAATGGGAATATTTATAAATAAATAAGCCAAAGAGACAAATTCTACCCGGGTGAATACTGACATAGTGCTGGTACTACCATTCCTCCTGTATTAATAAAATCCTTTTGACTGTTTTTACTAGTTGTAGTGAGACACGTCTAAGCACAGTACTAGTGTTTTAGTCACATTTTTCCACGAAGCTACCAGGAAACAGCCCTGTTTTGGACGTACGCTCTTGCGTGCCTTTGAACCAACCATCCTCCCGTTTCTTGTGAACGTGTACAATGTCCCCTGGCTCCAACTCCAGCTCATGGTCTGTCTGGGGTGGGTATGGCACAATGCATCTGTATCTGAAATGGCATCAAACGGAACATGAGGGACACATTTGTTTTCTTGGCCACTGGAAATATTACTACAAAAAAAGTGTATACCTATACTGTTAGACTTGAAAGCATCAACAATAAGCAAATACATCAAGAACAGTGCCTTTCAATGTTGAGAACACCATTATATTTATAGAGAAACTTTCCCCTGGTTTGACCACACCACCACAAATGACAACTTTTGAGGAAATAATACATGAGAGAGTCTGCCACAGAAGTCACCCAAGGAGTAACTGGTTGAACAACGTCAAGGAGTGGACTTCCCTTTAGATGGTCGATCTCCTGGCCACCTCCATCAACAGAACCCCACCCCCACCAAAATATCACATAGGGGAGGATGACCTATACCATAATTGTCCATCATCCTTCCCCTACAGGTTTAAGGTGCAGTGAATAATGAGGACAAAAATCGATAGCAAAGGAAACTAAAGCAAACACACAATGTGAAATAGCATAAAGAACAAGCAGTTCAATTAGGGCAAATACATGAAATGTTTCTTACCTTTCTCGTAACTGTGTTTTGGACCTAACTTTGGGCAAAGGGGAGGTAGATGTGGAGTCAAGAGATGCTGTCTTTCTGTGCTGACTAGACTCCCTTGGTGACCCTGGGCTATTGCGCTCTGATGGAAATGACCCTGACCTGTTCAAGATGGCAGCATGAAAATCCAATAATCAAATCAACCAATCACAGGCTTCCAAATCACTTGCAGATCTTATTGAAAAATAGTTTGAGATCATGTCAGGTTTGAATGGTTAGAAAGAAGAAAAAAAAAACAGAATTAATTATTACAAACTTGCTGCAAATGGCACAAAGACCTACCTGGTGTGAGTGACAGTCTCTGAAACATGGGACGGTATCCCTTCTGAAGATGACGACTTGGACTTCTTGCTTTTGCCTGGCCACAGCTTCACCAATCCCTTCTTCTCCTTCTCCTTCTTTTCCTTCTGTATAAAAATCAGTCAAAAATGACTAAGGAAAACGGAGAAGTACATATAAATTACAACCTTCTTACAGAGCAAATGTCATTTAGCAAGAGGCAATATACAAGATGATTTACTGTCCTCGTTTACCCTAACAAATTTAAAATTATTTTGACAACATCTATGATATGATTACGGTACAAGTTTTTTTACAATGTTCTTATAAAATTTCTGGTGTTTATAGGACAATAAAGTTCTATTGTATTGTATTGTAAATAAAATGACCCACCAAAAATTTTTATCATTAAAAAGGCCTGACCTTGTCTTTAGCCACAACGGCAGCCAAGGAACTGCTGCTGCTTTCAGCTGGTCCCACCACTACGTTAGGAGGTGTGATGTTGCTAGACGTGGACATGGAGTGATGAACAGACATTAAAGCAGCATGGGGAGAGGAAGTACGACGATGCAAGTCGCTGGCTCCACCACTGCCCACACCCATTGTCAATTTACTGCTCGACGATGATGGCAGTGGTGGGACTGGGGTGGACGCTAGCGATAAATGTTTCGATGACGACGAAGAGTGTCCCACAGCTCCCCCTACACCTATATGAACATGGTGCGAGTCTGGCGAACACGACGCTAACGATGAAGATCTCTGAGAGTCTACTCGGGATATCCTGCCACCGGTGATGGTGACAGGCACGTGAGTGTTGGAGATTGACTTGCCGTGGTGTCCACCAGCTGGCGCTGACATGCGAGCCACCCTGGGCAAGAGAGGGGGAGCGGCAGTGGATGTTTTGATGTGTGGAGGGATGGGTGGCGAGGCGCTGGAGCTACCCACATCGGACAAGGAGCGGACCGGCAGATTGTTATTGGGATGGTGCTGGGGAGATTGGTGGCTGTGTGCTGAGGAGGACGATGCAGTTGCCTTGGCACGTATGTTAAGCACGTTTGGGTTCAAGGGCTTGAAGGCCCCTGTATGCCTGTAAAAATGTAAAACATGCCATTAGATGCCATTCAACATTAATATTGTAGAATTATTATTTAGCGAACAAATATCAATTCGAGAAAACAATATCGTGATGCGTCAATCACTTACCAACCTAACTAGCAGTACTTTGATTCCAGAGAGAACGTGAGAAAATCCTATACATACTGGCCATGGTACCTGCTATCCTCAGTTTTCAGTCAGTGAGTAGTCAGGACAGAAGAAATCAAACTAGAAAGAAAGGTGTTGGATGCTTTATTCCACCCACCTTAGCAGCTGTACATAGTTTCCAGGGAAGACGCCAGCTAATCCCGTTCGCAGACACTGGCCCTTATACCAGCCGTCCTGACACTTCTCACTCACTGTGTAGTAGTCTCCCTTCCTCAGCTCCACCTCATCCTCCTTCTGAGGGCGATAATTATACATCGCCATGTAGCTGAAACAGACACATCAGATCCTTCCTTACGTTAAGGTCTCTTTTTTTGAGTCGCACAAAACAATCAACTGTTAGGATTATTATTCATATTTGGCCTTCCTTTGCCCTCTGCACAACACAAAATTGTCTTGAAATGAACTGTTTTTTCTTGCCTTTTCATGGCAATGCGAAGTAAAGTTAATTACAGTTTACTGAGTTCACTAGAAGCTTTACCTTTCAGATTTGCCAATCTGGAAAACGTGTTGACAGTACTCCAGGAAGCTCAAGGGAAGTAACTACACTGCGCATCTTTTAATCGTAAGAAAAGAAAAAAAAATTGGGGGGTACAGTATTTGTAGTGAGCTGACCAGACGACTGTACTCCACGGCTAAATTGCGTACAAATACGGCGACTGAACGTATGGTAGGCAATTCTGACTGGTTCAATGCCATTGTAATTGCTCCGTGTGAGTCAAATAAAGTCGTATTGTATTGTATTTGTAAAGTATAAACTGTCTTGAAAAGAAAAAATACTGCTGCTGCTCCTCCACCTCCTATTACTACTACTATGCTACTGCAGCTGTCGCCCCTAATACTCCCATCACACTACCATTGCTGCTGCTTCTTCCACTATTATTGTTACTTCTATTCCTCAGATGAAAAGCTCCAGTACTTACACACTAGGTGTGGCTGCTGCAGTTGAGGTGGTGGTAGTGCCACTTGCTGCACTGGCTTTGCTTGACAGACTAGAAGTTGCTTCCCCGGAGGCTCCATTCTGAGCCTGTTGGCAATGGAAGAAGTACATAGAACAACAAAATTAAACTGGCTTACACAAAATGACCCTGGCCTGTAGCTTGCTTGAGCCACCTCAAGCTAACGCCCCTTACCCTCCAGTTTCTCCCCACGCCCGATTCTTCAAAACAATATTAACGTCTGTGGTTTTGTAAAAAGAGCAAAGCAACACCACCACACCAAGCAAGCTATGGTTACATTTACAGAATAGCAGTTATTATGAGGTCTGTCGATCAATCAATCAATAAACACAGATAAATACAGTAATCCCACCAATATCACAGACATAAAAAAGACCCTTTGTCCCAGCTATGAGAAAACACACTGCGAAGCTGAGACTGGCCGAGGCTAACATCGCCTCTCCCCCAATTTTTGCTGCCGGTCATTGAGCCTACCGATTACACCTGGTGACGTAGCATAGTTACACCATGAAATCTGACCTTTTTCAATTCAGGATGGCAAAAGCGATGACCTAGTACTTCAAGAAAGCCTGCAATCTGTTTGTAACCAGCAGCAGAGATTGGGGGAGAAGTGACGTAAGCCTTGGCCAGTCTCAGCTACGCAGTGTGATGAGAAAAATAATTGAAGGATGGCAGACGTTAAATATATTATAATCAAAATCAATCAAAAAAAGGCAATAGAAAGTAGCAGGTGATTCATCTCTCCATGATTTTTAAACGGTCAAAAGAAATAACATGTGAATCATATCCTACAAATAAAAATGAAAAAAAAAATTAGTTAAAATGTACACAAAATAAACAGTAGGAAATCAACAACTTACAGAGACATCGGCGCTAGAGGCCGATCGCAATGTCGGGGGCGCTTTGTCCCCTTGTGCACTGAGGACCACCGGCAAACTCGAAGACATAAGTGACACAGCTGATGACACCGTCAATGACGTTGTCAGGGTATCCGTCTTGGGGCTATCGCTGGCGCTGCTGGCACTGATTTCCAACGAGTGACGTTGTGACTGAGGTGGGGGTGATGGCGAGTCAGACTGTGGGGTGAAAGAATGGCGTTTTTGCGGTGAGGGCCTAGGCACCTGCCTGGAGGGAGATAACTGAGAAGAGGTGGATGGAACAGGGTTAGGTGGGGCAGGGATGGTGGCAGTGGAAGTGAGGGTGTGGTTGGTGGTGGTGATGGTGGTGGAGGTTGTTGTGTTCTGGCGATGTTGTAGTGACGGAGGCTTAGAGCTGATGAGCATTTTGGCTGCATGGTTCAGCTGTCAGACAAAAAAATATATATATATTGATTTTTATTTTAATCTTTAACAAGCAAAAACCAAGTAGCAAAAAATAAATAATAAATGATTCATTTATGCTATTAATCACAGGCTCTCATGTAGTACTTTACCATCATTTCAGATCAAAATACCATCTCAGTTTTGAAAAAAAAAAATGAATAGGAAACGCCTCGTACACAATTTCTCAGACACGAATCACCACCTTAACAATGGTGCCCTGTTTTTATTAATGCACAATGCTATTTTGAAGAGCTCCAAGAACAATGATTTTAGGCCTAATAACTGAACGCGCACTCTCACCTCTACAAAAGCCAGAGGTAGAATGCCTATCTTGTCCCCCTTTCTCCCTTCTATCCAGTTGTTGTCCACTTTTCGTATGACATTGATCACCTGGTCCTGAAAAATCACAAATACCTAGATAAATAAAAACTCAAATAAAACAAATAAATAAATAATGGAGACACACTGGCAATATAACAGTTTTATTAATGACTAATTATATAATGACTTGCATATGCACAACTCTCCACCAATTTACGATTTACGAATGTGCAAAAGTATAAAAAGGGTTCGCAAAAACAAAACTAGACCCAACAAGTGGGGCCGGGTAGCTCAGTTGGTAGAGCGGCTTATTAGTGACCAAAAGGTCCCTGGTTCAAATCCTGGATTGGCCAGCATGTGACCATATTATTTTCCTCTTACCACCAACTGGTTTGCTGGTGTCAGAATAATGTGACCAGTGTTCACCTATATCCTTTGCAGGTGTGACTATAACCTACAATTAACCTTTAATTAATAACTAGATTTTTGAAGTTAACGATAATCTAGTGTGTAAATGAAATATAAAAACAGAATAAATAAAAATTACCTTTTTGAAGGTAAGACAGTCTTTCTCGAGTTGATCATCCAACTGAAAATCATACAGCGCTCGACACTGAGGAATCTGGGGTAAGGGAACTATCACCTGGAAATAGAATTGATCATCAAATCACACACTATGCATACATCATAAAATATCAAATTTACTTCCTTGCTTTCTATCCCACCTGGAAGATCATACAACCACATGCTACACTGACCATTTTCCACATACATCATAAAACATCAAATTTACTTCCTTGTTTTCTATCACACTTATTATATGCAGGGTTAGAAATTAACTTTTTATAAAGGGTGCCCTTTGGGTGCCTTACTTTAAACTTTGGGGTGCCCCCAAAAATATTTCAGTGCCCAAAGACAAATAACTTGAAATGCACGAGTGACCTTCTAGGAGATTCCTTCCAGTTAAAGCTAACCAAACAGTTACACAAATGTAAAAAATAAAACAATAATGTGTTTTTGGTTCTACTCAAACAAACTTTTAAAAAATTATTTTTGACACTTGAAACAGAAAAAAGTGTTTACAAATATGAAAGTAACAATACAAACAATAGCAAAGGCTCAATATCTGAGAAGAACTAAAATTTTTGTGGTTGAAAGAACGTTTTTGAAGATGTGAAAAACTTTCCTTGACATGCTTGTTTCAGAGTAACTTCATGTTTTGATTACACTCGCAAGATAGCAACTGACTCCCTGATTGGTCATTGAATAATTTACTGGTTAATCAAAAAGCTCGTCTTTCATGCGTAAAGGGAGACTCATCCAGACCCATCGCAACCAAAAGCTAATGGAGAAAATGATAATGCGATGAGCGACTGAATAATTCTGTTGCTGTCACTGTGAAGTTTTCATCCGATCTTTAATTACGATGTTGACTATTCAAAGGGAGCTTCAATGAGTTAACTTTCTTTTAGGATTTCACACGTGCCGGTTGGGCGCATTGTCAACTAAGATCTGGATGCCCAAACAGGAATTACGTCTCTCCGGGTGCTCTGGCGCATGCCAAATTCTAACGCTGTTTTGTCTGAAAATTCCAATTTGTAAAAGCCTTTTTTGATTTCATTTTACACATTAAAAAAGCACACACAGCTCACAATGGGAGAATATATAAAATATATCCAAAAGACTTTCAACATAAGTAAATTTCTTACATTAATAACAATATCCTTAAAAAAAAGGAAATAATCTTTGTTTTTAATGGAAGGGTATGGGAGTGGATAGATTCCTAAACAGTTACAACATCTGGTAAAATTTCAAACGTTAATTAAAGCGTTCCAGTAAAAAAAATGATTTTTTCAGGAGAGCTCATAGTGTGCTGAAACTGTGAAAGTGTGTTTAACTCTTCTTCTAGTGAGAAAAAATGCCCTACCTGTACATAGCTAGCAGGAAAGACGCCTATTTTTCCATTCAGTTCCCCTTGGTACCAGTTTTCATCAATCTGCCGCCGTAACGTCACTATATCACCTTTCTTGAATGTCAGGTCGCTGAAACAAAGGATAACATTACATTACATGATTATTGCTTTAGGTCTAGCGGACTCTAACTCTTCCGAGCCAAATCAGGACCAGTATAGCAGAATCACGACCACAAAATCAAGACCACAACTTCGCTGAAAGAGGACTCGCCCCTGATCCGCAGAAAAGATCTGTAGAAATAACCCTAGTGGTAACACTGAAGGCACTCCCCCAGCCTGTCACTTTACAATAAAGACATCCCACGCAGGTGACGCTGAGGCTATACTCTAATTTATCAAACCCCCGTTTACAAAAACAAAATGGAATATAAACATCATTATAAAATATCAACAAAACGCCTACATATAAAATGCCTACATTGCCAAATAAGAACATCATAGGAAGCCCCAGTGACCACCTGGCAGAAAGCGTCCAATATTTCCAAGCTGATCCAACAGACCTCGAAAAAAAATGAGGAGTTTGTTCGGAAGAATTTTCAAGAAAAAAGGTAGGTGACTGGTCTAGCGAAGAAGAAGATAGTATAGTAGATTGATAGAACAGAGTAGGAATGAGAAAGAACAAATGGGAAAAGACAACAACAGTGGGAATTTAATTAAAGCACTAAATTTCCAGAAAGTGGGGATACTATTTATACTGAAACCCCGAGCACCCCCACTGGGGAAAAAAGGATACAAATGCATTACAAACAAAAATCGAAGAAATATATTAAATCAGGGATAAAATAAACATGTGAATGATTGTTGGAAAAAAAAATTAAGATGGTAAACAAAACATACTTTACTGAAATGAAAGAACAGAAACTTTCAGACAATTTTTTGTTTGTTTTGTTTTTGTTCTTCTAAAAGTTATTCCAATGATATTGTGGATCAATCTACAGATTAAATTGCTGATAATATATCGGAACTGGCAGTTCTGTTTAAACCTGTTAAGTATAATTAAATATACAGTATAGTGATCACTGATTGTGAAAAAGAAGGCCTTGTGCCAGAACAGAACATAAGAAGTTCACAGTATTTTCTTTCAAACTCTGTTTATAATATAATTAAATGATGTTTTAAATCCCTTAACCGTCACTTGGCATTTTGCTCCACTCGCCAACTTCACCCAAATAAGATATATCTATACATAGAGTTATAATAAAAATGAGCAAATGGAGAGAGGTCAACAAATGGGAGGAAAATGGCATAGAAGCTAGTACTATAGGGAGCAAAGGCAACTTTAAATTCAACTTTAAAAAAAATATATAATAATATTTATTATTATTATTATTATAATCATTATTATTATTATTCTCCTTATTATTATTATTATTCTCATTCTTATTATTCTTTTTATATTATTATATTTAAAACTTAAATACAAAATAATGAAAGGGACCGATTTACATCAATTACTTACTCTTTTTCACTGCCTTCATATGAAAATAAAGCTTTAGCACATGGCTGTGACCCCTGAAAAAAGAAGGTAAAAATATAAAATGAATATACTTGAAAGTTTCCAAAAATGCATTTTAAAATGTAACATGATTGATTTAAGGTCAGCAGAGGTTCTGAAAGTAGTGAAAGGACTATTCCATTCACCAACTGGGAGAATTTAGCACAAACATTGTGCAGAAACACAAGTATATATATCAACTAGTTGATATATATACTTGTGGCAGAAAATATTAAGCTTGCATAATTCTCACCCAATGAGTAAGTGATCTCTCATTTGTCATCCTTGACTAAAATTTGGTCAAGTTTAACTTAATCACAATGATGTCACTAATCATTTGCAAACACATTTCAGTTTCATTTGGTGCAGAAAGTACTGATAGCCTACAGATGTGGATGATATGCCTTCCAGCCCCCATTTAATGCAGCAAGTTTCTTCAACAGATAGAAGTTGGCTGCCTAAACCTAAGAAGAACGAGCCATATAGAGAATGTTGGCAAAACACCAACTTCATTAGTTCATATGAACCATTGGTCTAGCAGACAAGTTACATCATTTTGGCTTTCAGTATAACTTTCAGCACCCAATGTCATGAACTTATACTAAGTGTACGACTAAGACATGTCAACCAAGTAACACAAAAGACCATCACCCTTCCCTCCCCACCTCCCAAACAAGGGGCATTTACTAAAATAATTTTGAAAAATGTTTGTATGTGCATGTCTGTCTTACAATAGAAAAGTACGTGAGCTACTGAACTAAACTGTCAAAATAAAGTGCAAACATAAACAAAATTAAATTGCATTCTGAATAATCAAAGAGAGATTACTCACTTCCCATCCAACTCTTGCTCCCAGTGGCCTGCTGTCAGTTGATGAGTCTCTTTTTCTTTGATATGCTGGTTTGGAGCTCAGAAGTTGCCCTTGTGTTTTCAAACTTTCCAACAAGCGCACTAGAAGAATGTTCGGAGGTAGGTCTTCCACACGTATTGTAACCAACGTTCTGCACTCAGGGCATCGCAGCTCTTGTTGAGTACTCAAGATCTCTTCCAGACATCTCCGACAAAACGTGTGTTGGCATGGTAACACCTTGCTCGTGTGGTCTAATCGTTCCAAACACACTGAACACTCGAGTAGTTCATTCAGGGCCTGCTCATCCATGCTTGCTTTCTTGGAAGCAGGCCTATCTGATCCGCGGAAAATACATCATAACCGGCATCGGCATTACATTTTTTTATCACTCCCTAAAATGAATGTAATATAAAACTGAAAGCAGTAAAGATTTTCCAGACAAGTCAAATGGACAAATATGGTCTTTCATACTTAACTATTAAAAACAAAATGCCTCCAGACAAGAACACTTCCGCCGCTGAAAAACTATTCGTAATAACAATTTCATACAGTTGACACAATTAAACAGTCCCTGTTTACTAAGCTAGGACATAGTAAATATGGGTTTATTATTTATTCACGCACCACTCAATAGTATAGTTTTAACGATCCTCCATAAAATTGGTTGCATCTGTGAAGAGGGGCACAAGCCCACTTCTCAAGCCGCCATGTTGACCGGAAACAGAGGCGGATTAATCAATTTGTAAACAAGAGCGAAAGGAATGCGAAAAATTAAATATCATTTCCAAATAAATGGGACAGTTAAACAAAAGAACATCTAACTCAAACTTTTGATAAATGAGTTTGAAGTTTGTTTGCGATGAAAAGTGAAATCCTTCAAATGGATGCCGTAGCAACAAGTTCTCGTGGAGAATCTCACCTTTGACCTCAATGGCCCACTTGTGTGAGTGGGGGTGACCTACATTACATTTTCAACTGATTTCTATCTGAATATTCGGTGCCCATATTAGTCACCGTCTTACTCACAGACTGTCATTGCGCCAGAATCAGACAATCGATCATATTACACATGCAGAGTCACTATTGTGATCAATAGTTCCACCAACTTGGGTCTCACATCCCTTTAAGTTTTGATTGTTTTTTTAACATCTTTGGAGGAAGGAGTGAATGCATGGGTGCATCAGAAACATTACATAATTATAGTAGTATAGTCTCTGTGTGCATGCATAGAAGTTAGCTTCAGTCTGTCACAATTTAAAATGCAATAACACAAATTACTGTGGATATATAATTTGACATATATTTGTAATCTAGCTATCCTATTCTATCCTATCCCGTAACTCGAAAGTCGTTGGGGCACCACAGATGACCGTTTAACCAGCGTACTCCAACTTTCTCTGTCCTCAGCAACCCTATAATTGGCTTCGCTCAGTGTCAAGCCAGTCCATTCTCGAATGTTGTCCTCCCACCTCTTTGTATGTCTCCCTCTTC
This sequence comes from Oncomelania hupensis, assembly GCA_036898135.1. Classification (NCBI taxonomy): domain Eukaryota; kingdom Metazoa; phylum Mollusca; class Gastropoda; order Littorinimorpha; family Pomatiopsidae; genus Oncomelania; species Oncomelania hupensis. Next base: position 54,767,210 of record CM072518.1, on the reverse strand, counting down.
TTCTGCCTCCTTACATCGTGCCTTGTAGGATGATCTTTACAAGAGCTGATGCTCTGCTGACGGTCCTGCTGACGTGGCCATATCATCGGAGTTTCCTTTTCTTCACCACTGTGAGCATGTCATCGTGTTGTCCAATGGCTTGTGTCAAGCTAGTCCATTCTCGAATGTTGTCCTCCCACCTCTTGTATGTCTCCCTCTTCTTCTACCTAGCTCCTTGCACTGCATGTTGCACTTGCAGGAGGTTTTGCAAGGCCTGATGATCTTGTGACGTGGCCATACCATCGGAGTTTCCGTGACTTCACCACTGTGAGCATGTTGTCCAATGGCTTGTGTGATGGTCTGTCAGACTTCGTCGTTGGTGATGTGCTGGGTATAGGAAATACCCAGAAGTCTTCTGTAGCACGATACCTCATCCCTATGATTTGTATTCTTTATTGTAGGTCTGCTGTGAGGGTCCATGTTTCGCAAGCGTATAGGAAGATGGAGATGACAAACTAGGGAGCGCAGCAGCATTATCTTCGAATGTAGACTGATGGTCTTGTCTTTCCAAATGGGCTTCAACCTTGCCAGGCAGCAGTTGTTTGTGCGATCCTGGAGAGGACTTCCTGTCGATCGGGACCCATTGTTTGATACAATGGCTCATAAATATTTGAAGCTATGCACTTTGTTGAGGGATTGACCTTGGACTTTGATGTTCGTGTTGATGCCTTTGGTGTTGTTGGTCATCATTTTGGCTTCTCTGCACTTATTTCCATTCCATAGGCTCTGGAGGTGGTGTCAAGCCTCTGTACCAGCTGTTCAAGTTCTTGTTCCTCTCCAGCCAATCCATCAATGTCATCCGCAAAACGAAGGTTAGAGATTGCTCTATCCCCTATGCTGACTGTGCCTTCGTGATCGGCAAGGGCATCTGACATGATGCGCTCTAAGACGATGTTGAAGAGTGTTGGAGAGAGTATGCATCCTTGACGCACGCCGATTGTTGTTCTGAACCAGTTCGCGATAGCGCTATTGTGGAGGACTGCACTTGTAGCCTTGTCATACAGGCTTTTGATGACTTCAATAATTTTAGGGCTGATGTTGTACACTCTCATGGTTGCCCACAGAGCTGCATGCCAGACTCGGTCAAACGCTTTCTTGAAGTCTACAAACACATGATTTAGGTGTTATTGGTGCTGTAGGTATTTCTCGCAAATTATTCTGAGGTTGAAAATCTGCTCAGTGGTACTTCGCCCTGCCTTGAATCCTGCTTGTTCTTCAGCTATAATTTGTCCAACTTGGGGTTTCAACCTGCTGAGTATTATTTCCAGGAGGACCTTGAGGGATGGCAAAGGAGGCTGATGGTGCGGTAATTTTCACACTCCTGAAGGTTACCCTTTTTTTTTCTTTTTTCTTTTTTTTTTAAAGAATGATGATAAGCGACTGGGTCTATGGTGTTGGACACTCCCCACTCTGCCAGATCTTGTTACAGAAATTGGTGAGGGCGTCAATCATCGCTTCTCCTCCGGCTTGAAGCAATCCTGCGGGTATGTTGTCCACTCCCGCTGACTTGCACTTCTTCAGCGATTGCACTTTTGCCTCAACTTTTCGGAGAATTGGGAGGAATTTCTTCCTCTTCTCTGTTATGGGGACATGCTAGAACTGATGGATCTCCCTTTGGTGCAGTGTGTGATTGTAAAGGTATGAGCAGTGCTCTGTCCATCTATCCAAGACTTCTTGTTCTTCTGTAAGGTATACGCCAGACTTGCTTTGGATCGTGGAGACCTTGCATGGCTGTTTAACACTTGTCAGCCACTTCACAGTCTAGTAGGCCTTCTTGCTGTGTTCAGGCTGTTCTCTATTTCCTGGCATTGATCTTCTATCCAGTTCTCCTTTGCTATGCGAATGCCTTTTCGGATTTCATTTTTTATTTTTCGGTAGGCATCAGCTCCCTAGCGAAGGTGTTCTTTTTCTTTTTCGTCTCTCTTCATTTGTAACATAGGTCCAAGAGTTCAGGTGTGATCCACGGTTTCTTCTTTGGGCGGTGCTTGCCAAGGATCTCAGTATCAGCGTCTGTCACAGCTGAGTTGAAGGTGGTGGTCATGGTGTTGACACATCTAATTCACCAGCTCCCAATATGAACAGTGGTGCAAATTTCCCGCCAATTGTGGCTTGGAATATTTCTGCCACCTCCGGGTCTGGCAATAGTAGGATCGATCATTGATGTGTGTGTGTGTGTGTGGGTGTGGGTGCGTGTGTGTGTGTGTTAATTAAATGATTTCAAAGAAAATCAATTAGCTAGGTAACTGCAAGATTATTTGTTGAATTATATATGTTATGATTAATTCCGTATAACACATGTGCAGTTTGTGATTAATAATCCTTGTTTTTTTTTTCCAATAGGCATTGAGTAAACGGTAATTAACTTGTCCACCAGTATTACCCATGTTCTGTATTTGTTTCTATCTATCCTATCATATCCTATCCTATCCCATAACTCGGAGGTCGTAGGGGCACCACAGATGATCGTTTAACCAGCGTACTCCATCTTTCCCTGTCCTCAGCAACCCTGATTGTTTCGCTCAGTGTCGAGCCAGTCAATTCTCGAATGTTGTCCTCCCACCTCTTTTTCGGTCTCCCTCTTCTTCTACCTCCTTGCACTGTGCCTTGCAAGACCTGATGATCTGGTGACGTGGCCATACCATCGGAGTTTCAGTTTTTTCATCACTGTGAGCAGCTCATCATGTTGTCCAAGGGCTTGTGTGATGGTCTGTCGGACTTCGATCGTCGTTGGTGATGTGCTGGGTATAGGAAATGCCCAGAAGTCTTCTGTAGCACGTCATCTCCATGCTTTGTATTCTTCGTTGGAGATCTGCTGTTGGAAATTTGTTTCTATCTTTCTTTAAATTCTTTCCATAAATTTAGTTTTATATTTTATTTCTTATATAGTGTGTTAGTTTCTTTGGTTGTTAATGTTGTTCTTGTTGTTGTGGTTGTGATTGTTTTTCTTTCTTTCTTTTCTTCTAATTTCTTTATTTCTTCGATTCTTCCTTCTTTTATATCTTTTCTTTTTTTCCCCATGCAATTATTATCATACAGTTTGATTCCCTTTCATCATTATCATAATTGGTGGGGCGATACCTGGAGAGAGGAGGAGGGGAATGGAGGCGGGAGGGGAGGGTTAGGGTAGGGAATGAGAGAGTCAGAGAGAGAGAGAGAGGGGGGGGGAGGGGGGGAGGGGGGAAGGGGGGAGGGGGGAAGGGGCGGAGGGAAGAGACAAACATCGAATGAACTCTCTTGCCTGTAGACTACATATAAAGTTATCTCCCTTCTATGTAACTTCGATCCAGTATTGCACCACCAGGGCAGTATATCCTTAAATAGTTCATTTTCAACGTAGACCCTCGGATGAGCCGTGGCTGGGTGGGAAAAAACTACCAAGACAAGTTTTCCACTGAGCCTGAAGCATTGGAATGTTGGGGGTTCAACTCCCAACAGCCACCCAGCTAACTCGATACTCATCCTTTTTTCTTTTAAAAAAAATGTATTTGTCAATTCTTCTTTGTTTTTTGTTTTTTTTTTTAATTTAAAATTATTATTCACATTTTGTCATATCTATTTTGTTTTAAACTGGTGCTTTCTTAGTACTAGTAGTTATAGTTTGTAGTTGTTGTTTTATTATTATTATTATTATTATTATTATTATTATTATTATTATTATTATTATTATTATTATTATTATTATTATTATTATTATTATTATTATTATTGTTGTTGTTGTTGTTATTTAATATTTGTGTATTTTAAACCAATTCATTAATTTATTTGTGTCACTATATTACCATGCAGTTATAGTCCATAAATTTATTAGTTTGAGATCATTGACTTGACTTATCAACTTGATCGGTTCCTATATGATTTATGTAAACCTTATGTAATTAAATTATAAATAAATATATTTAGAGGAAAAATGGTCGTGGCTGAACTCTCTAAATAATAATATCATAGGAAGCCCTAGTGACCAACTGGCAGAAAGCGTCCAATATTCCCAAACTGATCCAACAGACCTCATACACAAATAATTAAGGAGTCTTGTCCCGGAAGAATTTTCAAGAAAAAAGGGAGGTGATCTAGCGAAGAAGAAGATAGTATAGCAGATTGATAGAACCATGGACCAACAATAACGTTATTGTTGGTCCATGATAGAACAAAGCACAAATGAGAAAGAACAAATGAGAAAGACAGCGACAGTGGGAATTTAAAGCTCTAAATTTCAGAAAGTGTGGATACTATATATACTGAAACCCCCGGCACCCCAACGGGGGAGTACTAGCATTAAACAGTTCATTGTCAAAGTAGACAAGTACATGAACCATGGCTGGGTGGGAAAGAATTAACCAATCCAAGTTTTCCACTGAGCCTGAAGCATTATTATTATTATTATTATTATTATTATTATTATTATTATTATTATTATTATTATTATTATTATTATTATTATTAAACAAGTGTATTTTAACCAATTTATTAATGTATTTGTTTCACTCTATATATTCCGTAATTTATCTTTCTTCTGGTTGAACCTAAGTTTGAGATCATATAGACTCTGGATATCAATCTGTCCACTGTGAGTATTAGTCAATTCACTCTGGATATCAGTCTGTTCGCTCTGGACATCAGTCCATTTCAATGATTTATTACCTATATAATATACAAAATTATATCAGTATCGCTTAGTGCAAAAACCTACATGGTTGAACAACTCTGGCCAATAAGAATAAATATGACTGGCTGGCTTATCTCCCCGTCTTTTCCAAGTGTTGCACCATCAGGACAGTAGCCTTAACTAGTTCATTGTCAACATATCCCAATGGATGAGCCGTGGCTGGGTGGAAAAAAACAAGACTAGTTTTCCACTGAGCCTGAAGCATTGGAATGTTGGGGGTTCAACTCCGGTTGGGTCCTTAACAGCCACCCAGCTAACTCGATACTCATCTTTTTTAAATGTATTTGTCAATTCATCTTTTTTTTCTTTTTTTAAAATTATTTACATTTTGTCATATCTATTTTGTTTTAAACTCGTGCTTTCTTGTATTAGTAGTAATAGTTAATAGCAGTTTGTAGTTGTTTTATTATTATTATTTAACATAAGTATATTTTAAACCAATTCATTAATGTATTAGTGTCACTATATTACCATGCTGTTACATTCCTTAATTTGTTCTTCTTCTGTTTGGATCTATTTATTAGTTTGAGATCATTGACTCTGGTTTTCAACTCGGTCGGTTCCTATGATTTATGTAGACCTTATTTAATTATACAGGGTGTTCCAAAAGTCTTGGGCACATTTGAAGTCCCCATATCTCAATAACTATGAATGGTAGTAAGATAACAGTTGTGCCATTTTAAAGCTAATTACATTAAGTTTTTTGTAAAGCTGTTGATTTTTTTATTTCTTTTCAGACCCATTAATGGCGTTCACTCAAACAGAAAATGTAGGGACGCGTTTGGCAAGAATTTGACTATCGGCTTGATGTGTGTCGTGTGACCAATGGTGCTCACATTGAACATCTTTGAACATTCCATGTAAAACTTGAGATTACAAGCTTTCTGAATTTACCAGATGCGTTTTTATATCCTTTATAGTTTCGGAAATATTCAATGTCAAAATGTGCCCAAGACTTTTGGAACACCCTGTATATATGTACTCCTATCGGGCCTAGAGGTGAGAGTTAAAAGAAAAGAAGAAAAAAAGAAAGACCTGGCTGGACTCTTGCCAATAAGAACAAATATAATAATAAATTGGCTGACTTATCTCCCTGTCTTGAACCAGTATTGCCCCACAGTGCAGTAGCATCACTGACCTATATTCTAGAATACAGGTCAGTGTAGCATTAAACAGTTCATTGTCAACGTAGACAAGTAGATGAACCGTGGCTGGGTGAGAAAAAAACCAACCCAAGTTTTCCACTGATCCTGAAGCACTGGACTGTTGGTGGCTCAAAGCCGGTTGGGTCATCAACAACCACCCAGCTAATTTGATACTCATCTTTTTTTAAATTTCACAATGGGTACTCGTTTCCTTAATTATTCACATTTTGTCATCTCCATATTGTTTAAAACTGTTGCATTCATGTATTATTATTATTATTATTATTATTATTATTATTATTATTATTGTTATTATCATTATTATTATTATTATTATTATTATTATTATTATTATTATTATTATTATTATTATTATTAAACAAGTGTATTTTTAACCAATTTATTAATGTATTTGTTTCACTCTATATATTCCGTAATTTATCTTTCTTCTGGTTGAACCTAAGTTTGAGATCATATAGACTCTGGATATCAATCTGTCCACTGTGAGTATTAGTCAATTCACTCTGGATATCAGTCTGTTCGCTCGGGATATCAGTCTGTTTCTATGATTTATTACCTATATACAAAAACCTACATGGTTGAACAACTCTGGCCAATAAGAATAAGTATGACTGGCTGGCTTATCTCCCCGTCTTTTCCTAGTATTGCACCATCAGGACAGTAGCCTTAACTAGTTCATTGTCAACATATCCCAATGGATGAGCCGTGGCTGGGTGGAAAAAACCAAGACTAGTTTTCCACTGAGCCTGAAGCATTGGAATGTTGGGGGTTCAACTCCGGTTGGGTCACCAACAGCCACCCAGCTAACTCGATACTCATCTTTTTTAAATGTATTTGTCAATTCATCTTTTCTTTTTTTTTTTTAATTATTTTTTACATTTTGTCATATCTATTTTGTTTTAAACTCATGCTTTCTTGTATTTGTAATAGCAGTTTGTAGTTGTTTTATTATTATTATTTAACATAAGTATATTTTAAACCAATTCATTAATGTATTAGTGTGTCACTATATTACCATGCAGTTACATTCCTTAATTTGTTCTTCTTCTGTTTAAATCTATTTATTAGTTTGAGATCATTGACTCTGGTTATCAACTCGGTCGGTTCCTATGATTTATGTAGACCTTATTTAATACATATACTCCTATCAGGCCTAGAGGTGAGACTTAAAAGAAAAGAAGAAAAAGAAAGACGTGGCTGGACTCTTGCCAATAAGAACAAATACAGGGTGTTCCAAAAGTCTTGGGCACATTTGAAGTCCCCATATCTCAATTACTATGAATGTTAGTAAGATAAAAGTTGTGCCATTTTAAAGCTAATTACATTAAGTTTTTTGTAAAGCTGTTGATTTCTTTTATTTCTTTTGAGACCCATTAATGGTGTTCACGCAACCAGAAAATGCTGGGATGCATTTGGCAAGAATTTGACTATCGGCTTGATGTGTGTCGTGTGACCAATGGTGCTCACATTGAACATCTTTGAACATTCCATGTAAAAAATGAGATTACAAGCTTTCTGAATTTACCAGATGCGTTTTTATATCCTTAATAGTTTCGGAAATATTCAATGTCAAAATGTGCCCAAGACTTTTGGAACACCCTGTATAATAATAAATTGGCTGACTTATCTTCCCGTCTTGAACCAGTATTGCCCCACAGTGCAGTAGCATCACTGACCTGTATTCTAGAATACAGGTCAGTGTAGCATTAAACAGTTCATTGTCAACGTAGACAAGTAGATGAACCGTGGCTGGGTGAGAAAAAAAACAACCCAAGTTTTCAAACTGATCCCGAAGCACTGAAATGTTGGTGGCTCAAAGCCGGTTGGGTCATCAACAACCACCCAGCTAATTTGATACTCATCTTTTTTTAAATTTCACAATGGGTACTCGTTTCCTTAATTATTCACATTTTGTCATCCATTTTGTTTAAAACTGTTGCATTCATGTATTATTATTATTATTATTATTATTATTATTATTATTATTATTATTATTATTATTATTATTATTATGAAACAAGTGTATTTTTAACCAATTTATTAATGTATTTGTTTCACTCTATATATTCCGTAATTTATCTTTCTTCTGGTTGAACCTAAGTTTGAGATCATATAGACTCTGGATATCAATCTGTCCACTGTGAGTATTAGTCAATTCACTCTGGATATCTGTCTGTTCGCTCGGGATATCAGTCTGTTTCTATGATTTATTACCTATATACAAAAACCTACATGGTTGAACAACTCTGGCCAATAAGAATAAGTATGACTGGCTGGCTTATCTCCCCGTCTTTTCCAAGTATTGCACCATCAGGACAGTAGCCTTAACTAGTTCATTGTCAACATATCCCAATGGATGAGCCGTGGCTGGGTGGAAAAAACCAAGACTAGTTTTCCACTGAGCCTGAAGCATTGGAATGTTGGGGGTTCAACTCCGGTTGGGTCCTTAACAGCCACCCAGCTAACTCGATACTCATCTTTTTTAAATGTATTTGTCAATTCATATTCTTTTTAAAAATTATTATTTACATTTTGTCATATCTATTTTGTTTGAAACTCGTGCTTGTTTGTATTAGTAGTAGTAGTTAATAGCAGTTTGTAGTTGTTTTATTATTATTATTATTATTATTATTAACATAAGTATATTTTAAACCAATTCATTAATGTATTGGTGTCACTATATTACCATGCAGTTATATTCCTTTATTTGTTCTTCTTCTGTTTGGATCTATTTATTAGTTTGAGATCATTGACTCTGGTTATCAACTCGGTCGGTTCCTATGATTTATGATTTAATTATACATGTATACTCCTATCAGGCCTAGAGGTGAGAGTTAAAAGAAAAGAAGAAAAAGAAAGACCGGGCTGGACTCTTGCCAATAGACAAGTAGATGAGCCGTGGCTGGGTGGAAAAAAACCAAGACTAGTTTTCCACTGAGCCTGAAGCACTGGAATGTTGGGGGTTCAACTCCGGTTGGGTTACCAACAGCCACCCAGCTAATTCGACACGCATCTTTTTTTTGCTTATTTCTTTAATTTTTATTTATTTAGTGTGTACATGAGCATGCCGGAGCACGTGTGAAGTTTTTAATCTTTATCAGTTTATTTAATCATTTTACAGTCAAGATAATCATTTTTGCTGTACAAAATCATGGTTAAAACCAATATTAAAATTTTAAAGTGAATGTTATCTTTATTGATTTGTACCAATTAGTTCCAAGGTCTTAATCATCACTGTGTGTGTGTGTGTGTGTGTGTGTATGTGTTTGTGTGTGTTTGATAGGTGTGCAAAATTCTCCTTTTATGTATATTTTTGTCCTGCACTTATTTTCAACAATAAATTGTTCTTTCCTCAATATTTATTTGTAAAATGTCTGCTTTCTTAGGTTTCTTTCCCCCATTTGGCAATGGAATAGGAAGAAGAATATCACTGGAAGCGTAATAAATAATTTTTTTAAAATTAAAAAAAAAAAAACCTTCATTCTCACTTGCACTCTTTCAGCACAACAGTAAAATATACGCTAGATTCAAGGCAGGCATTTATTTCGATACAAAAATACAAGGCAATAATAGGCAGCAGACAAAGCAGTTCATGAAGTCAAATACTTGTATACCATGATATTCATCACAGAACAAAACATTATTAATTAATATTTGAGGATCAAAGACCACTTTCATATCAAAAAGACACTTTTGGTTTATCTGCACTAACTTCATAAATCCTAAACAATTTATTCATTGATCAGTTCCTACCAACATTCCCCCACCTTCCTCATCTGCCAAATCACGTCCAAATCATAGAAAAATAATCCCCCACATATTACAATAAAATAAGGTATATAATGAAAATTCAGATATATTTATTATGTTGAATTACAGAAAAAAAAAGACTATCACTGTTCCTTCAATCACTGGATTGCTAGACTACTATCACTATGATCATTTTGATCATTTGACAGTTTCACTGAAAAAAAGAATGAAGAAACAAAGCAGCACCTAAATTCCATAAAACACATTTTCAACTGCTACAACAAAAGAACAGACCAATAAATGAACAATTGGGACAGATGTAGAAACTTAAACGCACTGAATTTAAATACTGAGACTGATCATTACAAAGCATTTCATTTTTGTTTTCTTTGTTCTTTGTCAGCTACAAATAAACCACTTGTAGAACTACATTCAAAACACATGTTATAAACAAACAAAGGAATGATGTTCATTCTAACCATCCATATTTTAAAGCTATAGACAAAATGTGAATAAATCAATAAAATCTTTTAGCAATTACTTATTCAACTAAAACACAACTACAATTCCTTTACTGGACCATAGTAGATCACATTCTGGACTACAGAATAAAACATTTTTATTCAGTCTTTCAATCTAACCACCAACAACATCAAGTTGAAGACACATCATGTATATGTGCGTATTTTAGTAACAAATCTTTCTTCTGTTGTTGTTGTAGATATGCTTCTGATATGATCTTATCATCATGCAAATTAAAAATCTGCAGTGATCGAAACGTTTTTAATGGTGGATCGAAATAAGTTTACAAAACCGCCACAAGAATCAAAGAACAGAAACAGATCACACATTCTCATCATCTTCATCTTAAGTCACAGGCAATGCATTTGTAAAGGTAAAAAGGTAAAGGTTACCTTTACCTACCTACCTTTTACCTTTTACCAATGCATTTGTGACTGCAGTAAATTCAGTTTTCATACGTGACATTTTGCTTACAGGAATATCAAAATATTTTGCAGTAAATAGAGAATAGCAGCCTGCAGTTTCCTCAGCCAAGTTCACCCACAGTATACATCAATTCTGTCTTTTGGACATTTAAAAATGTACACTTATCAAATGAACAAAATCTTTCTTTGTCTAATTTCATAATAATAAATTTCTATTCATTAGTCACAAAAAGTCTGTTAAACAAATGCAGCAGAGCCGAGTTCTGACTGAAACCACGAATTCAACACAATCTATTAAAATCTATGACCAACAAAAAGCGGAAGCTACCGAATATCAAAATGACAAAACACAAGCAGATGTTCTGTGAATTATTTCCTTGTTCACATGAAATATATTTTTACTAGAAGGGAAACATATAACAACTGTAACAGTATGCTCTGAAGTTTACTTGGCGTTTCTTGTTCAGTGTCTATAAAGAAACACAGTGAAAGTTTTCAAACATCTTCAAAGGGAGCTTTGTTTAGATATTTCTCCTCCTCCTGGTATTCATTTTGCATGCAGATCTTTACTCATATTGTGTGTTTTCCTCGCAGAAGGCTTGGCTGAGAAAGCAGAAAGAACTATTCCTGGCAAGAGCGTGAAAAGACATACAGGTACAATCTTTTGCTGAACAAAGAATAAATGTGCAGAACTATGTACAGGTGAACATCAGCAAGCCAAGTCTCTCTGCTCTCTGGTCACATGTAGCGCTTGAACAGCTATCAACTAGTGTCTCTTTGAGGACCCAGGTGAGCGTTGTATGCTATGGCGTCTTGATTATTCACTTCTATTTCAGTAGTAGACATCTGTGCATTGTCTATTTCTTTCCACATTTCTCTTGCTGAATAACTGAAATCAAGAACACAGAATTAATTACTTGCTAACTTCTGTTAGTATTTATTTTGTAACACAAAATGAACAATAACACAGTACACGTCCATAATTTTATCAGGTATATAAACCCATTTTAATTAAACTCATCTCTAGTTATGAAAACAATAATTTATTGCACATATTGTTTGTCAGAACTGATTCAAATGAAATGCTCAAATGTGCCAACTATTTTAACAAACCATTCTTAGTTAGTTAGCCATTGTTTACAGGGTCCAGTGGACTGCAAAGAGCCGAATCAGCATCATTTTGAAAGAGGGCTCACCCCTGATCCATATAAAATATCTGCTGAAATAACCCTAATGGTAACATTGAAGGCACTCCACCAGCCGGTCACTTTACAATAAAGGCATCCCAAAGAACATACGCCGAGGCTGTACTCTAATTTATTAAACCCCCATTTACAAAAACAAAATAGAATATAAACTTCATTATAAAATAGTAACACGCATGTACATATAAAATACCTACTTTGCTAAATAATAATTCCATAGAAAGCCATAAGACCATTTGACAGAAAGCATCAAATAGACCCCATAAACAAACGAGGAATGTTGGGAGATTTTTCAAGGAAAAAGGTAGGTGATTGGTCTAGCGAAGAAGATAATAGATTGATAGAACAGATTAGGAACGAGAAAGAACAAATGAGAATAACAAAAACAGTGGTAATTTAAAGCACATTTCTACAAAGCGAAGATACTATTTATACAGAAAACCTTGGCACCCCAATGGAGGAGGGGGTGAGAGGGGGACCATTCTCAGGGCAATAACGTTGTCTTTTAACCAGAAAATTGTCTGTGCCAATAATTCACATTTTTAGTAGCGTTTGTTTACACACACACACACACAAAACCAAAACCCCATCTCTTAATCATCTACTTTAAATGCACCACGAACGGCTAATATTTCCAATGATTACTTACTACAAGATGCGCTGCCTAGGATTGGCTACTTTTGCACAATATGAGCTGGATAACAGGAACTAATTTAATTACCTTCCTTTGTGGGGAGTGGGTTCTTCTCCTCGGTCTCGGCTTTCTTCAGGCTGTTGCGGTTGAAACCTTGGATGGACTGCTTGAACTCCTCTTCCTTCTTCTCCGCCGCAATGGCTGTTGTTCACCAAAGAATAGAATAGACTTTAGCATGATATAAAAACTCTGTATGCATGCATAAATATGGGAACTGTACGCACAATGTAACTGTGGTTATAGCTATAACCCTTTTAACTTCGATAGAAAGGTACGAACTTGTGACAAATCAGCAGCTTTAAGTCAGTTTTCAATCAATAGGCTTGGAGTGACCTCTCTTTTATTATTAAATACGTAACCTTTAGGAGATTAAAATAAACACAATATCAAAACGGAAGAGACAGCAACCTAGCAGTACCTGGCAATTTGTCAGGCACTGACAGCTGTGAGTTAAAACCTTCACCTTCAGACAGCAATTATAGCAGTTATTAAATTAAAGAGCACGAACGAGTTTTAATCAAAATTGTACTAATAAACATTAAAACTAGCAAGTACTGACAATTTGTCGGGCAATGTCCTTCAACTTCATACAGCTAAAAATGGCCAGCACTGCCTTCCTTCATGCCAAACTAAACAAAACCCAATTATATATGATGACAGAGATACCCAAAGGCTATCAGTATCAGCCTTTCATCAGTTCTCTGCTTCACTACATGCTACATTAACGCTAAAGTAATTACAGGGGTGGGAATTGCTGAAGTGAAAAATAAAGGAAACTAGGGGGGTCCAGGAAATTTTCAAAATCAAGAACAAAATCTGTACAATCTGGCGTATTCTGATTGCAAAATGTAAGTAGTTTTGAAGTATGAAAAACATTCTTTTTTGTCTTTTTTTCTTGTGCTTTTTGTTTGAATGACCAAAGAATATAATGCTGTGATGTAGTGCTGATAAACAATGTACAACTAACAGACACGTTGCATAAAGAAAATAACATAAATTCAAAAAGGATTTTTGTATATAACTGTATACATGTACAGTGATTATGTGTGTGTGAGAGAGAGAGAGAGAGAGAGAGAGAGAGAGAGAGAGAGAGAGAGAGAGAGAGAGAGAGAGAGAGAGAGAGAGAAAGAGAGAGAGCTGTACACACACACACACACAAAAAATTTGTACATAGTAGCTGAACATGTACACAGCTGTATATTCAACATCTGAATATCAGCTGTCAAAACTAAACATAGCTCCAGCATCAATATGGCAAGCAATGACATTCCAACTTGCTCTTCAGCTAAAACAACCAAAGAAAAAGAAAAACATATTTCCAGATTTGCCTAGACGCCAAAACCTTCTTGAAAAGTTTCACCACGCTGTACAATCATAGCCTTTAAAGACATGATGGCAGTGATTAAGTACAACGACCTCGACCTCTCACTTCCGGTGAGACTTCTGTTGCGCTGTGTCTAAACACCGCAGTAGTGTAAAAAAAATAATATTTTTTTTAATTTTTTGGCGGAAGCATTATTGTTTTTGGCGGATGGGAATTTTTTTATGGACAATTCCCACCCCTGTAATTAACAAAAATAAATTAACAATTAAATTTACCATCAGTGCCAGGCAATGGGTTCTTCTCTTGCACCTTCTGGGGTTTCAGGTTACCCTTGTCGAACTCGCCGATGGACTTGCGAAGTTCCTGTTCTGTCTTCTCCTTGCCAATGTCTGCACACAGTTCACAACAAAACAAGTCAATTCCAACTATTGACTGTTTATGGAGTTATTTTTGCTTTATATCACTCAAAACGTTCTAAACATGCTGAAATGCTTGCAATGAATAAGACTGAGCAACATTGAACTTTTCTAAACATGCAGTTCAGGCATACATAGAATTCATTAAACCCAAGAACTTTTAAACTTCAGTAGAAACAACTCCTCTACGCACATCTGCATTACACTATGAAGTTCTCCTTGTCCCAACAAAGCTTGGCAGCATATACACATGATCAACGTTAAATGAGCAGACGTGCGGTTGGAAAATTAAAGGTCTAAGCAAATTGTACTTTTTAAGACAGTTCCATTCTGACAAAATAAATTCCATAAGGCAAAGACTGCTGTGTTTGTGTTTGTCTTACAAGCACAATGGAAATTTGGTAGTTTTGGACGAGAAATTGTGAATACAGTGGAACCTCTCTACAACGACCTTGAAAATGTTGACAAAAATCGGTCTTTATAGAGAGGGGTCTTTACAGAGAGCATAATGGCCTTTTCTTGAATCAATTTGCCAGTGATCGGAATATTCTTTATCAGTACAACTTATGTTAATCTGATGAATAAAAATTGATGCAACAACAAGAATATTCTTTCTTCTAGCATCCAGAAACCAATCCCAAACTTTCTCATTTACTTCCGAGTATGTTGTCTTCCTCCGTTTTGATCGCGTACGATCGGCATTATCACCACTTTCCCACCTTTTAAGAATGTAATCTTTGTCTCGGATAATTCCTTGAATTTGTGTTTTTCCAAGACTCTTTGTGATCGCAATGGCAGTCTCTCCTTTTTTGTGTCTGTTTACAACATTAACTCGATCTTCCAGAGATAAAAATTTTCTTTTCTTTGTAGACTCCATCATCCCATCACGCTTTCTTTGCTTCTTCTCAGTGCCGCGCTCGTGATGTGAATAAAGTGAAATGCAAACCCCAAACGAGTAGAATCTAGAATGTGACGTTACAAGATGACGTCAAACTTATACTTTATCGGCTGGCGTGTCACATATAGGTACCTGTCTGACTGTGCTGAACAAGATCGTAGACAGTTTTTATTGTGCAGTCATGCCAAGAAAGTCGCTATACGGTCTGCAAAGATCGGTCGTTAGACGTTATAGCGAGGGAGTCGCTATACTGATGACAGCAATATAAGGAAATACATCGGTTAAAATAAAATGGGTCGTTGTAGCGGGGGAGTCGTTATAGAGGGGGGTCGTTGTGAGAGGTTCCACTGTATTACAAATACACTAATGCAAACAATGAAGACTTTGCAACTGGCTCACTGTGCTCTGTCATGACTATTTGCAAAATGAAACCCTTGCATTTAATTCGATTCTTTAAAATAATTGCCTAATATTGTTCATTGCAACTTGTATATAATATAAACACAAACAATTTCAGTCCATAATAGCAATACCATGGAAACTCTTATTTATTATTGATTTACCCAAGTAACAATTCAATTCAATTCAATACAATACAAGATTATTGCTTTAGGTCCAGCGGACTCTTCCGAGCCAAATCAGGACCAGAGAGACGTTATATTAAAATATTATAAAATGTTTCAAATCTTAAAAAACAAGCCTGTTACACTTAAATACTCAAACTTTCACATGACACCTCTTTAAAAGTCTTCTTTAAAACTGATGTATTAAAAATATGTTCTCTTTTTTCAATCAAATCACTATATAGACATTATTGATATGATTCAAATTACACTGATGTTTTACAAATAATGAAGACATTTTTCGTAGATCAATCCTGACATTTGCAATATAAGCAATAATGAAGTAAAAAAAATAAATAAATAAAAAAAATCGCACAACATCACCAACACTCCTACATTAAATTGTTAAATAAAATAAAACTACCGAAGTGGACTGAATAATTAGTAAAATATTCAAGATCTTCCACTAAAATACTATGAAGTCAACGTAATTTAAAACTTACTTAAATAAAAAAGCTGAAAGATCTATATCAATGTAAAAGTTACAACAGCATGCAAATACATCAGCGATTCACTACAATTGGGATTAGTCATTAGATGATTCACACATCAATAAATAAAGACAAAATACATTTCACTGGACAAAATTTTATTTTGATGTATTGAATAACTGTGGATTATATAACAAAGAGTACAATAAGTTATAGTTATTAAAATCATCATTGCTGTAAATTGTCACAAATTATAACACATAGTTGGCAGTTCCTCGGAGATTGTTATGACATTAGTCATACACATGTCATCAAATATGGAGAATGGTAAAAGAAAAAACATCCTGCAATAACAAGATTTTTTTTTAAAAACATCACAAACAATTAATAGGTTAAAATAATTAACACATACACCCAACAGCAAATTCCACCTCACCTCCATTTAAAGTGAACCTGAGGTCATTTTTTTAAACATTAACTAGATTGTATGTTCATAGAAGAGTTTATCTCCACATTATTGAGGTGAAAACTCTCAAATAAGCATGCAAGCAGCTTAAAAAGACATTTGGTTCCTTAATAGTCTAGCAAAGGATTCCTTGAAACAGTCATTACATGTTTCTCATTACCATCCCTTTGATTTATTCATAACGCCTTCGAGCATGTTTATTATTATTATTAATAATATTTATGCTCCTGTTCCTCAATAGGCTAGCAAAGGATTCCTTTGCCTTGGAGTATGTTTATTATTATAATTATTATTATTTATGCTCCTAATCTAGACTTAGCTCTAGGCACTTACATGAATACAGAACAACTTTAATTATAAAACAGAACAATAAAAACTCATGAACAGTAAGCTTATATGTAAAAACTAACACTCTCAAACTAGCACGCACACACAAACACTCACTCACTCACTCAGATGCACAAACGCAAACTATGACTTTGCAGATTTGTTTCATTCATATCAATCAATGGAAGGAAAATAATGAGTTTAAAGAAAGGTTTTAAATGACTGCATTGAAGATGAATTTCTAAGAGAAACAGGCGGTTTATTCCAAATACTAGGGCTCTGATAAGAGAAAGCACGTTCACCATACGATTTAGTATGCACAGATGGAACTGCCAACGGTTTACCATGCACCTTTGCGTTAATCCGTTTGGTGCCTGTGCCTCTATTCTAAGGTAGATAAACAATTTACTGCTTTAGTTCCTTTGGAAAAGTTAGACACAAATTTTCGATTCAACTTTAGCAAATATTAGACATAAAAATGGTAGGCATATATAAGCAAAGAGTCAACTCTTGGCATGAATAAGTCATTTTAAAAAATTTTATCAGTTTTAATATCGACCTCAGATGCATTTTAAATGAAATTAATAAAATTTTACTAAGAAACCCTTTGTCAACCCAATAGGAGAACCTTTTCTGCAAGAAAAAGAAATTACAATGAAAAGTAATCAGGAAAAGTAGTATTCGAAAATTAAAAGCAAGTTTTTTTGGACAGTTACTGCAAATCATATCAATATGTTCTGTCATCATTCAAGATTAGGTGCAGCTTTCTAAAAAAAAAAAAAAAAGAAAAAAAAGAAAAGGGCTCTTAATTAAATACTTTGAAATGTGTCATATTTTCTTTTGGAAACTAATATAACGGCTATTTATATTTACTTGTAATCTACACAGATTTGACAATCTTAATATTGCCATATTTCAACTAATATAACGCTTATTCATATTTACTTATTGAATTTTATGTTCAAAATTTGGTCAAAAATGCTGTGCCAAAGTGGATCACAAGACAACGTGTGGGAATTTCAAAGAATCAGCAAACGGAGTAAAGTGCAAATAAGTGATATGCCACTGGGCTTTTTGCATTGAAGGAACGGAACTTTCAAACTGTGTAAGCAAATGAGAAAAGTTCCTGAGCATTTTTTATATTACATGGATTAAGATGGATATATTTCATAATCATAATCATCTGTGGGGGGAAAAAAATCTACAAAAATCAAATTAGCAGAACACTGTTAAATGCAAAATCAAGAACACACATACATGCGCAAGTCAAGATAAATCAATACAAGATAAGTTACTATAAACCTGGAGTACATAATTATGTCACTCGCTCATATCCAGTCTTACCAAATTCTATCTTATACATACAAAAGGTTTAATTTATTTCTTTATTTTTAATATTTACCTGGGTTATGATAAAAGCAATAACTGTTTACTTGATTATATAAACGTGGTATTTCAGTCCATGTGGCTTCAGTTATCAAAAATCTGAAAGTTCAGACTTTGTATATTGGGGGATGAGTGGAAGGAGGGGATGGGACAAGAAGGGGGTGGGAGAGAATGGGGTGTGGGATGATGGTGGTGGTGGGTGTGGTGTTTAGAACAGTGTTTATGAGCAGGGAGGGGAGGTGTGCAATTTGTGCTGATCTCAGATTGACAATGATTCCTTGTGCAATTCGTTGTCTTGCATGTGGGGCCTGCAGGATCTGTATGGATGAATGGGTGATGGGACGAGTGATGACTCCAGTGCAACACAAACACGCTTGTGCAGTTAATTGCTCATTCTTGTGTAAAAGAAACTGTGATAGGAAAAAAAAAGTGTGAATACACTAGCCAAACAAGTCACACGATACAAGTGAAACCACTCCGTAAAATCTATAACCAAATCTTATCAGCACCATCTTCTGTTGGAAGTACAGTCTTTTCTTGAGGATCTACATGGTGAAGATCTTCCTTGTGGAAAGATCCGATGCGCTCGCGCAGCTCCACCTCATTTTTCTCTTGAACAATTTCTGTAAAAATTTGTATTTTTATTCTTGTTATTTAAAGTATCTGACATTTGGAAAAAAGTTATTTTTATGTTCTTCTAAACATTTTTTCACTATTGCACTTTCCACTTACTAAAAATCTTATTAACCCTGCACCAAAACTGCGAGTTGCCACCTCACAAATAGTTATAAAAACAGAGGTGCCAACCCTCTAATCTTCTTGTCAGTATTTCCGGACCTGTTTGTCAGTATTTTTTAACACTTGTCAGTATTTTTTTTCTAGCAAAACCCAGCCTATGACACTATAAAGTAACGACAAGCTTACTTCTGAAACAGCAGGCTATTTTCAGTCCTCTAAAATCACCATGAAAATCAGTTTGTTGAACACTACACTTGTTTTACTTAAAATGAATGATACTGATAGTCTTTCCACTAAAAGCAATGTCAGCAACAAAACAGTTCTATTGTTTCAAGGACTTAGCAGTTGCCTTTTTGCACTTTTTTTCAGAAGTGTTGAAGAGTTTAATTTTGTAGCAGTCAGTATTTGAGTTTCTTGATTTCAACTGCAGCATGGCTTTCAGTGTCTTACTTCCCATAGTCCCTCTAAAGTCAGGTTTTTTTTTCCCAACCAGAGAAAAGACCCTTTCACATGAACAGTTGGATACAGGGATCAGGAGAATCCTCAGCATGATCTTGGACAGTAAGTAAGCTTTGTGTCTAGCAGATGCAACATGCCTGGCAACATCGTCATGGTGACTTGTACAAAAATCGAAGCCACAGACAGTAATGCGTGCGTACTTTGTTGACAGTTTCGACGCAATGATGCATGGATGTGCTTCTGTGTATGAATGCAGAAAATCTTGCAGTCGTTCAGTTGCAGGCTTTGTTTTCTTTGATGAGGAATCGGCTTCGTCATCAGACTTAGCAGATTTTCTTTTTCTGGGCCTACCACGTCCTGCCATTTTCGCGATTTTAAAACACTCCGAAAGGCGGTTTAGACTATTATGTAGGGAACTCGTACAGGTCTATTTTTAGGACAGGGTTAGGGTAGGGTAGGATGAATGTATTCATTGGACAAATGGATCACGTGCTTGATTCAGGTCTAGCGGTTGGTAAAAACCACGCGCGTGCTTGATTCGGCTTTCATCACGTGATTGATTATGGTACAGTCATGAATCAAAAAGCGTGTCTGAAAATACTGCAGGAACACAGCGACGTTCAGTGAGTGCAGGAGTACTATTCTGAGACCAGAAACTGGTACAGAAGCACCGCTGGCAAAAATAAACGATCGGCAACTACTTTTCCGTATTTTTATAAAAGCTACCGTATTTCTGTATTAAATTCACTTCACCGGAATTAAATACGGTCAATCCGTACTGGTTGGCACCTCTGTAAAAATCATGTAATAAAAACTAAATGTGTAAACATTTGTGTAACTATCGTAATTGTTGAAAAGAAAACTCAAAAATGTAACAAGAAAATTGATGGAAAATATCAGAGCAATTTATAATCCTTTTTTCTTCACATTGACTGTTAATTAAACAGAGATTTAATTTCCATCAGACACTTCATAAATAGCCCACTTCACTTCTGAATGCTTCACACTAAGATTTTTCAACACTCAAAAGATAAATTAGTATAAAGCCTATGCTAGAAACAAAGAACGTTAAAAGTAGAAAAACTACTTATATTTGAAACAAAACTTGAAACTACCAAAGTAGCACACACAAACCAAAATACCAAAGCCTGAGAAAATTATTACAATCTAAAAGTAGTATAGAACCCACTACTACCAATACAACTGCCAACTATAATTTAGAAATATGAAAACCCACTACAACCAGGCATTTTACTGTGTACTATTGAGATAATTATGAGCAAATGATATGTATTTTTCTCCTGATATTAACAACTACTTTATGCACAAGCGTCGCTGCTGCTTACGCCAAAGCAGAGGAAATTAGGATAAAAGAATTTCTGTGCACCATTTTCAGTCGGCAGCACTCTCTTTTCCTGAGGTTCAACATGACGAAGAGTTGCTATGTGGAAACGCCCAATGTGCTCAAACAGCTCTACCTCAGTTTTCTCCCGAATAATTTCTGAAAACGTTAATTTCCGCTACTGTTATTACAGTTTAGTGAAGAGAATGTTCTAGACTTATACCCTTAAAACTTCAACTTAAAACCTCTATGCTGAGTGTTGACAGTATAATAATAACCTAAGTAAAAAAACCAAAACCAAACCTGAAGTGCGCGTCTGGACAGAGTGCATACAAGGGCACACATGCACAAAACAACGTAATCCCCCCCTCCACACCCCTGTTTGTCAAATTGCCAATGGTGAGTCTAGATGTTCATTTATGTGTAATAGGAGTGAGAGTACCTAGTAACGTAGCACTCGAAAGATTTTGGCTTCTCATCCCACCCACCCACCCACAGTGCACACGGAAAGCTGTGGTGTGTATGTGACCGTGAGAGGGGATAGAAAAAAAGTTATGTGCACCATCTTCAGTGGGTAGCACAGTCTTTTCCTGTGGTTCCACGTGGTGAAGAGTCTCCTTGTGGAAAGACCCGATACGCTCACGCAGCTCAACTTCAGTTTTCTCTTGAACAATTTCTGTAAAATCAGGTGGTACAGCAAATGAGAACACTCTTTTTTCTTTTTCTGGGAAATAGCTTTGAGCCTTTTGAAAGAGCAATGTATGCATGTTTAATTAATCTTCATGTTTCTAAATAAGCAATTCTGGAAGTGTTTCATACATTTTAATGTTTCAAATGAAACCATGCAAAAGCAATGTCAATGTATACAATTGCGCTCCTAATTCTGTACCCCCCTACGTCTTTTTAATTAATATAAAACTAGAACTGAACTGAATCACAAACTAACCATACTATAATCAAATCCTTAAAAATATTGGCCAACCAAACACACAACAACACACACAATCAGATAAAATATAAAACTAAAGATTTAAAAAATATGATTCTACGACCCAGTATAACAAGGGGAGGTAATGAAGTAGTAGTAATGTAAGAAAAACAAAATTTACACCACCAAAGTTACAAACTATTTAGGCAGTGATAGGGAGTTGGGAGGGGGTGGGCGGGAGAAGGGGGAGGGACGGTGTCAAGAAGAGAGGTGGTTGGGGGATACAGAAAGAACTACCAATAAAACTAATCACAACATTAGACTTGCTGAAACTAATCATTATACAAATACCTTTATCTGATCTATAAAGTATTAGAGCATAAAAAATGAAAATACCAACTAAACAACCCATGAAAATGTAATAATGCTAAAACTATTGAACATTTTTGCGATCATATTAATCTCCAGTTCCATGCCACATTATGGTGCTAAAAATATTGACCTACCACAAAAGGAATGGGGATATATTGTAAAATATTTTCTGAGACATCTTCAAACATTACATTACATTACATGATTATTGCTTTAGGTCCAGCAGACTCTTCTGAGCCAAATCAGGACTGGACAACCCCTAATCCGCATAAAAGATCTGCTGAAACAACCCTAGTGGTAAAACTGAAAGCTCTCCACCAGCCAGTCACTTTACAATAAAGACATCCCATGCAGGGGACGGCTGAGGCTGTACTCTAATTTATCGAACCCCCGTTTACAAAAACAAAATAGAATACAAACATCATTATAAATTATCAACAAAACATATACATATAAAATGCCTACAATGCTAAATAATAACATCATAGGAAGCCATAGTGACCACCCGGCAGAAAGCGTCCAAAATTCCCAAGCTGATCCAACAGATCTCATACACAAATAAGGAGTCTTGTCCCGGAAGAGTTTTCAAGAAAAAAGGTAGGTGACTGGTCTAGCGAAGAAGAAGATAGTATAGCAGATTGATAGAACAGAGCAGGAATGAGAAAGAGCAAATGAGAAAGACAGCGACAGTGGGAATTTAAAGCACTAAATTTCCAGAAAGTGGGGATACTATTTATACCGAAACCCCCGGCACCCCAACGGGGGTCATCTTCCAACGGAAAGTGTTGGGAATTTATGGAAATATTATGAAGTTATGTGCACCATCCTCTGTGGGCAGCACAATCTTTTTCTGAGGTTCCACATGGAGGAGATCTTCCTTGTGGAAAAACTCAATGCGCTCGAGCAGCTCCACCTCCGTTTTCTCCTGAACAATTTATGAAAATAACCATGCAACACCCATGTTCAATGACCGCAGAACACAAATGCCCTGCTCCTGACATCATCTCGCCACCATTTGAAATCTGCTGAGAGAAGCAAGAGACTTTAAAAAATATATTAAAAAACGTGTAAACTGTACAAAAAGCAGTCAATAATACCATTTGCAACAGTTACAAGCCAAAAAGATTATCAACAAGCAACAGCAGTAAATTATATTACCTAGCATCCGGTTTAACTTCAGTGTTGGAAATAAAATGGTTCATTCTGTAATAAATGACCGCCTCAAACTATATACCCATACAGGGTATCAGCATGACTATCCCCTGGACAAATACCCACTAAGACATTTACCCACAAGACAAGTAACCCCTGAAATCATATTTATTGAATAAAAAAGTGAAAAAATGCACTTTCTTTCTTTTGTTTTTTTTAAATTTATTTTATTTTACATGTCATGGACTAATTTTTATATACTAGGCAAAACGTTCATTTAAAAAAAATGACCTTGACCTTCAAGATCAACTAAAAAAAAACACCATCTAAACGTTTAGGTAAAATCAGCAACTGTAACATTGTAGTAATCACATACATTATACATACAATCTATATCTGTGTTGTGTGCAATACTTCATAGAGAGTCCAAGATATGGCGGCTGCCATAGACCTTCACAACGCTAATAGTCGGAGCTTATCGTAGGACACGTTACTTATTATTTATTTATTACAGGCAATTTGACATAGCGCATATCATCAACAGCTCTATGCGCATTACCAAATTACAGTCTTAGACTTCACACACACACACAAAGCCCTCATACAGAATCTTTGAGCAACAGCGTGAGGATGTAACAAATTCCATGGTAAAAAAAAAATGTTTAGCCTTAGTTGGCAAACTAAAATTGAGTTACCCGTTTTCTATTCATTAGATCCCTACTCACCACTTATATGTGACTTGTTCTCACGAATGGGGGTCAAAAATTAATGTGATAATGATAATTGTCATGGGGGTGACTGTCCAGGGGGGGGGGGGGGGGGGTAGTTGTCCTAGAACCCCATACAGAGTATATGAGCATGCTCAGATACAATTGAACAATGTTTTAGGCCTATACCAAATACTCTGTATGCTATATACTTCGGGTAAATCCCTTGAAAGATTAAGAACAAAGGTAGGCAGCTATTTATTTTCAGCTAAATTCTAGCAATGAAAATATAATACTATAATACACTGCAATTCACTTTTAACAATGAATCTGGCTAAAGAAGAAAACATGTTTTGCAATGTGCAATCATCCATATTATTATTTTTTATTCAGTGTATAACTGAAGAATACTTTAAATATTATTTCCATTCTCCAAATCAATGTTACAATGGAAGTTCATTGGATTCAAGTCAGATGTTAAAAAAAAAATTGTTCCAAGTTGGATAAGGTCGACATTTAAATGGCCATTTCATTCAAATGCTATTCTGACTAGCAGGAAGAAAATATAGTAGCTAATACTGATTATGAAACAGGAGAATGGTTAGATATGATGAGAGGACAGGTCGAGTCAAACTTAAATGTCACTACCACACTGGTTTTTCTTTCCCTCCTCATCACAGAAAACCAGAAGTGCGCTGATAATAACACTGACCAAAGCTGTTAGTGTGTTAGGATTTCTAGCCACAGCACTCTTTTTTACCATCTTCAGAGGGCAGCACAGACTTTTCCTGGGGTTCAACATGCGACAATGTATTCTTAGAAAAGCCTGCAATGCCCTTGCGTAGTTCCACTTCTGTCCTCTCGGAAGCTATTTCTGTAAATTTAAGAGTGGTTACATGCAATAAAAACCTTGAAACCATTAAGGTCAGTAACAAGCAATAAAACCATAAGGTAAAATACCCAGACCAATAACTTTAAGACAAAACATTAAAGCTGCATTTGCATGCTGTTAAAATGGCAGATGTTTTTAACAGAGAATTATATTATTAGTGAATAAAATCTATATCTTTATAAGGCTGAGTTTCCATTGAACAGAAGTCTTGAGCGCTTGTCCAACTTCAATAATTTGTATTAGGGCCTGTCATAAATGTGTAACAAATGAGCTTTAGAATAACATAAGTGTGTTATGTCAGATACATGTTGCATGCTTTTAATTCAAACATCAGATAAAATATTTTTAGTAAACAAAAGCATTTACTTCATGCTTTTAGTTTTCCACATAAGAACCAGACACCACTATGACAGCGCTAGGCACAAGATCTAATATGAAGAATTAAAGGCATGACTTTAATAAATGATTCCATTATACCTCTGTAAACTACATTTGCAGGAGTATAAGCAACTCAATATGCAGCAGATCTTGACCAATATTTGCATAAATGCAGCAGAACCGTATCAATGTTTGAATGCAAAAGTAGGACTTGGGGGGGAAAAAAAAGAAGCAGATATTTAGCTAATCAATACAAAACAACACTTACACTGTGGCTGTACACTACGTACAGAATTACTTTAGACTGTGAATGCAACACCTATAAGGAATTTTTCATAACATTAGTATGTGGAATATAAGAAATTCTCACCTTCGCTGGTTGGCAGAACAGTTTTCTCCTCTGTGGACGTATGCTTGAGGTTGGACTTGTCAAACTCTGCCACACTATCTCTGATTTCTGCCGTCTTTTCCTGAACAATGGCTGCACATACACAATTTGAGACACATCAGTTATAGCTTCACAGTTTTAAATGAATAAGTGCTGGACACTAACGAAGCCATTTTACCTAAAAGCCCATTCTCCCAAATCGCTTATATTCAAATATAACCCGACTACACGGTATAATAACACACGATCTTTGTGTTGTGTTAGTGTTATTATGTTGTGTTTTCTAAATGATGGCTGTAAGTGGAGAAGAAACGGAAACTCTGATGGTATGGCCACGTCACCAGAGCATCAGGCCTCGCAAAGACCATCGGTTCAAGGAGGCAGAAGAAGAGGGAAACAGAAAAAGAGATGGAAGGACAACATTCGAGAATGGACTGAGGTAAGCCATGAGGGTTGCTGAGAACAGAGAAATATGGAGTAAGCTGGCAGAGATGCCAACCTGCAGAAAAATCTGTCAGTGAGAAATTTATAAATTGTCAGTAGATTTAAAATTTTGACAGTAGACAAGAGGGAGCAAAGGTCCAGGATTGAGATTTCTTATTAAAAATCATATCGGAAAAATCAAAGATGACTGAGCTCCGCAAAAGAATTCTATAATAATCTGTGGTAAAACTTGACCCCGACCGAAGTCAGAAGGATAATTAATGTCAGTTCGCAAAATTTGTAACATCAACCTGCTACGAATCAGAATCATGTACACCACAATATTAGAGTTAATTAAAATAAATCGCTTTGAGGTTGTGTATCGGCATAACATTTTTTAAAAAAGGTAAATCTCATTGATTTCTTTGCATTGTTTTGTCTGCTGCTGCAGCTTCAGCGTAGCTAACAAGGTTGTGAACTACGATATGCAATAAGTTAAAACTAAAGCAAGTTTCAATTATGAAGCTATCAAATAGATTTATTACCTTATAAGGTCGTTATATAATATGCAGCATTATTTTATACTGTGACAGTGCCTAAGATCAGTCTGAAATGTGTAACAGTCCTTTTGCCATAATCATCAGCTGCAAATATATATTCTTGTAAAAATTATTCTCACCGTAAGAAAAATGACTTCAGTGTAAATCCGTAAAAAAAACTATTTGCCACCGGAAAATAATACGGCGAAACCGTGAGGGTTGGCATCTCTGCGCTGGTTAAACAATCATCTGTGGTGCCCCAACAACTTTTGAGTTATGGGATAGGATAGGATAGGATAGGATAGGCTGTAAGTGTAAAATTAACAAAGAACATGGAAACTGTCCAAAATGTAGCTTTAGAGTTAAAAGAAATAAAAGGGATCTTTGTGTTGTGCTGAGGGGAATATGATTCACTATTATCTATTTTTCTATTTTTATGTTTGTGTAATGAAACAAACTGAAATGCTACCTCTGGAACTGCTTTCTCACCGTAAGCATAGAAGTTCCAGCTTTTGTACTGGTTGAAGAAGAGCACACAAACAAGGACAATACATTTTTCCACTGCTTAAAAAATGTGGTTTATTTAATTCTGTAAGTTTTATACACCATTAATTAATTCCCTGTATCACCTAAATATGTGAACAAACATTAAATGAAGAATGATTGATTGATACACAATTCCCTGTAATATAAGCAATGTGTGAAGATTACACAGTTAATATCTGGAAATGAAATGTATAAAATTCAAGATTAAACAAGCTTATTCTCTCTTTCTCTCCCTCCCGCTTCCCCTCCCTTTGCTCTATCTTTTAATATTACCCAGGCCACCAAAAAAATTTAAAAAGAGAAGGATGAATTTACACTTTGTCCAGGGAAGGTAATAATCAAGGAAGTTAGTTTCAGGACAGGTAATACATGAAACACTGAGTTCAAAAATGGGTCTGAAAAATCATAAATAAAAGATGGGGGTACTATATATATATATTTTTTTTTTAATTATTTTTATTTTTTTTTAATGCACTCGGGAGTGACAGGCTGAGTAGGACCAAAGACAAAGATAAGTCTTTGACAGGACTGTAATTTTATATATATATATATATATATATATATATATATATATATATATATATATATATATATATATATATATATATATATATATATATATATATATAATTTTTTTTTTAAAATTTATTATTTATATTTT
The DNA here is from genome assembly GCA_036898135.1 of Oncomelania hupensis. NCBI lineage: Eukaryota > Metazoa > Mollusca > Gastropoda > Littorinimorpha > Pomatiopsidae > Oncomelania > Oncomelania hupensis. The sequence goes on along the minus strand of CM072518.1, from coordinate 54,739,350 downwards.
TTTTATTTTTGACTTCTTTTTTTTTTGTTATGGTGAAAGGATTATACACTGACTCAATCTGTGATTTACCATTCAATGTAACAGCAAGGAAGTCAAAATAATGTTTTGAAAAAGGGTGTGACTGAAAAAAAGTTTGAAACTAAATCAAAGGAAATACTCACTTAAACATCAGTTCCCACACATGCTTACCATATATAAGATCAACACATCAGTAAAGACCTTTTATTTAATTTAAAAAAAAAAAAAACTTTTCCTTGAAAGGGAATGACGTATTTTGCGTTCCCTATCGTGTTATTTTGTATAAATATTTGTTTAACGACCTTGAAAGGGAAAGACATAATTTGTGCTCTTTGTTTGGGACTGAAGTGAGTGTAAAACTATCTCCTGTCGAGGTCTGGAGTATGTTCTGTGTTGTATTTTTAGAACCTACTGCAAGCTGATGTCGTCCTCGTCCTCCTCATCTTTACCATCACTTCTATTCTCTTCGTTATCATGACCGAGGCCTTTAAAATAAACCAAAGACTATACTATTTGCCTCTAATTACTGCTTCCTTCTTCAGTACACCACCTATAAACAACAGCGAAAAACGTTGGCAAAACTTCGTGACATCAAAACTGCCAACGTCGTTTCAATGACAAAAACATGTAGGCATATTACACACTGATAAACATGTAGGCATATTACACCCTGATAAACAGACTTCAGACTTCAATCTGTTGGCCTTCTGAGTTCACTTAGGTCATCTTTCCTCTCTTGTATAGCTATAGTCCTTATATTGTTGACATTGTTAAGGTTAGTTTAAATCTTCGGTTGATAGATTCGATTTAAATATGTACCTTTAGTTCTGGACACGAAGTGGAACAAGTGAAATAATTTTTTTTAAAATCCCACTGAATTTAATGTCAGTGGTTGGAGAGAGGACGAAGAGAGATGGAGGGAGGAGAGAGAGGGGGGAGGGGGGAGAGAAAGGAGGAAGAGAGAGAAGGAAGGAAGGATGGAGGAGGGAGAGACAGACATAGGCAGAGAGAAGAAAGAAGAGTTTTCTGTGATTTTTGATGAAAACGAAACATCACTAATGCATCCAATTGCTATTTTATTTTATTTATTTCATCAGTTTTACACAGCACTTTTCCAGCTCAAGAGCTGCTTAAGGCGCGGGTCAGTACAGGATCTAACTCAAGCTGCCTGAGGTGCCCACTTGCAGCCTTTGGGCGCATAGCCTGACGCCCAGACCACCGAGCACAATCCTGCGCGACCAAGGATGGGGAGAAGGGACCTAGTGCGTGCTGGGTGTATTTGTGTAGCCAGCATTCCCCCATCTAGGACATGAGCGTCCGATTCTTTAAAGTACAAGCACAGACTAGACCTCGATTTATTGACAAACTAGTTACGACCTCATCCCATTATAGTCACGTTGCACGTTGTGAATAATTACGCTTTTACGATCAATAATGAATGAACTATGCCTGGTTTGGTATCCAGATGGCTTGCACACTGCACAGCCATTATGGATTAACACAGAAAGTAAGTCTGAACTATTGTCATTTCTTATAAACTGTGCCTGGTACTTGTAGTCGTTGATTGAATAGGTTTTATCAAGTACTGGGACTATTAGAGAACGAAGAAGAAGAAGAAGAAGAAGAAGAGAAAGGAGTAGAGAAGGAGGAAAGAGATAACAACGAGGAGGAACAGAGTAAGAAGAGAAAGAAGAACGAGAAGAAAGAGAAGGAAGATGAGTTCAGTTCTAATTGATTCGTAAAACTAGTGTACTACTGTCATAGCGAAAGAGATGGAACACGAAATGCAAACTAAAGAATCCTCTTATATAAGGAAGTTTCAGCAGGTTTCAGTATGAAGGTGGGGAAGAAAATTAACAAGAAATACATACATCCATGCACGCAAGTCAATACAAAAGCAGAACAAGGTACGATTGTGTTTGTTTGTTGGCCAAATCCTGTGAAAATGGGATGTGATAGGCTGAAGGGAACGAATATTTAATGTCATAAAAATAAGCAACTGCAATAAAAAGCAACAGCTGCTGCATGGAATACACATTCAGCGTCTACAAATGGAACAAATCAATACATTCAGTGCCGATAAATTTGTCATTAAATGTGCAGCCAGCCCTACAAATCTTTCTCCGCAGCCATGGCAATAGGTTAAGCAAAGTGTACAATTAGACAAAATGCACAAAGGTCAAGCGAAGGCAATTTCTGAAAAACGGAAAAATTAAAACTCAGTTTGCGTAGAAGAGCACGTGTGCACGCACCCAGACTCTCTCTCTCTCTTTCTCTCTTTCACACACACTCTCAAATACACCCACCACCTCAGAAATATATAAAAATAAACACACACACACACACACACCCATACACAGCGAGACTGTTTAGAGAAACGAAAAGGAAAGTGCTAAAAAGAAAAAAAAACACATACAAATAAATACACATTGTTCACATGGAAATAGAAAGCAATGAAAAAATATAAAAACTGATAGCTCTTTCAAAATTATAAACTTACAGGCTGCAAGAAATAAAGCAAACTCCATTGGAAAGAGTAAGATATGGATGTTATTACAATAACTTATAATGTACACATACTTTGCTGGTCTGGTAAGGCGGTTTTCTCCTGTGACTTTGTGCGTTTCAAGCTTTGTCTCTTGAAGGTGGAAATGCTGCCGATATGCTCTTGGTGCTGCTTTTCTTCAGCGATCACTAGTCACAGCGTACCATACAAGCCAACACAAAACAGGGAGAAGAAAACAAGCAAGGTCAGCTAAGCTAAACAAATATCATATGTAAAGTAAAATAGCAAAATGACCACACACAAAAACAAAAATCCACTTCCGCTTCTAGCAAAATTAAAATACCACCCACCCAATTTTATGTTATAGTCCCAAGTTCCAACTGTTTCTCAAATATTCCAGATTCAATGGCCAGACTCAATGGCAAAGTATTAATTTGGAGAAGGAAAAAAAAGGTCCTCGGAAACAACGGCGCCCATAGTTTTTCAATGCTGGTAATTATGTAAAAATAATAAATCTGACTCAGCTATGGTGAGTACTGAACGAAACTTAGCGTTTCCATTTACGAACAATAGGCTGTTGTTGACTAAAAACGTTCCTGTTCCGTTGCGTGTAGTCTGTCGCTAATTATTTTATTCGGCAGAGTACCTTATTCAGTGTTGTATTTATCAGCAAAGTTTGGGGTCAAAAACAATTATAGATTCAACAGGGAAATAAATATAATTCTGACAAGTGTTAACGTTGCAAATCACTAACGTCTGATTGTTTCTGGCTTTTTTCTTCTGCTGTTGCTTCTACTTCTGTAGAAACAGTTGGAGGTAGGGATTACCTATAATTTAAAATGAAATCTTTTTTCACCCATTACTAACACAAGCAGCTATTTACAAACGTTACTCTTCATCTAAACTTAAATTGTTCGTATATATAAGCAAGAACTGACTGCAAATGTGTCTTCTGAAATCTAAGCATATTATGCATGCTCTGAAAGTTGTGAAAGGTTTCATCAAAATGAAAGAAGCTAGCATTCAATTTAACGACAACCATAAACTGAAACTTATCAGCTGTCTATTTAATAGACCAACGACATTTTCTTCTTCTTTTTTAAAATCCCTCTCCCTCCTCCTCCTTGCCCCCTTTTCCTGAAGCAAACAAGTCATTGTATCTATTTCCATAATTCCCAACAAACTTAATATAAACAAATAAAGAATATAGCTACTGATAGACTGCTTTAGTATATAATACTTCATATATCAGAACAAAAATCGTGACTAATTAATGTACACTCTAAGCTTTGTAAACAGTTACTTTAGTTAGCTCGTTAACACTGTCAAAGATTTCATAATAGTTTGCTATTATACAAATAAATGTATCGACTAACGGAAGCTTAGGTTACAACATGCACAAGCAATTGGATTGAGCGTTAGAAATGGTAAGCAGCAACTTTAACAAAGACGTTGTTACATGACCACATTTATCATTGAAATACGAAACAACGAACACAAAACTGCGGCATTGCAAACATCAAGGTTGGAAGCAACAGAAAGCAGAACATACAAAATCAAGCATAAAACGCGACATCTGAGAATCACTAATTTGAGTAATATCAGGCAGCATAACCGTAATTTCAATAGAACAACGACATGAAACAGTCAGCTACTAAGATAATTATGAAATAATCGATTTTGTGTTCTACATTATTTGCTTACAAAGCAGAACATTAACGATATTGCGGGTTACTGCACTTATGATCAGGATATGATATAAAGACAATTTGAAGTCAAGTATTGCACTCAGCGTGGTAGGGCGGAAGTGGTGATCTGCTATTCTGAAAGGGGTGGGGATATTGTAGGCCGAAGGTGAGAGAGGTTTAAAATTCCTTCTTCCCCCTCCACTCTTTCACGAAATGAAGGGAATTGTTCGCAGCACAACGGTCAAAGGGCCCTGTAGTGGCGTACCGTTTCTTTCATCAACCTAATAACAAAGACTATAATATACGGTCTCTACTAACGAGGTGTAGAACCATACCGATTGCCTGGGACGCAAAAGGCTTAGGCTTAAAAAATAATAATCGCAGTGTAGCAGCGCGCCTCGGCAACCTCTAATATTCAGTGTGGGCGTAGACTCTTAATTCTGTGCAACTTTTCGTTTTTAATTACCCATCCCATCTGTCATTGTCTCTGACAACCGCACATGTTGCGTGTGATAGCAAGACAGATGAAGTCTAGTTTAATGAAAAGCATGTATAGGCTTATATTTCCACTAAAATGTTTTGCATTGTTTTATCATCTGCCTTTTATTTTTGCAGTGGGTATTTTCCCTGCGACGAATAAACAAAGTGCTTCTGATTTTCCTATAGTATAGAGGTTGGGATCTTTCGGGTGACATTTAAACACCACTTGTTCTCTTGTCACGCTTAAGGAAATATTGATAGTACAGTATAATAATAATATAGTAATAGTAAGTAATAGTATAGTATAGTAATATAGTAATAGCAAGTAATAGTATAGTATAGTATAGTATAGTTTAGTACAGTATAGTATAAATCCTATAGTTGTGACGAAGAATTTAGATAAAGCCATCTTGATTCATTAAAACTATTGAATGAATAAATAAATATCTGAATCCTCTAAGACTAAAAGCCTAGAGTTCTCTCGTTTTGACTTTACGCCAGCTGGAATAAAGACTGCAGAACATAATCAATCAACAAATGAACATTAGAAACGGTCTAACTTTAGAATGAATATTTAGGATGTCATCAAATTTATGCCGAAAAAATGCCTCCTCGCGCAATGTATGTAAATAAACACACACACACACAAACACACACACACTAATATGTTCAGTTCTCAACTCTATAATTCTAACCAACGGACGACTTCAGATGTCAATAGTATATCATAAAAACGTCTATACTGAAAGAAGCATCACTACAGATAGTAAAAATAGTATGACCATCAAAGGCAAGGCAGGTCTACAGCTCTGTAATTTTAACCACAAAAGAAACACCTGTAAATGTTAATGAACAGAAGAGGACAGCCGTAACCATAGACTGAATATTATTGTAATAATAGCGTCACCCGATCTATATTATTCGTCCGTCAACGTCACTGCAACACAAGGCCAAGCAGTATGTGGTCTTCAGACGCTGCTAAATCTGCTGACTTATGAAGCGGTATGGGTGTACAATAGTACAGCACAACAGATGTACAGTGATACATAACATCTTCAAAACAACCCTATCCTATGTCACTCATTCAGCAGTGCACATTAATAGTATAACTGATTCATATATTCATGTACAAGTACAAATAAGGACATCTTTTAACAGTGGAATACGCCCTTTCTCTCTCTCTCTCTCTATCTCTCTCTCTATTGCTCTCCCCCCCCCCCCCCCCCCCCAAATATTACTAGAACTAAGATGCCCTAATAACTCGAAAAGTTGTCCCAAATATACAAGTATTTCGAATATTACAGAATACAAAATTCAAATCTGTATTTGTCCTTAAGCATTACAGGGAAAATTGTATGCATTATCTATCACATGAACAGTATGATAACATATGATAAGAGTGGTCATTTAATAATCCCAATTTTAGTCGTTTGAAGTCCTAAGAATTGTTTAAATCTCTGCACGTTGAAAACTTTACAACTGACATTCCAGAACTTCAGAAATCAAGGAACTTCAAGGAAAATGCTTTTAACGACGTGTGAAAAAGGATCAACTTTCAATATCATGCAGAAAATTTGGAAGAAAGAAAATAATGGTGAGTATTTTGCAGATAATGGAATAGTATTAATATTATGACGAATATACTATGAATAATGTACCATACGGCAGTGTTAATTGATTGGTATGACGAGTACTGTGAATAACATGTGCAAATATGTACGAATAACATGTGCAATTATGTACAATAAATATGCTAGGCATGAGAGCATCCATTAGGACACTCCATATGCCCCCCACCCCTCACTCCTTAGCTGCTCTCCTCCTCCCCTTCACTCCCCCATCTTTTATATAAATATTCTTTTTCATGTTTTAATCATGTCTTTGCATAGTTTAATAGCGTCTTGGTTTTGTTACACTTCTTTTCGTATGTATTTCGATATTAACGTGAAGTATAAATGCTTGAGAACTGCTTTTTGAATTAATCCATTAGGAAAAAGCACTATAAAAATATCATCATCATCATTATCATCATTATTATTATTATTATTATTATTCTTAGTAGTAGTAGTAATTATTATTATTAGCTAAAATACTTTTGAACTAACTGATTGTGCAATATTAATGAAACATGATGTTAGGTGAAACAATATAATTTCATTTAGTATGAACAGTGTGCAAATGACAGAGTGTACAAATTATTACTACACGAAATATGTGTACAAATAAAAACAGTTCATACTAATTAGGTAAATTTTAAAATTAAATACTATGAATATTGCTGTTAATGATGGTATCATCATCATCATCATCATCATCATCATCATCATCATCATCATCATCATCATCATCATCATCATAAGGATGGTAAGGATGATGGGGATGACGATGATGCATAGACATAAACAGCTCTTTGAAACAACTCTATCAATGACCATAACGTTCAACATAATGCCAAATGCTTCCTCTGAAGCAAAACAGGACAACTGAAGTAGACCCATAAACGTTTCAAATTGTCACGCAACGTTTATAACATAGAATGATGGAGAAACAATACCAAAGAAGATGACAATGCAACGCAGACATAGAAGGACAGAGAAACAATATTAAACAAGAAAACAAGATAACCAACATAGAACAGATAAACAATATCAAACAAGATGGCAAGAATATGCAAAGCCAGAATAACAATACCAAACACTGGCAAGACAGCATAAAAGACAATGATAGAGAAACACTATCAAACAAGAATGGCATGACAACGTACATTTCAGCATAATAGTGAATAATATCAAACTAGGTGACAACGTAACGACAGAAAGATAAAAGAACAGTACCAAACAAGAATGGCATCAGGCATGACAAACGTAGCGAAAGATGACAGAGAAACAATATCAAACAAGTAGCGACAGATGACAGAGAAACAATATCAAACGAGACGGAAAAAAACGTTAACAAGGAGAGCTAGAATCAATCTGAAACAAGATGGCAAAGGACCCGTAAAAGTAACTCGCAATGTCTATACTGTTAAATTAATTTAATTTTACAAAACTGTCAGGTCTGATAACATTGGCATTTGTTTGTTTTTTTGGTCTTTTTTTTCTGTGTGTATTGCTTTCTGTTTGTTTGTATGATTTTTTTTTTTAATCCTCATAAAAACTAATAAACTTCAATTTGTAAAATTAGAGGGGAAGAACATACTCTTTGTTAGTCAGAAAAACTCTTTGATGAGGCAAACTGAATAAAAAAAAAACAAACAAAAAAAAAAAAATGAATTTAATTGTAAGGGCATTTTACGAGAAATGTGCAGAAAAATGTGGGTGATAGATGCAAAACAATACATTATACTTGGAAAAAATTAATGTCCGAAAAATTTACGTTTGGTTACATCTTTGATTGATTGACTGAAAGTAATAATGTATGTAATGAACACCATATGTTTTAAACTGAAGGTGATAATAAATGAATTAATATGAATTACTGAATATTGCACTATTTCTTGAAATTTACATGGGTGAGCGCAACAAAAAACAGGCAGCCTATCACCTCCTGATGAAAGAACACGTGCAGTGGCACCGTGAACATGACAAGCAGTATTCATAACAAATAGCCATACAATCAAACCACGAAAACCTCATGCATGAAAAACACGTGAAACGCTTCTAAAGGCACCTAGAACGGTGAAGATTAACTGAAGCCAAAACGTCGTTAGTCAACAAGAAATAGAATCAATATAAGCGAAATAATAAATAAACGATGGAAGGATGGTGAACTGGGTTGAGTGGAACACTAGAACACCAAGCTAGCATTACCACTAACAAAACACTGCTGACAAATAACAGGGGGCACATCATTACGAGTATCTATGACCGAAAGGAGTCTTTCTCTAGATATGAAAAAGGCTTTCCGAAAAATAGAAGACGATAGGAAAAAAGGGTTTGGTGCAAACATAGAAACATTTTATTATTATTCTATGTCTCTCTGTGCGATTTAAGATCGACAAGAGGTTCAGTGACTCAAGAGCAATACTATGCCTTTGAGGGAATCCAAAGTCGTAGATACTCTGTGAATCAAGGGGGTTGCGCTAGAGATGTTCTGGTCACTGTTGTAATATTTCTGAGGCAACGTGAAGGAATGTTACTTTTTGGTTTTTCGACATGAATTAAGTGCTTACATTTATTTGTGCCCAAGATATATACAACGTAACCAGTTCAGCAGCCCTAGGCAAGTTACTGCATCACGTGACACAAAGTGACGAATGTGTACTAATCGGTGGTAAAAATATGCCTGGGTCGTATTTTAGAAGGGAAAAAAACCAAACTTTTCCGCATTTGACGTAATGGCTTGCAAACATGTTTGGCGGCTCATGTTCTCCATAGTTAAACTATATGAAAGGATTTAATGTGTATTATGTGTTGTGTGCATCAAATCTGTAAGACTGAAGACCCGAGCCAGACAAAAGTCACACGCACACTATTTGACACTGTAAAACAGTTCTAAACTAAAGACAGCGAATGCAGAATTGATTTGAAAATTTTGCAAATTTCCAAAACCGATCTTTACACGATTCATTTTTTCACAATTAAAATCCAATCCATATTTACCAACCATTACATCTCAAAATATTTTCTAAAGATGACAACCGACATCCGAAAAAATTTGCAAGCTAGCCGGCCAAACCATCAGCGAACTTGACTCCCACTTCCCCAGGCATCCTCCAATTTCAACGAGATGGTACACATGACAATCGCCACTGAGATCATGAAAATGACAGAAAGCGGAACCGGAAGCATGGAGGACTCACTCGTGGTATCGGGCAGTACGACCCGCTCTTTAGTATGCGTGTGGTGCAAAGCGTTGGGCTCGAACTGCGATATGCCGTTCAACAGCTGTTGATGCGACCTTTCCTGCGCAACGTCTAGATAAGCATGCAATGAATAGAGAGGAAAAGACCTTTAAACGTCAAAGACATCCAAATGCATTACAAAATAATAATAATTATCAATTAGAAAGGAATATTTTTATTCAAAAGATGATTAGAATATAGGAAAAGCTCAAAGGACAGACAGAAAGCAAATATTTAATGAAAGAAAATAAAATCCAAACTTTCACAGTACATGGAAAGCAATCTTTAAAAAAAAAAAAAAAGTTAACTACCACTGACAACCATAAAAGAAATGTACACCCCAAAATGTGTTATTTCAATGGCACCTATGCCAAATTCATTAAAATAAACGTACTAAAAGCAACCAAAAAAAAAAAGGATAAAGAAAATGAGGTAGTATAAATCTAAAACCTTCTCCATAATCAAAGCAAGCCTAAACCCTTAAAACCAAATGTTCGAAGAGCAAGCTTATGGGCTATGCACAAAGCCAAAGATTCAATTGAACTGCACCCTTGCTGGCTGAGTGATAAGAGCTATAGAAAACAAACGGCAGAACTTGCAACTCCACAAACAAATGAAATGGTTGACAACAGCGGGCACCGACAGACCATAAAAGATACTATGAATGCTGGTTTGGTTTTATTTTAACATGTCTGCTACCACAACGACGAAATTGAAACAATTCTGGTTGATGGAAAACATGACATTTATGCCCATGAATTAAACGTTCATGCAAATGAAACAGAAGGAAAGTTTCTGGCTCAGCAACGTTTGCACTGTTAATAGATTCTGTTCCTCAGTGTGTAGAGTGTTGTTATGTTAAGATATGTGGTGTGCAAGTGTGTGACTATAGCATCAAACAAAAGTCGTATTGTTGGAAAGTCATTACAGCGAGAAATGTAGGTCAAATTTACACACAAGACTGTGCATGCCGAAGACCTGTATGTGTCTATACAACAGAAACAGCTAGTGAAAGAACGTTCGCATTGTTTTAGTTTTAATGTCTCAAGGCATAATACATTGTATAGTTGTTACACGAAGACTGCAATTTAAATGGCCATACTGGTATTGGTGAAGGTTGGCATAAGAACAGTCGGAGGCACAATACAAAGTCCCTCACGAAAGTGACAGAAATGAGCACGAAGTCATTTTCTGTGTTACAAAGAAAGTACAGAGATAATAAGTACACTTTTACACCATCAATTTTAGTCTTGCTTTGCAGAAGAGTAAAATTTAAGATACGATTGGTCCAGCTTGATTCAGAGGCACAGGCCAAATAAAGTAGTTGTAAAGATAACCAGAAATAATTGAAATCATTTTATTTTTTTTATGGAAGGGATTGAACATATTTTATGGATTCACGTTGCATCAGTTTATGGTGCAATAATGTCAAAGAAGGAACATTGAAGACATAGTGGGCCAAGTTGAGGAGTACATGGACGTTACTTACCTTCTGCAGTGGGCAGGGTATTCTCCTCATTGGTCTCCACGTGCTTCATTTTGCTGGGGTCGGCCTTGCCGATCTCCTTCAAGAGCTGCTGGGGAGGCTTGTTGGAGGCTTTGCTGGCCATCTTTTTGCAGTAGAATGTGTTGGGTAGATGCGATGCGATAAACTTACGTCAATGGAATGGCTTGAACTGAAACAAGAAGAATGACTATGACGTTAGTGACAGATAAACATGAAAGCATGATCCTACTTTACACTTGTTAATGTTCTAATCAGAGGGTACTCGGCTCGATAGTTCATTTTGTTGTGCTGCACTGCGGCTGTTGTACTTCTGCTTAAAAAAAAGAAAGAAAAAAAAAGAAAGCCTGACTATGACTATTGTATTTGTAATCAAACACTGAAAGCTCAAAGGTGAAATTAAACAATACCATTTGATCACGTCTCATGCATATTCCCGAAGAGTGAAAGTTGAAAACATTACAGACTTCAATTAATAATTATTATCACTAGCCCTAAGAAGATTAGAAGAAATTATTCCAAATAACACCATCGAAATAAAGAGGCAATGAGATTATGTCAATCTGGATGGGAAACTTTATTGGGTCAATGGGTTATCACAGATTATCTTCTAATGCATAGAGCAGGCCTAAACAAATTGTCCTAGATAATAACAATTGTCCAGTCCTAGTTCTAAACGCGTTACAAGCAATGGTTTGTCTTAGGTTTACTCCCAGACTTCTTACTGTAACAGTGTTTACTATAGTAAACACCATTAACTTTACAACTGCAGGAACAATGAACAGACCTTAGCAATTGTAAACATAGATGGAGCTCTTGCTAGTAACACAAACTAAACAATATCTTTCTTATCAAAGCTGCCGATAACCATTATAAACATTTTCTCTCTCTCTTTCTCTCTCTCTCTCTTTCTCTCTCTCCCTCCCTCTCACTCACCCCTACCTGCCAAAACCATTTGACCTTGAAATACTACATTGCACACGTGAATACTGTCTTTTGCGAAAGACTATTGCCTCTAGAAACGTTTCCCATGTACGAATAACAGTACACTTACAGGCCATATCTAGCAAACCAACATCAAAATAATAGATAATCTCGCTTTAAGTTTAAAATTAAAAAAACAATTAAAAAAAGGGTGGAGGGGTAACTGAACATGTGGTACAAAAACCTCAACAGATATAAACACAAATAAAACAGTGTACAGCGTGCCTGGGACTAGAGGAAGCCTTGTCCCTCTCACTTGCTACACTGTAGGAGACGGGTAGTTTCATTACAAGTCGTGTCCCATCTGTTGCTAGATAGACAATATACAATATCCGTTGAATCAGCGTTTCCCCTGGTAGTATAGCACATCGTTACTCATAACTATTGATTCTGTCATCGTTATTAAAACCGTTGGTTGTATTTACTATTATCACTACTCACCCCTCCACGCCTCATCTTTTAAGCTGACAGTTTCATTTAATAAGAAAGGATTAAACACCAGAGAATACTCAAGTAGAGGTTGACACGAGAACTTCAATATTATATACCTTGGCAGTGTGCAAAACATATTACAGAATCCCACTGTTCCGTTTGATATTTCCCAATTGTAACTTGGCAAAGAAAATAGGCCACAGTGGCGTAAGATTGTATGATTTGCAGATTGACGAGTGTCACAAAAAAAGGAATCTTTGCATTGTTAACAGAACTGACAAGCATTAATTTATTAAGAAAAAAAAAACATAGTTAAAATGCAATTCAACAAAACTGAAATGCAAATAGGAAAACGTTTGCAGCTTCACAGGAAAAACTGTGCAGCTGTCATGAGTGGAACTAAAAAAAAAAAAATTCTTAAAAGAGTGCCAGACGATAGGGAAAAAAAGGGACTATTTTAAATGCAAAAAAAAATTTAAGCCCACCAATATTAAAATTAATACATGCATAATGGGCAGTTTTAAATAACTGATAACGCTGTTCTCATAACCAAAGTTATAACGCTGTTCTCAGAACCAAACTATCATCCAACTACAAAGAATATAGAACAAAATGCCATATCACATCCTTGAGGAAACTGACAAAGAAGCGTGGCATCCTAAACCACACACTAACCACGGTTATTCCGAAACCAACAGAAAGGGTATAACCACTCATACTTCTCGCACGCAGAACACTGAAACTGCAATACATTACATGGTGAATATAAGAGTAACAAATCACAAACTTACACTGACTTGCTCACTCAGACTCCTAGTCTTGGTCGACAACTAAAGAAGTTGAGAATTTATAAAGCCTTTTATATCCACAGATTCTAATGGCCTTGCCCTTCATCAGTACCCATGACACAAAGCAACAAAAATGAGCCCACTAAAACAGAAGGCTTTTTTTCTTTTCTATTTTTTTTTTTTTTTTGCAAAGGTGCACAATACCAGTTGCCCATGTGTTCAACATCTGCAATGGTTTTAATGTATCAACCAACCAAACCTCTATGACCTTGCGTAATTGTTTGATGTGACCCTTACGCTGGATACAAAAAAACAGAAAATCAAGCTATCAAAAGAAATAATGTTACAATTAGCGAGGTAATATGCCATGACATCATAAGCTGAACATATGTATGAATCTCAACCATTGGTAGGGACTCCTGGAGGCCTTGTACAATTGCACACATACAGTATAATTGCCGGTAAAAAAAAACAAACCTCCCAAATGTAGTTGCTTAAAAGCACAAAAAAAGATATCCCCATTACAAAGGAAATATTATGTCATCATGTGTTGAACATCCACAGAAAGCCAAACTCATAGGTCAATGTACACAGACTTCGTAGCAGGTCATAGCTGAGTATCTACACAGTTGCCAACCTACAGCATTCGTTGCCTTGAAGACCACAGTTCGAAATCACAAAAATACTCTGGCAAAAGTCACTGTTCTGTACTGTTCCAGAAGAACTAATCTAGGTCAAGATGTCAAGTTCTTGGAGGTGAAGGACACATGAATAATATACAATTATAATCAAGCTTGCAGAAATAATGCAGAAGGAACAAATGTAAGCAGCATCTGTAGAAAATATGAGAAACAGTGCCTGCTGACACTTACATCAATGACTATTTTTGTTAGTCATCCATTGTGCGTGCCACTACAGAATACTAAATGGTAACGTGATATCAACGACAATGCGAAATAAATGTGAGGATGACCTTTGTGTTCCAGAACACTAAAATAAACTTTTTAAAAAGTAATTGTAGACAGAAAACCGTACATGCGTGTTTTCAAGTCATGCATGACTTGACTTGATGACTCGCAATTCACAAATCAGTAACTCACACCTATAAATAATTTTAGGTTCTATCACTTGTCTTGATGTCATCTTCAATGAGCATATAGAGGTATAAAATATTTATGTGAGAGAGAGAGAGAGGGAGGGAGAGAGAGAGAGAGAGAGAGAGAGAGAGAGAGAGAGAGAGAGAGAGAGAGAGAGAAAAAAAATTATCAAGCAATGATGCGTGCGCAAAAAACCCACACACGCAATGATACTTTCTCTGTCTCTCTACCTCTCACTCTACCTCTCTATCTCACACACACATACACACACACACACCTACATCACAGATAGGTGATTCAGATTGATAACGATTGAGATAGAGATCCATCCGTAGATATCCTTACTAAGACTTCTGTTATTCTCCATCCTATATACTGTCACGAGAGGCTATTTAGACCCTGCACTACGGCTTCACGCCTTAAATAGTTCAGCCTGCTGTAGCCTTTGTAAATTAAAGTAGCTGCCTAGCAGATGACACAAGTCAGTTGTGTGCTAAGCATAGGTAGGCAGTGACCTCATCCTGCTGACATATAGCCCCACCCAGCTAGAGTGCGCCACAGGGATCGGACGAGATTTTCGCGGGCTTTGGCTGACCGCAAGGCTAGGTAGTCATTCTTTGTCTGAACCTCACACGAGAAGGAGCAACGCTCTGAACAATATCTCTCAGAAAGACTAAGCAGATGACGGGTGAAATTCATTGATCACAGTATAGCCACAGCCTGACATTGTCAAAAAGGTAAATTAGATTAGATTAGATATTCAGTGCTTATAAGGTCCAGCGGACTGCCAAGAGCCGAATCAGGACCACTGTCAAAAAGGTAAATGATCAATCTTTTGTTTCATCGCTTCACGCTAATATTGTTGGATTATGTTTGTGAAGTCTTGCCATGTTTTATCATTGTAAATGTTAGTCCAACTTTGCTTGACCACATGGCGGGCACGCGACCGTTTTCGCCACCATGAGGTAGCCCATACTATCCAACTGTTGTTTCTCCTATGTGTAGTATTGCAGACCAGTGGCTGTACCGGAGAATGTGTATATTATTTGAGAATTTTCTAGAGTTGGTTTTTTTACTATCGATCGAAGCGTATGGATAATTCTAGTGGTAACTAGAGAAGCTTCAATCCTAAATATGGTTGTATGACGTGAGACGGTGATGATGAGGTTTGTTCTGGTTGGTTGAAATTGCGTCGCGCTCGATCGTTCGGACCCTCTCTCTAGTTTAGATAGACTATATATAGTGCCGCACTGTTTCAAAAGGTGGTTGATAATTTAATTGAATTGTAAAGTTGTAACAAACTCTAATGGAACACTGAAGGCAATCCACCAGCCGGTCACTTTACAATAAAGCAATACGATGCAGGGGACGCTGAAGCTGAACTCTAATTTATCGAATCCCCGTTTACAAAAACAAAATAGAATATAAACATGATAAAATATTAACAAAATCCATACATATAAAATGCCTACATTGCTAAATAATAATACCATAAAAAGCCCCAGTGACCATTTGGTTGAAAGCGTCCAATAGCCCAAAGCTGACCCAACAGACCCCATTCACAGATGAAGAGTTTTGGGAGAGTTTTCAAGGAAATAGGTAGGTGACTGGTCTAGCGAAGACGATAACAGATTGATTAAAAAAAAGATTAGGAACAAGAACGAGCAAATGAGAATGTCAGAAACAGTGGTAATTTAAAGCACTAAATTTCCACAAAGTGGGGATACTATTTGTGCAGAAGGAAATAACAAAAAATGTGCTAGAAATGTACTGCTGACTAAAGACCGTGATCACTCAAGCAGTCTACTATGTCGGGGGATGACAGGTATTTCCAGTTCATTGTCATATTTCAACAGACTGATATGACAATGCGGAGAATGTATATTCAGGAAGCTGTAGGATTTGCGCTTGGTATTTCAACAACGCATTATGCGGAAAATATATAAATCCAGTAGCTTATTGAGTACACTGTATGCTATGTTATGTGACTCATTTTTCAACCACGCAAAATGTTAACATCATTTACAATCGCTGGAGCCACCTCACTAGCTAAACCATAGTTCAGCACAACATGTTGGCTTCATTTGCAAACAATGTAAAACAACAGTTACAATACTGTAAAGTTGTTTCCTGTCGTCCTACACAGCATAATGCGTCTATTGTAGGCCTTGAATTTCACTAGTTTATTTGGGTGATTTTAAGCATTACTCATAGGAAACAATCTTTACAGCCCAATTCATCTTCGAAACTATAATTATGCAATGGGCAATAACATTGATTAAGATTGTTGGCAAGTTAACAGTCATTATATTAATGAATTACTAAATCATCCTCACTAACCAAAACTGAAACCAAAATATTGTAAACATTTTGGTCATCAAACCAAAGTAAACCAAACAGTACCATATAATGCATTCGAGTTCAAAACAAAGGTCTCTCACCTCAAACCCTAAAACTCAATACTAATTTCAAACATCGACGGCCATAGCCTCTTGGCAAAGTGCTATAGTTCAAAAGATAACGACTACTGAACTACAAAAGCAATTAACAGTCAGAAATACCATACAGCTTCTTTCAAGCAGGGATCGTCAGACAGTGGTATTTTAAAAAAATAATAATTCGCAAACTAATATGCTATATTAAAACAATTTGTAAAATGTACTTCAATGGCCAACGCTACTTACCCGAATTGTGTAAGAAACTGTAATATATAGAGTTAATATATTACTCCTTATATAATAGGACTTCCAAACGATGTTAAAACGTATTACACACAAACAAGGGCTGCAAAATTGTAACAACAAGCGGTTGAACGACTGCGACAGTGTGTAACTTAACAAACTTCCAACACTTGGCGCTGTGGGGCAGCATCCGTCCCGAGATATGGTTCAGTGACTACAACAACGACAACACATACACACACCCATCCTCAACAAAGGGTCAGGCATTAACTATACTACAAGTAACAACAAACCTCGCTTCGCCAAGGTGGACTGTTCTTTTCGCCTTCTGAATTCCCAATGAACAAACTACAGCAGATGTTGTGAATAGGTCTCCGGTATACTACCACTAGTACTATTCATAGCACCCGTCTCTAAAGTCTGTCTCAGCATCCAGCCCCACCCCACAATTAAGCCCTTACCCTTTGACCACCATAGCTAGGTCAAGGTCATGTAGCAAGCTAGGCGACAGCAGCAACTGAGACCATAGGAAGCAAAAATAGCGTGGCCGAAGACTACACGAACTATCAATGGACCCGGCCTTCTGCCAATGCTAAAAAGGGTTTCTTTGATAAAAAGAACTTTCACTGTTATTCCATTCGCCTTTTTAACAGTCCAAAAAGTTTCACTCGAAAGCTACTACCATAAATGACAGCCACACCCGCTGGCTAAATGAACGATTAAATTAATGAACGAATAACAAAACTGCTTCTCTCGAAGGAGCTCCCCATACCCACGATGTACAATAAAGAGTTCAGCGACCGTGTTATAGTTATTGATTCAAGGAGGACCTAATTTACCACCGATTCTGATTGATGCATCAATACTATCAATCATCATCCTCAGCAGCAGCAGCAACAGCAATAGTAATTACAATATGAATCATAGACAGTGTTTTACCACCATAGAACACGTCCTGGGTTTACTGCTTCACTAACCCAATACCGTTTAAAATGCTTTGGAAGCCAAGTTTTATTTGTTACTGTCGTTGAGGGAGTTGAAGCCTGGGTTTCGTTTAAACTGGCCTTTCTCTGTAGTTACCACTTCGCCTTGGAAACTTGGACCATAATTATGAAAACAAAATGATAATGGCAAATGTTCAGGTTCTATAATGTATTTGACCAAGAGAGACAGCTTTGATATGACAGTTAAGATTGCGAAACTACATCAGTTTGTGATGTCTGCATTGTTTGCATACGTGGACACCACAGTTCGTGTAAGACCACAACCAGCACACCAACAGTCACCACTGGATGCCAGCTTTCCCTTGCAACTGCCATCGATCGGTGAAAATGAATGGGTTAGTCCTTAGTATCAACGTCAAAAACCCGCCGCAATGTATCAATGACAAAGCCACCGCTACTTTCTCCGACCCCAATACTGATATGTGCATCCCTGATGCCTAGTTTAGAATCAACTAAGAATAAATCTATCTCTGTCTCTCTCCTTCCATATTAATCTGGTGCGAAATGGTTGGAATGTTTCTTCAATCAACCGCCATGACTGACACCCACCCACACCCCCACACCCCCTTTTTTCTCTTTGTCCCGAGTACTAAAACCTATGCCTGCAGCGGCACAGCTTTTTTGTTTTCTGAAGAGGGTAAAGTTACAGAAAGGTAAATCGTGATTAAAGCTTGTCTATAATATAGCATATACACGTGTACATTTTTGATACTTGAAATGTCAACTGATATGTGATTGTGCTTAATTTTGCAACTGTGTTGGCAAGATCTTTTAACTGAAGTCTTAAAATGTGTTGAGTGGAGTGTGAATGACTACCAACATGGGAGAAATTTCCATACGCAATGTATGTTGTCATTGGCTGAATAAATTGTGTATTCTGTATTCGGTTTGTTACAAAAAACATTAAAACACTTGTTAACAGACAAACCCCTCAAAGAAAGGTAATATATCCTTTATTAAAAAGTCAGATGAAACAATCTGTAACGGACATTACGGCACACAACTGAAATTGAATCGTTTACACCACAGCTTCCTCCCAATTAACCTTTTTTTCAAGTTTATAATTCTAGGATCGTGTGGTTTTATTTTTGTAAACAACTTATTCAATTTTTTGTATTAATCTCTGGTGAAAATTGAAACGTAACACGAAGAAGGTACACCATCTAACCTGTATTTTTCATAAATTAACCTGTTTTCTCATGCACTAACCTGTCAAAACGATGATGGCCTGGTGACAAAAAGTGGAAGCTCATGGGTCAATGAGTCATGTGACTTTGTGAGACAAGTAAAGACACAATTGTTGCTTAGGTTAGAGGAAGAAAATTAACTAAATTTTCTTCCTCCAACTGTCACGATATATTTAAAAAAATCATTTTCAATGCAACATTAACATGGTCTCTTTAAGTGGGATTGTCATTTGACAAACATGACAGTTCAAGTATGATTGAATCAGCATATTTATTGTTATGAAGTAATTGTATCAATAGTTAATTTTCTTCCTCCAACCAATTTTCTTCATCCAACCCGTCACAATACTATAATTATCTCATTTAATCATATGAATTTATATGATGACATTTCTTAAATAATAAGTCTTCTAAACACTGTTACATGACAAAGGATGACTGTTTGCATCAAAATAGTTTGTAAAGTAAACCATAGCACAGTCTAATAATAATATTCTTCCTCCTTATACCGAAACACTCAATACAGAAAATAACGTCTCATTTTAATCAACAGAACTTGCCATACATGATACTATACAGACTCATTAAAAAAAAAACTGCATTGTTCTTAGAATTATGACCATATGGTGCGGTTGAGCTACCTCTTGCCAACCTGATACAGTCATTTGATAAAAGGCAAAAGTGGTCTGTGTGTGAGGTGCAAGAAGTTGACAGTTTTAGAGGAGTTTGGGTGAATCAGTGAATAACCCGAACCCCTCCTCCCATCATATCTCCAAAAACAAGTTTCCCCTTTTGTCACAGGGAGAAAATAGAACTTAAAACCCATCATACACCAACACTAAAAAAACTTGTTTAAAGCAGACTGCACCCCTGATACATTCATAGGGTCACGCCATGCTATTTTCCATGCATGCAAATGTCAAAAGCAATGACCGCCGTACAAACATGCTGAAACCTTAGTGTGCCCAACTGGCAAACAAAATGCCAAGGACCCGTAATATCTCATATATTCACCCACCCACACACACGCACATACACACTACCGCGCACACACATTCGTAGGCAAGCATACCATAAGCATTATTGGACCGCATGCATGATAGTGATGACAACGACTACAATGACGATATTAATGTATTTCGAGGTGTAATAATTTATCATTTAACTGCTTTTTACAATCGTCCTGTCCACAAGTATATCAACAATTAGTTGATATACTTGTGTCCTGTCCTGTCACTATTGTTTCAAGAACGAAGACGTAAATCTCATTTTCGGCGTTGCCACATTTTGGAATATGTGGTTTAAAAAAATTTTAAGCACCTTACATTTACTTTCAAAAAGCAATTGGATGTATTACCCAAATGAAATCAATTTTTGCCAAAAACGAATTGATGTATTATAAAAATTAGTATGCTTAACAGAGCCATACAGTTGAAATCACAAAAAAGGACATTCAGAAAGGCTTCACGGCAGATTCCAACACCACCACCGCCACCACGTACTAGGCCAACACGAGTACGACCAAATGGACACCATCCATTATTATTATTATTATTTAATCTCCCCTGGCATTCGGAATAATGATAACTGATGATAATTAGTCAGTAGATCTACTTTCTTAAGTGCTAGTATTAGTTTCATGGTAATTTCATTATTGCTGTTTTACAACCCTCCCCTCACCCCACTCACTCTCTCTCTCTCTCTCTCTGTGCAATCTCTTTTACATTTTAAATGTGATGTCCATTGATGTCAAAACTTACTCTGCATAATTATATCTATGAAATATACCATTATGCTTATTCTGATTTTCTCTGTTCGCGCACTTCGTGTCTTGAAATAGAAGGCAGCCCTCAGTACTTTAATCTTGTAGCTGGCAGACAGACTTGCTTTTTGAGATACAGGGGCTAATCTGTCTGTGTAATGTAAATAGAATTCAGCGTTCCATGCTCCAACTAGCTGCCAGCTAAAGTTTCTTAATACTACTACAGTACCGGACCTTGCTCCTCGTACTGGACAGCTTAGCTGACCATTTTCAGGATTATTCCTTCTTCATTCATTTACAGCACACAGTGATGAGGCCCTTTGTGGGGGGGGGGGGGGGGGGTATCTAGGCCTCAAAGGCTCAGTTACGCAGTGAGATAAAACGTAAGCCTCGGTGGCTGTCAGCTACGCCGTGTTCCCGTGAGTGTGAGTGAGAGAGAGAGAGAGAGAGAGAGAGAGAGAGAGAGAGAGAGAGAGAGAGAGAGAGAGAGAGAGAGTATTTAGAGAGAAAGAGAGAGAGAGAGAGAGAGAGAGAGAGTGTGTGTTGTGTGCTGTGTGTGTATGTATAATGGTAACATTTACTTTTATATGCACACACATTACAAAGCTGGAAATGGTTTACATGCACTCAGTAATAACACAAGTCAACACAGTTCATACATTGACTACAGCGTTATCAACAATATCCAAATCTATAAAGGAAGGCGGTGCAAACCCCCCCCCCCCCCAACCCCCCATATGCTTAAACCTAGTTTGCAATACACCTCACTCTGAATGACACCTGCATGGGAGGTTAACAATGTAAAGACTGAAGTAACCTGCACTGGAGAAGCCCAACGACATCATCATGAATCATTGAATCTCGGCAGTGGGTGCAGCCTGTGAACATGTCAAATGACAGGTACCGATAGGTTATTTTAGAACTTATAGGCGCAGATATCGAGAACACAGTGCAAGTTCCTTGACTAGGGTATAGTGTCATATAAAAATGAACAGCTATAGCCCCGCTTGTCTTTATTTCATTTCGTGATCTGTGAAAATAAGACGAATAATAATGAATCATTAAATGATGGTTTCAACACCCACTACCCCCAACCTTGCTGAAGTTGCTCAGCGGTATAGGATTTTATAAAGTGACTATGAATAATTTTGAGATATATACAGGCTGTAACTACGACTTCTTCGAGAATGAACTTCTGAACATAAAAGGAAGGGCACACATGCCCGCCTTGAGCACACACACACAGGTGCGCGCGTATAATGTACCGTAACCTAACTAACCAGTCGCTCAAAATGCACTCAAAAACTTCGTAGCTAATCGCTTTAGTCAAACGCTTCCAACCGATCAGTTCAACCTACAGTTACAGCCCTTTAGCACTCATCGAACCTGTTGCTCAAAACTATCATTATCTATCAATAGTATTTCTATTCATTACAAACGTCTGTGCTTTAAACATGGGAAGAAGAAGAAGCTTGAACGACACGTTATATATTATGTATGATCCGTCGCGACGTGCAAACTCTCCTGGTTGCCGATTCCCTGGGTGCAAACGATAATAAAGCGTCTGTTGCCTTTCTACGTAATCCAAAACATTGCAAATAGACTGGCTTCGAGCCAAGTGAACATTTAACGAGATGGCCAATTCGCATCAGTATACTGTAGCCAAGTTAGAACAATGCAGCATCACATTCTTATGAATCACGAACACAGCGGAGGTCACCGTATCTATCTACACTCAAAATGTATGTTCAGGGACGCATGGCAAAGCGTCGTTTTAGTTCTGTATATAATCCACACTGTGCTCCATCATGAACCTCTTCCCCCTCCCTCTCCCCTGTCTCCACCCCTCCCTCTCCACTACGGTATCGTCGTCGTCATTTTTGTACACGCGTTCTCATCGCGTTTAATTAAATTAAGAGAATTAGTCCGAGAAAAAAGAATATTTAGCGTAAATGCCTGTGTATGTGCGCGCGCGCGTTTCCTGTTGTACATAATTATGCATCTCTGTGTGTAGTATTTATGTGTACGCATATATATGTGCATATATGTGTTTATCGGACCATAAGCTTTTTTTTTTTTTATAAAAATATTGTAATTGTACTGTATCGGCAAAGAAACCTTCTTCTTCCTGTGCAATCTCCACTTATTTAGTGCAATACTGCAGCAGCTCGTGCTATGAATACCTGCTAGGGCCTTCCTGTTCATCATTATCATTACGATTATCATTATCATCATCATCATCATCATCATTATTATTATTATCACCACCAACACCACCTCCACCACCACCTCAACCATCATCATCATCATCATCACCACCAAAATTATCATCATCACCATCATCATCATTGTTCTCTTTCTCACCAGCGACAAATAAAAACAAAGTAGTTATGTCACTGAACGAGCAATAAAGAAACTATTAATAGTACTATTCATCCTATCCTATCCTATCCTATCCCGTAACTCGGAGGTCGTAGGGGCACCACAGATGATCGTTTAACCAGCATACTCCATCTTTCCTGGTCCTGATTTTGGCTCGGAAGAGTCTGCTGGACCTAAAGCAATAATCATGTAATGTAATGTCCTCAGCAACCCTGATTGTTTCACTCAGTGTCAAACCAGTCCATTCTTGAATGTTGTCCTCCCACCTCTTTTTTGGTCTCCCTCTTCTTCTACCTCCTTGCACTGTGCCTTGCAGGATGGTCTTTGCAAGACCTGAGGATCTGGTGACGTGGCCATACCATCGCAATTTCCGTTTTTTCACCACTATGAAAGGTCATCGTGTTGTCCAATGGCTTGTGTGATGGTCTGTCGGACTTCGTCGTTGGTGATGTTTTGGGTATAAGAAATGCCCAGAAGTCTTCTGTTGCACCTCATCTCCATGCTGTGTAATTGTATTCTTCGTTGTAGATCTGCTTTAAAGGTCCATGTTTCGCAAGCATATAGGAAAATGGAGATGACAAGGGAGTGCAGCAGTCTTACATTGGAATGTAGACTGATGGTCCTATCTTTCCAAATCGGTTTCAACCTCGCCAGGGCAGCAGTTGTTTGTGCGATCCTGGACAGGACTTCCTGTCGGGACCAATTGTGTGATACAATGGCTCCTAAATATTTGAAGCTATGCACTGTTTTGAGGGATTGGCCTTGGACTTTGATGTCCATGTTGATGCCATTTATGTTGTTGGTCATCATTTTGGTCTTCTCTGCACTTATTTCCATTCCATAGGCTCTGGAGGTGGTGTCAAGCCTCTGTACCAGCTATTCAAGTTCTTGTTCTTCTCCAGCCAATCCATCAATGTCATCCGCAAAACGAAGATTGGAGATTGCTCTACCCCATATGCTGACTGTGCCTTCGTGATCTGCAAGAGCATCTGACATGATGCGCTCTAGGAAGATGTTGAAAAGTGTTGGAGAGAGTAGGCATCCTTGACGCACACCGATTGTTGTTCTGAACCAGTTCCCGATGACGCTGTTATGGAGGACTGCACTGGTAGCCTTGTCATACCAGCTTTTGATGACTTCAATAATTTTAGGGCTGATGTTGTACACTTTCAATGTTGCCCATAGAGCTGCATGCCCGTCTCGGTCAAACGCCTTCTTGAAGTCTATGAACACATGATATAGATGTTGTTGGTGCTGTATGTATTTCTCGCAGATTATTCTGAGGTTGAAAATCTGTTCAGTGGTACTTCGCCCTGCCCTGAATCCCGCTTGTTCTTCAGCTATGATTTGTTCAGCTTGGGGTTTCAACCTGTTGAGTATTATTTTTAGGAGGACCTTGCTGGGATGCCTGACGAGGCTGATGGAGCGGTAATTTTCACATTCCTGAAGGTTACCATTTTTGGGAAGCATTCTTCCCAAAAAAAAAGGTATTATTCATCACCATCACAATATTGCTCGTCAGCCTCCCTTATCGTCATCCCAGGTCTCATCAGCTTAAACAGGATTACAACACTGAATAGCTTACATAGTAGGCCTATAAGGTGTGGTGAAGCAGATAGTGCTAGTGTACATATTACTACTACTACTAGTCCATATAGTGGTGGTGGGAGAGGGTGTATGGGAAAAGTGAAGGGAAAAAACAACTATTACATAGTGGGAAGAAAAAATACATTCCTATTATAATTCTTACACCATAATTATGTGATATACTTTTTTCCAGTAACACCATTTAAGGTCAGTGACACATACAGACCACGGGGGTTCTTCAGCTGCTAAAATAACGCTTACGAAGTATAAATACATAGCAAGGGTTACGCTAACAGCTATGCCAAGTGAGGCGACGCAAATACAGTGTAAATTGCGCACTACAGCCAAACACCGAGCAAGTGAGAGGTGAACTTTCAACTCTTGGCTACTATTCATGCGTGTACGCGATACAGCCACGACTATTTAAATAAAGGATATTAAGCGCGGAATAAATAGGCTGTATGTAACACCGACTCCCTCTCTGTGTTGTTGTCCACGATTTCAACTCCGCTGTTAAAACCCAATACCCAGAAGAACGTACATCTACGCACGTTCTCTGAGTACAGAGAACCACGGATGATGAAAAACCCATCACAGCACCAATGAACACACTACACCAATCGCATGTACGAGGAACAGTGCGCAGAATCAACACTATAGTACAGTTAAATATTGATCAGTGCAATCATAAATATCCTGTAGTAGTACCATAAGGAAATCATACAACAAGGAACAGTAATATAGTGCATAGCTTGAAGCAACTGCCAATCTACATGTACATCTGTTGGAAAATCGATGAAAGTAATGTGGGTGAAGGATCCGACATCAAATGTATCTTTACGCAGTGCTTTCCAACACGTTCTTTTCCATACAATACTAGTTTTACATGACACCAGACCAGTGTAGCAACAGATTTAAAGTGAAGGCCACTAAAGCTGCTACTGGATGAACAGCTAGTGGCTGTGCCCGTAAAGAGGGGAAAGGAAGAGGGAGGGAGGCGACCATAAAAATGATATCAAAAGCGGACGCACCCCGCCAGAAACTCTCTTCCTCTCCTTCTCTCCATGCACCTGTCTCACTATAACTCCTATAACCTGAATAAGAATTCAAATCTGCGACTGTTTGCTAGCTAAAGAGCTTCATATTGTACTGTTTTTTTTGGTGTATCCCCTTCCTTCAGGATCGCCTGCCCTCTCTATACGCCTATTGAAAAAGTGTAAGCTAACTGAAAATCTGGTTTGGCAACCAGCAGTTCAACATGTAAGCCTCAAATAGTAATACAGTAATAGCAATAAAGTTCCAAAATATGAGTAAACTTATTTTCCCAATGATAAATATTTGTATTATTCGCTACTCCCGCTGCATCTCTTTTAAAAAAAAAAATTAAAAAAAGAAAAAAAAAACTTTATAAGCCGCAGGGCACTGCAAGCGCAATTGCAAATGATTAATCTGAACTGTGCTGTAATGCAGTTAACTTTTGACATACATTCTTGCTCCTCCGACCTCACTCCCCCTCCATCCTTCATGAAAAAAAAAATCTAAGCAGTTTTAGAAGAGTGCGTACGCGCGCCTAAGCAAGCGCGCTGGTGTGTGTGTGTGTGTGTGTGTGTGTGTGTAGTGTGTGTGTGCTGTGTGTGTGTTAGTGTGCATCCATAGGTGCTTGAGTTTATGTGAATGTTACAACACATGCGTGTTTTATGTATGCGTGTGTGTATATACGTGTATGTATGTCGGGGCGTGTGAACGAGTGCGCGGGAGCGAGTGACTATTCGAGTTGCAACAAAACAAATTATCGAAATGCATAACAAATATCTTATTTCGAGTTGTCTGTCTGTCCTGTCCCGACGAACAATGGCAGCACGAACTCGAAATTCGCAGCAACACGACATCGCCAGAAAGAATGCGAGACACTCCCCCCATCGCACAAACAAGCTCACCGATGGATGCGACATTTCTGCCCAATTCAAAAAGAACGACAGTACCGTGTTTAATAAACATTACGCCGCTAAAATACAAGTATCAAACTTCAAAATGAAAATAAAGTTCTCCAAAAGTTTCCAACTTACTTCTCTTGCGCCAGGAAGGTTAAAACTCTCGCCGGCTTAACACTGACCCTGTCTTAACGTCTCGTCTCTCTCTCTCTCTGCAGTCTAACGCAATGTAAGATAGAATAGAGCGTACCGAATGCAGCATTTTCAACCAATCCCAAAATTCCGTGTCGGCTGCCGGGGAGCAGTCTTTTAGCGCGTGCCTATTGGAGCCTCACACGCGCTAGCAGACGACATAAACAATAGTGACCGCGAGGCTCATTTCTATCTGATTTTGTAGGAAGTTATTACTATTGAAGATGAGGCAAAATTGTCATACATTGCCAGTTGGGTACTTGCAACGGAGATGCAAGGTTTCCCAAGTCGATCAAAGGCAAGCTCATGCCATTTCCTAACCCCAAAACAAGAAAAGTCGTCGCAATGGCGTGGATAAAAGCGTGCACGAAGACTTTAATGTCAGCATCTTAGAAGATAGAAACAAGTAAAAGAATCGAGGCGTTTGCAGTAGGGTAAGTATACGTAAGTTTGTTTTTGCTCTTTATGTAATTAGTTACAAATTTGTACCACTACAATTGCATCTTTTTAAGCTGTAATGTGCCTTTTTCTCTCCTTATGAATCAAGATGTTGGGTGAAGGCAATGGTTTGATTCATTAAATGCTCAGTTAGACTGCTTTTAACGTTCTTTTGTTAGGGTTGTTGCTTTTATTTTGGAGAAAAGTGGGAAACTAGCTGAATGTTTTATGTGAGGTTACTTTTACTGTAGTTTGTTGGCTACTTATAAACTATACACCATTTGCTGTTACTATAGCCTTTTACCTGAGATAGGAAATGTCATATTTTGCCAATTTCAAGTATGTGTTATACATGTAAATAAAGCAGAACACACACACACACACAAACACACACACAGAGTGACCACACGCTGAAATGAGAGATAAATAGAAAATCACACAGGTACTTATGACAGGCATATTTTTCAAAACACTATGTTTTTGAGTATTTTTTTTTTTAATTTATTCCTGCATTTCATAGATGGGGGACCTTGTGAGCTTCACCCCTACCCAATGCCTGCATATGGATCTTCTATCCACAAAGCCAAGAGACCACTAGCTAAAAAAAAAAAAGATACATTCCATGTCCTACAGATTCTGCAAATTCTAAACAAACTAAACACCCTGTTACCAAATATTTTTTTGTGTAAGTGGTTTTTTTCCCATAATCATGGTATTAAAAATTACATTTAACACACAACAGAAACTTGTCCAAATGTACTTGACATATTTGAACTCCACCCCCCCCCCCCCCCCTGATATATCATACACTATTTTTTTTCTTTTTGTGTACTTGGGAATAATAGACACTAACAAATACAGTTTCCATGATTCATGTACTTGGGAATAATAGATACTAACAATAACAGTTTTAATGGTCACCATGCTTGAATAATCAACACAAAACATTCTGCCCTTGCCAAGAAATGTCAATCATTCCAACAATTTAATAATCATCACAAAGCAAGTTAAACATTCTGTCCATGTCAAGAAATAAGACTACATGTATTGTCAATCATTCCCACAATTTATTAATCATCACAAAGCAATCATCACAAATCAAGTTAAACATTCTGTTTATGTCAAGAAATAAGACTACCTGTAGTGTCAATCATTCCCACAATTTAATAATCAGCATAAATCAAGTTTGACATTGTGTTCATGTCAAGAAATGTGACTAGTGTCAAAGTAATAACCATCTCAAAGTAATATGAACAAAAGCAAGTTAAAAACATTCTGTTTGCTTAAAGAAATATGGCTTATTTCAATCACACTCACAGTGTAATAATCATCACAAGCTGACAAAGCAGGTTAAACATTCTGTTTATGTCAATTTTTGTTTCTCAGGTATGATAAAGGTGTGCCAGCGGGAGACTTCAACTGGGAAATGTCATCTTGTGTCACCTTTGGTACCCTGCACAAATGTAAAATTTGTGTATAACATGTGTAGCTGAATGAGTTATTTGTTACAATATTGAGCAATGTTTGTGGCACATGCATGAATTGTTGACACTCCACTGAATGATGCAAAGAAGAAATTGACCCATGAATTTATTTGTGTGTGTTGCCTTTAGTACTGAATTGATGAATGAATTTTTTTCTCCTTCAGTACTAAATGAAACGGTTAAGGACTGGTAATTGTCTGAGTTGTTTACACACAAAACATAATGGAAAAACTTATTAAAAAAATTAATGTTACTTAGACCTACATTTGTTTTAAATTGATAAGATGAGGTGCTTACTTGCTGTTAATGTCAACCTGACACATGATTGGTTTCCTCTTCCTCTTGTCAACTGGGTGTGATAGCACTAGGTGGTTGATTGGAACAGGTGAGATTTTGCTGCCTCTTAGTGCTGCCACCCCCCACGCTTGAGGCATACTTGTGCAGCTCAACTTACCAGGGACATGAGTAAAGTTCTGCAATTTGAAGTATTGCAGAGTCTTCAGAACCCGATAATGTGGGAGCAGTGACCATCCAAACTGAAAAAAAAAAAAAAAAAAAATAAAAATCAATAGCACATGTACATGCATTTTTTGCTCTCTCTCTCTCTCTCTCTCTCTCTCTCTCTCTCTCTCTCTCTCTCTCTCTCTCTCTCTCTCTCTCTCTCTCTCTCTCTCTCCCCCTATTTATTGTGCATTCAAGAATGTTATAAAATGGACGATATGCTAGCTTCAATAAAATGTGTAACACTATTGTGTTCTGTCCTGTTCTGTTGGTACTGAACACGCAGATAAAACAGTGAAAATGGCGAAATTTACTACTAGGATTATACAACTAAAATTATGTATAATAAATTTCGAAAATATATTTTTTTTAAAAGAACATGATAAACTTACCCTGCTTTGCAATCGCACATGGCCTCGGAAATACACTCCTTTCTGATGTTGATCTCGATGACGAGTTTATGTGGGTCGGCAAGATTTCTGCATAGATCTGTAACATTAATTGCAGCTACTTCCACAGTTTCTGTCGATCCATCCTTGAAAACTCGGAACATCGTCGATGAACTGAGATTTGAATTTGTTCGTCCCCCACTATAGCACAGTTTTTGACAACGGTGTGAAGTTAGGGAGATACTGAATTTGGGATGCAATCGATGCTATCCTTCGCGCAAGCATCACTAATTGCCGCCATGTTGTCCACTTCATGTGAGGCTAGCGCTGTGGTTGCTATGCTCTCACTGCGCATGCCCGCAAACCGGTACGCTCTATACATCCGACAGGACAGCCGTAACTGGAGTGAAGTGATAGTCAAACAGCGCAGGCCCACTCTATACAACTTCCTTCCTCTTTCTTTACCACTGTCATATGGCAAACTTTAACTCTTAGTCCAGAAGCAAGTGGCTTCAGCTCCACTGTACTCCACTGTTGTCTGTCGCAGCTTGAGAAAAGCACCAAAGGTTTCCGCAGTTCACCCAGATTTTTTTTAAACAGCCTGTGAGAAAGAAAAGGTGGGGAAATTGTGTAAGAAAAGAAAAAGGACGGGACAAAACACTGACACTACATGTAGGCCGCGGGGATTTAAACACTATTTTTTCTAAGGCTGTAAAACATTTCACGCGCATTCGACTGTACTAAAATACGCTCCTCTTTGTGCGTAATTCAGAAAGATACAGACTGCCAGATTATACACACTCCCACATAGCCGGCAGGGTAGGCCGATACACAAGAAAAATCTGGAAATTAAAGAAGCAAGCTAAGCAGATTTGCGAAAGAGTATTCCAAACTATACCTAATACTTGAAGAAGGTGTAATAAGAACGACCATAGTGACACAACGACCGGGTCCTTTGAAGATGCCGCTGTATCAACATTAGGGAAGTAGAACGCCGTATACTGATTCTTTACATAAAGTTGACTCCCGTGAGAAAGGTTCCATGATATTTCCTGGAAACCAAGCCGCGTCCTTTTCTTCCTAGTCCTGGAGCAACCTGTTACGTACCGCGGATACCATTAAAATGAGAACATTCAAATATACGATGATTCAATTTCATTTTAAGTATACATTTCTACTTCTTCGTCCTCTGCTACTGCCGCTTCCACTTCGTCTTCTCGAATCACACTGGGCATCAAAGACTGCTGAGGTATACCAAGCCTTACTAGGTCACTGACTTGCAGTTTGCTTGAAACAAACATCATCCTGCAAAGACCATCATGCAAGTTATGGTGCAAGGAGGCAGAAGAAAAGGCCGGGAGACAGAAAAAGAGGTGGGAGGACAACATACTGGCTTGACACTGAGCAAAGCTCAGGGTTGCTGAGGACAGAGAAAGATGGAGTACTCTGGTTAAACGATCATCTGTGGTGCTCCAACGACCTTCGAGTTACAGGTCTGGATAGGATAGGAAAGGAAACAAACATTGAGCAATCATGTTCTGAAGTTTTGCATTAATGTATTACAGGGTGTTGGCTTCCATATTTTCACGCCTTTAGTCACTGCAAGTTGTATTTTTATAACATGACCCACAACACAGAACAACAACCCGTAGCACACAGAATGTAATGAATATAGGCCTAGTACTGTTCATAATGTAGGCCTAGTTCTGTTCATCCTTCTGTACGCTCAAAATGCTGTTAGAATGACATGAAACGTTCATTATAATGGATAGTCTTTCCAACAGTAGTCAGGGTAAACCCAACCTGCGTATTTAAGGGCAGTACAATCTACACTCAATTCCGTATTGCAGCTGAGACATTTCGGGGTTCTAATACTCGTTGTGAAGACCAGTCAGTGATGTATGTGTTTTAAAGGTAAATATAGTGGGCGTGTGGTGTTCTAGTGTAACTAGCTGATAGCGGTTGAGCGCTATGTACAACATCGACCATTGTTTACCATGGGTCGCTAATCTTTGCAAAACCTTCAGCCCAATATGTAGTGGTGCGGTGTCAAGGAAGAAGTCTCTTTCTACAGTAATTATTTTTACGCACAAAAATAGGTGTAATAATCTAAAGCTTGTGCCTTCATTATAACTATGACATTTTTGTTAACAGAATTTGCATTGTGACAAAGTCTGCAATGCATCATGGGATTCACTCCTTTTTCTACTTCTTTTGAACGCGCAAGCATGAACCCACTCCACACACACACACAACGCGCGCAACCCACACCCCACCATCATGTTCCATTAGCACCAGAGCCATGGAGAGCAAATAATTGTAATTACAACTAGGGTGCTAGGGTTTTACTAGTTTTGTAGTTATCATTAAAAAAACAAAAACCAAATAACCTCGGCGAAAATGGAAATTTCCAACATCCAGCTACCATGCAGTTTGAAGCTGCTTCACGTGTGTTGTACATGTACTACTTATAATATCACCATTTACCACGAAACGTCCTAAAGAACGTGGGGGGAAAAAGTATAAATCATGCTCTGTTCGCGTAACGTCATGATGCCGATGTGTGCCAGATTCAGAAAATGTGAATACAGTAGTTGAAGGCCAACTGGTGTTCCAGTTCCCCAACCCAAAGCTGTACCGAACTAGCAGCATACCTCCAGACTTTTGTTCCAGGTTCTTGGGAGCAAAAGCGTTGGGTGTAGTGGTGAACAAATGAACATCGTAACAACTTCAAGTGGAGTGCAAATCATCGTCATCATCATCATTATATCATCGTCCTCGTCATCATCATCCTCACCCATTGCTCACCATCTTCATCAACAACTTCTTAAATGAATTATCTTTGTTAAGTTAGTACGAATGCGATGTTTGACGGCAAGAAGGCTAAGCAAAACAAGTACAAATAAGCCACGAAATGCAGTGTATGTAATTGTTTATTGTTATTGTTTCATAAGATCAAGACACAATATGTTATTAGAAATTCTTCTTGCCTTTAGTAATAGTTTGTGGCACAAAACAGAGTAATGTGTTTACGGACAAGGGACACATACTGGCTGAAACCGGATTCGAACGAACGGAGCGGGTTATCACAAACATCTAGCATCCAGTGGGAAACACGCACGCCAGCCGCACACTAACCGCACAACACACGCGCACGCACACACACACACGCGTCATCGCAACCAACCTACTAAACCACCCAATCAAAACAACTGCAGTCTCGCTTGGGCATTAAAGAATCGATACAGTGTGAACGATGGTTAATGTCTAATATTGATTGGCGCTTTATCAAAGTATCCAGTGGGCACGGAAGCGAGACAAAAGCCGAACAAAATTCCAGCAGCCTACCTGCTAACCATTTTAGGGATTTACATCCGCGTGTGCATTAGACCGTTTGCTGCGTCTCGTCTTCCACGTCCATGACACAAGTAATAATTGGTCGACCTCGGTATCAATCAGTTACCAAATTTCACAATCTTAACAATGCCATGCTTGAGAATGAGGAGGAGGAGGAGGAGAAAGAGAAGGGAAAAGATGAGAAACGAAAAGAGGAGGGTGATGTTAAAAACAGAACGATGGGATTGGATGGAACAGGAGGAAAGAGATGGAGGGAGAGATTGACAAAACTGCTGTGTGTGGATGAGGGTCGCTCAGCACAAGGTATAACTATCGAACTATCGTCACGTCTGGAACCTTCCAGCATCAGCATATCCGATATGCTTTAAGCCACAGGTGTATAACTATCGCCACGTCTGGAACCTTCTAACATCAGCATATCCGATATTCTATAAGCCACTGGTGGTCTCCAGCATACATTTGACAGGGTCCATGTCGGCTATCAACAGCACTATGCCCGCATCTAAGTAATTATAATAATATTATTCGTAATGAATATAATGTTTATGAGGCCCGCGGTCGCGTACTATATGGATATACAATCTTACCTTAATTTAAAACACACACACACATCCCCATAACCCGTACACTCCCTGATACTCTGCACGCGTGGCCAGCCCTTTGCCAAATAACGTTTTCCCCTGAACTATGTGGCCGCATTGACAAGGTTAAGCAACAGCTGCTTTAACAATAGAGACCCGGTGACAGATACTGACACCCCCACAGAGAGCATTGAAGACAACGGGAGGCAGACTCATCCTCCCGCTCCCACCTTTTCCCCACATGCCATGTGCAAACGCATACACCATGAAGTCGAGCTTTGCCTCGGGGCAATTAATCTCACTGACCGCTATGACTCTCTGACTGACCTCAATGTAAAAACTAGGCATGGAGTACAAATCTGAGGCCTATCCTATCTTATCATATCCTATCCCGTAACTCGGTGGTCGTAGGAGCACCACAGATGATCGTTTAACCAGCGTATTTCATCTTTCCCTGTCCTCAGCAACCCTGATGGTCTAATGAGTCAAAGCCAAGGCTTCTATTGAAGTTCATGAAACCGAGCGAGTCACAGCACATCTTATACTTAGACACTGTGTGGTCCAAAAATGTCCTTCTGGACAATCAAACAGTTAAAAAATAGAATCACACACGTAAATTTGATGCAACTGAGACAACCAAATAATACTAATACTTATTGGTGACGCTTGATAATGTTAGAAAATGCTGCCCGTTGTTCTCATGGATTATCTTTTTTTTGTCGTCGTCTTTCTCTTTTATAGTAATTGTAATTTGTATTATCCTTAAACTAGACTCCACAATGTGTGTATGTGTGAGTGGGTGGGGAGGGGGAGAGAGAGAGAGAGAGAGAGAGAGAGAGAGAGAGAGAGAGAGAGTAGTAGTAGTAGTAGTAGTAATTTTGAAAGATCAATCTTTCGATCTGTACTTCATTTAACAAATGACAAAAACTTTCTCCATCCAAAACAACATCGATGATTCAATCATCTAGTCAGACCCAATCTTATAAAATGTCCATTAAATAGCGCGCAAATCCATGATGTGAAGTTATGCTCATCGATTTGTTGATCTCATATTTTCAGTCTAAGTTAATATAAGTTGTTTGTTGAAGGTATATTTGATTTTACCAAAAAAAATTGTACAACATTATTTTTATTATTGATAATTTTCATTGTCCACGAAGCAGTCTGGAGGGGTCACCTCGCTTTTAAGACAAACTATAGGAGGTGGCAGAAAGCCTTCAAAACGAGAATAGACGAACTGGAAACAATGTGGGACATTTCTACTTAAATGAACTTTCTATTCTTGAGTAACTAGGCACCAGTGAACTTAGATTAGCATCGACGACACCTGGAGTACGCATCTATTATCTTCTACTAGAGAGATAGCTGTGATTCAGGCGCAGTCTTCGGCAATCTTACAGTCTGTGCAAGATTGAGAGAAGGGAATTACTGAATAAGTGCCATGTAACAACGTCCCTAACATTTGGATATTCGGTGTGATAAAAAGGGTAATGCCACTAAGAATAAATACATATTTGTATTCTTTCCACTTCGTAGTTCTTGAAGGAATCAAGTTCAACAATATGGAACAACAACTTTAACAGTGACCAACGTCGCACAAAATCGACGACTTGTTGCTTCAAATCAACCTACTACCAATTAAATCCAAACTTCTTTAGTGTAGGCAGCTAAATCCAATCTACTGAAGAATCGTGTTCACTTAAATGAATACTAGCATAACATTTGAATAACAAATGTCCACATGCATTTTCTAGAAACAAACCATTTGCGTAAAAAAACAAACTCCCCTCACTCTCACATGTAAAATGTTCACATCAATCCGTCCTTCCATACAATTGCAATTATAAATGGTAACTTATGTTGGTCCATGTGTACAATCTAGTCAGACATAAGCAAACAGAATTATTACATGTACATAAAACATCCATTCAGTCCACACGTAAAAATAACCACTTCCATCCAACTCACCCACTTGTGTCAAAGTGTCCGCGGGATGTGTCTGGACTGAGGTCAGATCGGACCAAGATGATTGTCGGGCTTTACAAAACGATTGCTGCGTTTTTGTTTTGAGTGTGTCGTGAGGCTTCCAATGGCCAAAATGTTAATGTTAGATTTGCAACTAACAATCACCATCTCATCTGACCAGGAACCAAAGTAATACAAACCCACAGTGGCCAACGTGACGGTGAATCACAATAATGGAAGCATCTGTAACCCTAGGGCAAAAGGAAGTTAAACGGAGACGAACACAGACCCTGTGTATGAAACGCACCAAAATAAACCATGTTACGACAAAGTTGCAAATTCACTATAAAACCCTAATCGTATTCATTTCATGAAGCTGATAGCAAAAATGTGTAATGAAAAACTGAATTCCACTACTTCTCTTGCTGTTACTACAGCATGACTTGCATCGACAATAAAAACAATAATAATGCGCGACCCCTAATTATCGCTCCCCTCAATCCTCAAAACAACAACAGCAACTTTACTAACTATAGTATTTTAATTTCTATATTTCTTCAGTATGCTTTTGAAATACGTGTGCGTGGAAACTCAAAAGCATTTAGTCATTGGTACAATAACTTTAAATGTTAGCCGAAAGACGAGGAAGAAATAATAGTGGCCATAATACTCTTCCTCATTTCTGAGCTACCTGAGTGAGAAAGATTTTTTTTAAATTACAACAAATACAGCCAATGACAATCTGCCACACGTACTGCTTTCATAGGTCAAGGCATCTTGATTTACACTTCCTGCAGTAATGTTCCTTTGAGTATCCTATCATATCCCGTAACTCGGAGGTCGTAGGGGCACCACAGATGATCGTTTAGCCAGCGCACTCCATCTTTCCCTGTCCTCAGCAACCCTGATGGTTTCGCTGTCCATTCTCAAATGTTGTCCTCCCACCTCTTTTTCGGTCTCCCTCTTCTTCTACCTCCTTGCACAGTGCCTTGCAGGATGGTCTTTGCAAGACCTGATGATCTGGTGGCGTGGCCATACCATCGGAGTTTCCGTTTTTTCACCACTACATTACATTACATTACATGATTATTGCTTTAGGTCCAGCGGACTCTCCCGAGCCAAATCAGGACCTGACAACCCCATTTTCACCACTGTGAGCAGGTCATCATGTTGTCCAATGGCTTGTGCGATGGTCTGTCGGACTTCGTCGTTGGTGATGTGCTGGGTATAGGAAATCCCCAGAAGTCTTCTGTAGCACGTCATCTCCATGCTATGTATTCTTTGTTGTAGGTCTGCTGTGAGGGTCCATGTTTCGCAAGCGTACAGGAAGATGGGGATGACAAGGGAGCGCAGAAGTCTTACCTTAGAATGTAGGCTGCTGGTCCTGTCTTTCCAAATTGGCTTCAACCTCGCCATGGCAGCAGTTGATTGTGCGATCCTGGAGAGGATTTCCCGTCGGGACCCATTGTTTGACACAATGGCTCCTAAATATTTGAAGCTATGCACTGTGTTGAGGGATTGGTCTTGGATTTTGATGTCCATGTTGATGCCATTGGTGTTGTTGGTCATCATTTTGGTCTTCTCTGCACTTATTTCCATTCCATAGGCTCTGGAGGTGGTGTCCAGCCTCTGTACCAGCTGCTCAAGTTCTTGTTCCTCTCCAGGCAATCCATCAATGTCATCCGCAAAACGAAGGTTGGAGATTGCTCTTCCCCCTATGCTGACTGTGCACTCACTATTATCTGTAACAAGATCTGGCAGCGTGGGGAGTGGCCTACACCATGGACCCAGTCGCTTGTCATCACTCTTCCAAAAAAAGGTAACATTCCGTAACGTGAAAATTACCTCACCATCAGCCATCCCAGCAAAGTCCTCCTGAAAATAATACTCAACAGGTTGAAACCCCAAGCTGAACAAATCATAGCTGAAGAACAAGCAGGATTCAGGGCAGGGCGAAGTACCACTGAACAGATTTTTAACCTCAGAATAATCTGCGAGAAATACTTACAGCACCAACATCTATATCATGTGTTCGTAGACTTCAAAAAGGCATTTGACCGAGTCTGGCATGCAGCTCTGTGGGTAACCATGAGAGTGTACAACATCGGCCCTAAAATGATTGTAGTCATCAAAAGCCTGTATAACAAGGCTACCAGTGCAGTCCTCCACAACAGCGCCATCGGAAACTGGTTCAGAACAACAATCGGTGTGCGTCAGGGATGCCTACTCTCTCCAACACACTTCAAAATCTTCCTAGAGCGCATCATGTCAGATGCCCTTGCAGATCACGAAGTCAGTAATGTTACTTTTAACCAAGTCAGCTCAGTGACTTGCTGCAGCCAGTATTATAATAAATAATCTTCCAATTTGCAAACTATTCATTATTCACAACAATAAACGTATAGTAGACAATAATTATAGTGTAGTGTAAGCTCGCCAGTAGGTGTGGAAAGGTCTATGCGCAATTACAAGGTTTATTTCAGTCATGAATTATGGCGTCGTGTCTTCTACAAATGGCAGCTCTCTCTCACTTCTTACAGTACAAAATATAAGTCTCTCAGTGTTCAAAAAGCTGATCAAGACTGCAACCAAGACGGAACAGTCCTGCCATCTTTGGTATAAACCAACAGTGTCACTGTCAGGTCAGGTTTCACTTTTGGTGACAAAGCAGACCACCACTAA
This sequence comes from Oncomelania hupensis, assembly GCA_036898135.1. NCBI lineage: Eukaryota > Metazoa > Mollusca > Gastropoda > Littorinimorpha > Pomatiopsidae > Oncomelania > Oncomelania hupensis. The sequence continues at coordinate 54,700,887 of CM072518.1, read as the reverse complement.
TAAAGTTGCAACTTTAGCAAAATACAACACAATGCAGGGGCGGATTTTGGGGGTGTGCACTTATGCACGTGCACACCGCCCTGACGGTCAAAAAAAAAAAAAAAGGTAGAAAAGGAAAAGAAAGAAGAGGAAAAAAACAACTATACTAATTCTCACTCACCACACAGTTTCATGTACCTCCGCGGGAAGACTGTGTGTGCATAAGAAGGATAGATGTTACAAAAATATTACAACAAACCCTGTTTTATTTCTAAGCCTTATCTGCACCTTTTCTGTGAAAGACACTGAACTGGTTTCTGTAGAAACTTACCTCGTTATAACCATAATCTGTAGTGCGTGTGTACCTCTAATCTTTAGTCCTATCCTATCCTATCCTATCCCGTAACTCGGAGGTCGTAGGGGCACCACAGATGATCGTTTAACCAGCGCACTCCATCTTTCCCTGTCCTCAGCAACCCTCATGGTCTCGCTCAGTGTCAAATCAGTCCATTCTCGAATGTTGTCCTCCCACCTCTTTTTCGGTCTCCCTCTTCTACTTGGTATGGTCTTTGCAAGGCCTGATGATCTAGTGACGTGGTCGTACCATCAGAGTTTCCGTTTTTTCACCACTGTGAGCAGGTCATCGTGTTGTCCAATGGCTTGTGTGATGGTCTGTCGGACTTCGTCGTTGGTGATGTGCTGGGTATAGGAAATCCCCAAAGTCTTCTGTAGACCTTATCTCCATGCTTTGTATTCTTCGTTGTAGACCTGCTTTGGGGGTCCATGTTTCGCAAGCGTATAGGAAGATGGAGATGGCAAGGGAATGCAGCAGTCTTACCTTGGAATGTAGACTGATGGTCTTGTCTTTCCAAATTGGCTTCAATTTTGCCAGAGGGCAACAGCTGTTTGTGCGATCCTGGACAGGACTTCCTGTCGGGCCCCATTGTCTGATACAATGGCTCTTAAATATTTGAAGCTATGCACTGTGTTGAGGGATTGGCCTTGGACTTTGATGTCCGTATTGATGTCATTGGTGTTGTTGGTCATCATTTTGGTCTTCTCTGCATTTATTTCCATTCCATAGGCTCTGGAGGTGGTGTCAAGCCTCTGTACCAGCTGTTCAAGTTCTTGTTCCTCTCCAGCCAATCCATCAATGTCATCCGCAAAACGAAGGTTGGAGATTGCTTTACCTCCTATGCTGACTGTGCCTTGGTGAGCTGCAAGGGCAACTGACATGATGCGCTCTAGGAAGATGTTAAAGAGTGTTGGAGAGAGTAGGCATCCTTGACGCACACCGATTGTTGTTCTGAACCAGTTTCCGATGACGCTGTTGTGGAGGACTGCACTGGTAGCCTTGTCATACAAGCTTTTGATGACTTCAATAATTTTAGGGCCGATGTTGTACACTCTCATTGTTGTCCACATAGCTGCACGCCAGACTCTTTAGTGCTCCAGGTTTTTTTTATTAATTCATTTATTGTGTGCGTGACCAAACTTGTACATGCATCAAGTTAGTTTTTAATAAAACTGACTTGTGTGGCTATTTCTTATTTTTTATTTGCAGTAACCTTTCCTGTCTTTTATAAACCTTTATGCAAGATGTTCTGCTATTGTAAATTTATCATTTTGCAGTTTGCAGAGGGGTGTGTTTGAGTGTGTGTGTGTGGGGGGGGGGGAGCTACAAGAGGACTTTTAGCACAAAACAATACTGTTTTTAGTCCTCAAAATAATGCCCAGAATTCACCAGATTGCACAGATTTTAACCATTATTTTCATATTTTTTCCGCAATAATGGTTTCAGGGAAGAGTGCACACCCCCCTCGACAATGGCAAAATCCGCCCCTGCAATGAAGATAAGATAAGATAAGATAAGATAACAATTTAACAAGGGTGTGTACGCGCACGCACACGTCTGCAAGTGCGTGCAGCCCTTCATGTCATAAAAAAATGCCAAAGATAAGAACATGGTTTGAAAGCTACTTTTTTTGGCTAATACAGATTCTCTAGGCTTGTGAGAACTTGAATTCAGTTCGGTGTGTGCGTGTGTGTGTGTGTGTGTACCTGCATGTATATATGTGTATAAGTGCTCGCATTCTTTGATGCAGTACTAAATGACTAAAATCGTATACAATCCTAGCTGTACGCTACATGAGGTATCAGTTTTAAGGGAATATTCAAGACCTTTGACGCTGGTTTTCGAGCACTGCCTGGGTTCTTATCATAATGCCTTGTTCACTTGTTGGTCTTAGTGTTTAACATACGGTGTCCCAGAGCTCTACCATGCCTATGCTTGAAGCTGTTTAAGGTATATGGCTCAATTGACTCTTCCTACCGGGCGTTCAAGAGAACGACAAGAAAGGCACAGAGACTATTGTTGACCACTTTAGCTTTCAGACAGCCATATAAACGGTACAAAATGTACACGATGTGCTATTATCAAACTTAAAATAACGATGATCGAGCCCTTGAATCTAAATGAATGGGTGTTGAAAAATTATTAATGAATGGGTGCTGAAAATTTTATTTTAAAAAACACACAGAAGTTCGTGTTTTTTCCTCCACACAACTCATTTAAGATGTATTTTCCTTTTGCTCGTAAGACTGTTTCCAAAACCAATAGATTTGATTATATTTGCTTCAAGTAAATACATTTCAGGCGACTTTTTTTTTTAAGTCACTCGATATTCTGGTGTTCAGTGTTGTGAACAATACATAAATTAACTTTCAACGAGTATCAACACTACAGGTACCACTTGACCTTCCATCAGACTCTTTCATCATAAAATTATCTGCTTTGGCCCAAGCAAGTCTTGAAGACGGGCATACACATTTCCCTTCCTCGTCTGTGATAAAATATATTACACTCACTCTCTCTCTCACACACATAATATACACACGCAAACACACAACCAACACAGCGCCTCTCCCTACCTTCACGTCACCCCCCACCCTAAAATCAGAAGTTTATTCAAATAACAACAGTTTATGAAAGTCAAATTACACCAATATTTCTATTTGACCACCTATTTGAATGCATATTGTAAAATTCAAAATATATTTAAACTCAGTCTTACACACACAAAAACCTAATCTTACTAAATAAGTTAAACCACAATCCCCTTTGCATTAAAACGCACTCACACAGATTTCAGATGCAGATTTTATATTTAAAGTATTTTCACTGATAAAATTATTTAGACCTTCACAAGCATAAAGATACACACATTTATGTACTTAAATCAAAAAATGTTTTTTATGTCAAAACTTATAAGATAATGTAAGATAATGTAACAGTAAGCGAAATTGTCAATACGTGTATGAATGTATAAAACATCGCTGATACTATCGGTGTCATTTATCACAACATCATTTGATGTGTGAATGAATAAATATTGAGGTTTAACGTCTACACCCACCATTGGCGATATGGCAAACGGGGTAACCATCCCAGGGAAAGATGGGTAGGGACCTGAATCAACACTGAACCACCAAAGCAATCATACTGCTAAAATGGACAGTAAAAATGGCCACATTTTATATCGCCGACCACGGGATTCGAACCTGGGTCATCGGTGTGCCAGGCAAACGCTCTACCAATTGAGCTACGGCGGTGGGCTTTGATGTGTATAATGGTAATAATGATGTACATTCAAATAATAATAATAATAATAATAAAAAAAAGTGCTGGATGCTATATACGCGCCTTTCCCCAAATCAATCAGGCTCAAAGCGCGGCGTTCTGTACCAACATACACGCTCACCTCATCCACACACACAATAAATACACGTCCATCACTCGAATAGGTGGTGTAAAGGCAGGGAAATCGCTATTGGAAGACGGAAAGAAAATCGCATTTTTTAAATATATTTTTAAATTTTTATATTGACTGCGTCCAGTACCATTATTGAAGGGAGGGAGCAAACCGGAGTACCCGGAGAAAACCCCCTAAGACCTCAATAGTCTCGTACCTAAGTCACATACGTTCACCCCTTGCGGGAATCGAACCCACGACGATTGGAGGTCCGATGCCAGTGGAATCGTACACTCTGTTTCAAGAAATAGAACCCACGACCATCGGCATAGGAAACCGGCGACTAATCCACTGCGCCATGAGGCCATCCCTGGTAATCCAATAAATGGTGTTTACTTGTTAATAAAAATTCATAAAAAGTAAACACACATACACTCAGAGATATACATGAAAAGGCCAACAATAATATCAACACTGCGCTAAGCTTATCATTTCTTTCTACAAGAAGTCCGAGGACACATTGACAGTGTCCAGAAAGCCAAAACAATATACATTGTTGTACCCGTTCTCAACCGTGCTGTGGGGTGGACCGCCTTGCCACTACCAACTTTGTAAATAACTGATACATTTTCACTATTAGAAGTATGTGTACGTGTGACGGTGGGTCTATGGTTACTGGGCTCTGCACAATGGAATGCTATTACCCACTTGTGTTTGTCTGCGGGGATCAGCTAGTTTAATCACCCTATGAGTATGACTAATCTTAATACATGTACATTTATATGTTTAGCTCGGTCTGTGTGCGGATAGGGTTATAGAGATAGGGAGAAAATGGTAAAAGATTCACTGGCACACTAGCTCTCACACGGCTATGAAACATAGGTAGTCCAGCCACTTGTTAACAGTAAATATCACACATTTATTTCCTATACTCTATACATAATTCTCTAAACACTCTATTAACTTAAATGTCCAAATTCACTTCGAATAGTTCGTTCCTTGATGGGTCTATGCTGCTACTGTTCTTGATATTTGCTACTGTCTCATCATTGGGCTATTTGTTCTAGTTGGCCTAATGTTAGTTTCATGAGAGTGGACTACCGCACAGTCCTTCTAGATCAGTGTTCGTGCGTTTCTTCTTGCACTTAGCTGATTCGTTGAGGTGTTGTGATGGTGTCTCCTCCTTGGTTGTTGACTATTGGGCTATCGGAGGTCAGTGCTCGATGTTCCCCTGCAGGCCGAATGTCAGGGTTGACTCTTAGTGGTCTATCTGATAGAATCCATGCCTCGGACCAACAAACCTGCTCGTCTGCAAAACATAAGACGAGTTTCTGCAAAGCCTTGTTTACTAAGGGTGTGCAGAGCGTCTCACTGATGGCAGAAATAGCCCTCAGTGATCGCTCCACTTATAGAATACAAGGGACGATCATTCTTCTAAGTCCGTGGTCCACTGGAATCTCCAACATAATTCCTATACCTATACATACATCATGGCTAAACTAAACACACGGAGAAGTAATTAACAATATACACATTCTCCGGTACAGCCACTGCACTGGTCTGCATTAATACACATAAGGGAATCAACAGTGGGTCAGTAGGGGATACCTAATCAGTGGTGTTCCTAGGATTAGAGGGTAATAGGACAAAATGTCCTAAATCATAAAACTAATCGGACATCATGTCCTGACTACATAAAAGCAATAGGACATTCAGATTGTGAAGCGAACCGATTAATGGTGCTTCTTTAGGATCGTTGCAGAGGAAGTATGGTGTCGGTTATTTCCCTTTCAAAAGTGTCGAGAGTTGCGGCCCTTTTGTTGTTCGACGGAATGTACTAAAGAGTGATAATAGTCTAGCATTGTCCACTATTCAAACTCGTGTTCACGACTTTGACACTCCAGTTTGTACAGATGTTTCTTGCCGTGACCGCTCTAGTCCTAATACTATCGGACAATGACCGCTAATCTCGCAATAGAATCGGACATTTGACGGGACACAGGTGTTTGCATTCGGTCATTTTCCAAACGAATCGGACCATGACCGATGTCCGAGGCCTCGGGACATCACTGCCTAATGGTGTCGAAACTGGTCACGTGTCAGCCATGTGGTCAAGCAAAGTTTGACTAACATTCACAATGATAAAACATGGCAAGACTTCACAAACATAATCCAACAATATTAGCAATACAGTGCAATGAAACAAAAGATTGATCATTTACCTTTTTGACAATGTCAGGCTGTGGCTATACTGCGATTAATTGAATTTCACCCGTAACCTGCTTAGTCCTGAGCTAGAGATCTTTCAGATGGGGCCGGGTAGCTCAGTTGGTAAGAGCGCCTTGCTAGTAACCGAAAGGTCGCTGGTTCGAATCCCGGATTGGTCAACGTGTGATCATATTATTTTCCCCTTTACCAACAACTGGCCCGCTGGTGTCAGTATAAATCGGTCCAGTAGTCACCTATATGCGAAAGTGTCGTGTGACTATAATCTACAAACAACAGATCTTTCAGAGCAGAAGCTCCTTCTCGTGTGGGGTTCAGACAAGCCTTGCGGTCAGCTAAAACCCGCAAAAATCTCGTCCGATACCTGTGGTGCACTCTAGCGGGGGTGGCTATACGTCAGCAGGATGAGATCACTACCTACCTATGCTTAGCACACAACTGACTTGTGTCGTCTGCTAGGCAGCAACTTTAATTTACAAAGGCTACAACAGGCTGAACTATTTAAGGCGTGAAGCCGTAGTGCAGGGTCTAAATAGCTATTGTGCCAGTACGTAGGCAACTGCAGCCCAAAAATCCTTTATCTGTGTACTGCGCGTATTACAGGCGAAGTAAACACATTTGCCTATGTTGATAACGCAGTATTTCTCTTGACTTGTAGGAAAGGAAACTAAGAACTCCGTGTTCTCAATGAAGATTTGCAGTCAAAGATGACAGTATATCACACTGCCTTATACGTTGAAGGTAAGATGAAAGTCTTTGTGAAAACTCTGAAAGGAAATCTTCATTGGAAACATCGAGTTATTAGTTTCTTTTCTACGTGGTTATCCAATATTCATAAATGCTAACCTTTTCTCTTTGACTCGTGGGGCGGGAGAGTTAAGTTAAAAGCATACTGACATTACAACACAACAACCCGCTATTAATATCTAGGGAACTAACAACAATGACATTTCTATAGCGCCAAAAATAGGAATGTGAGTTGCCTATAGACGCGAGTGCATTGGCAGTAAATAACAACACTACACCAACTATGAATCATAATTAGTTTCATTAGTGCATTAATCTCCTATGTTATTATTAACACTGTACAACGATATTTCTGGCTAGCCTATATGTTATTATTAGTACCGTACCGACATTTTTAACTAGTCTATACTACAATAGATCTACCTGTACACCAATCCATTAAATAACCGGTGAACCCATCAAATCTCTTTAGCTACAATTAAAGACCATAATCATGTAGGCCTACTAAATTATGGTCTTTCAGTTTGCAACCCGTAATCGAAATGTGCAGCCTCTCTTGTCTCAAGATTATCTGTTCCGTAATTGTTGACAGGATGTCCACTGTCCTGAGTGGCACGTATTGCCGTATGCGGATACGGTAAAGGATGCTAGCCTACACTGCAGAGCATCAATGCAACACATAAATGCAATACACCATCAACCAGTTTAGCACTTCAATGTCAATGCATGTCTCTACTATTCAGTGCAATAATACATTTCCTCGAGGCCTCGTTACGTGATTATTATTACTATACATGTATTATCAAAATAAGGGTCATAGATCTGTCACTGTCAGACTACACTTGAAATTATTTACCGTACTTCAGAAGTATCTGATACTCAAGGAGTTATTACAACAATTACTGCCGTTAGGCAGAGGCAATCAAAACAGTCCCCTATACGCTCTGTGTCCGGGGACGGTAATCTACAAAATGAATGAGGCAATCAAGATTAGCGAACCTTTCACCTTAACTTTATATTGTCAATTTACTCAAACTAAAAGGACAATAATAAACACCAAGCAGGACAACAATAAAAATCAAGCAAACAATATAACAACAACAAGATTAGCAGCAAAAGCATTTTAAGGGTTTACATCAATTGATAAACTAAGACTGTAATCCAAAAGTACCATAATTGTTTATGTCTTGGATTTGCTGGAGGAGGGGCAGGAGAGGGTTGGGGGTTTCCAACAATAATTCTGTGTCACAATTTAGGATTGGTTGTTGAGGCCAAGTCTCAAAGAGTTGCACACAGTACAAACTATAGACTGACCGCAGGTTAAGTAAGTTCCGTCTAAAACAGTAGTACATTGTATTTAGACAGAACCCATACAGCGTGGCTAAGACTAGAAGGGGCTTTCTCCCGCCCTCAAGTTCAAACAGAGAGAAGGCCTTTTCTAGATTCAGCCATGCTTTCTAGACACAGACCGTGTGGAAGGCCATTGACCATACCAACAAAACGGTCGTTCCTTGCAGTGAATAATGGGACAGATTTACTTTCAAACGGCCATTTATAACTTCAGTACTAGTATTATCATCTCCGGTCAAGGTTTGCGTGATACTAGTGTACAAATAACATCAGTAGGCCTACGTCAGAACAAAGTATACACATATAGCATGTAGTTGTTTTGCGCCTACATCCGTACAAAGGTACACACATGGTTTGTTAAACACAAACGAAGGTTTGGATTCTTTGCAAAATATTTTAATATTTCAGTCAAAGGTTTGTGTGATACACACCAAAATACACAGTTTTGAAAAAATAATTCTATAGAAGGAATAAGCTGCAACAGTAATCGATTCGACAGAGTTTAAAAGATCAATGGTGCCGCTGTTCACACAGAATATTGTTATTTGATAGAGAAGGATAGGCTGAGATTGAGGAAGGAAGCTGTGGCAAAGAGGCACACACACACACACACGCGCCTGCCCCCTTCTCTCTCTCCTTGTCTCTCTGTCACACACATACACACACACACACCCACACTCGCAAATCACTGAAAGCTGTATCACCCACGTCGATGGTCGTCTTCGTTTAGACGGGGTTCAAAGGGTGCCAATCCATCAATTCATAACCTCTACCTTTCAACCATCTCTCCCCAAACGAATCCCCCTTTCCTTCTTGCCTCACCCTCTACTCTGTGGAGTTGCATCACCGTCATCATGTTTTAAAAATAAACATTTGCTCACTGCAGTTGCCCGACTTAACACCATGCCTTAAAAATAAACATTTGTCCTATGCAGTCGCCTGCAAGTCATGCTTCAAAAACAGTGGTGAGTGATCGAGTGACAAGCGAGCACACACACACATTACACACTGACATACAGACACGCAAACAACGGACACAGACACACAAACATGCGAGCGTCATGGAAACAGCCGTTTTAGCAAACTCCACTGTCGGGGTGAACAAATACAATATTTACAATGAAGATTTAGCTTTATGTCCAAGAAAACACATCATCGTGACGCATTTTTAACGCTTGGCCCTAGTGGATGACAAAACAAATTATCATAACTTCAATAAAAATACGAAATTTAAACCCGAGTACACCCAGGCTGAATAAAAAATTTTTTTTAATTAAAATGCGGTATAAACACCTCTCCGACTACTATAGCTGTTTGAATAAATAAAAGGCTGTAACACTAACAGATAACGTACGTATACATAGTCTATTATTTTTAGCTAAAACTATATACGACATATAGTTATGTTATTATCCGAGGAAAACATACAACCGTAGCAAACGACCCATTTCCTTCCTATTACTCTTAATCCAAAGCAGACTGCTTAAATTCTCTCAAGAGTGTTTATTTTATGAAAACATACAACCGCTTGTGTTAGTGAAACAACAACTTGTTGTACTCGAGGCCTTTTACCTTTAACTATTTTTAGATCTAGTCTAACTTCTTTTTTTTAATCCGAGGACAACATACAGGTTTGCATGTAACCCTATTATGAGTCATTTCCTCTTCTGCGAAGTTCAAAAAAACCTGCTGACGTGAACGGTAAACCCTCACAATAATACTGAGTATCCAGTGATAACGCTGCACGTTTTGCAGAACTACTCAGCGTTATAATTCACCCATGTGACCTTTGATACTCAGCATGCGACACGGACACCCAAAACGGGCCAGCGCGAGGCTGGTTAGTACAGGGAGACAGATAACATGGGAGATCAAAAGTTTCATTGCATATCATTGAATAGCATTTAAACCAGGTAGCTCTGTCATAAAATAAAAACAAGTATAGAGCCTAGAGTAGTTAAACAATCTCAACGTGGTGACAACCTACAGCACAAATTAATCAACCATTCAATACACTTATTGTGGCTGCTCTACTCAAGAAGACATAAGTATAAATAAACTCTGCTCTGCTGCTTCATGTTCTTTTTTTTTTCTTTTTTGTTTGTTTGTTTGTTCTTTCTAGCTTACTGGTATGGGATAGGTTTGGTCCTGATTTGGCTCGGAAGAGTCCGCTGGACCTAAAGCAGTAACCATGTAATGTAATGTAATGGGATAGATTATTCCAAAGGCGTGCCTTTCTGCTGCTAGTATTGGTAAAAAGCCAGAACGAGTCATGTACAGCATAGCTGGGCCTGCACCCATTACAGGGAGAAAGCATAAAAAGCAGGATCTACTACAATGTGTGCACCTAAATTCAGTATAGTGGACGGAGGTAAATGTGACAAACAAGTCAAACTCTGTCCATGTAGATGGAAATGGCGCATAGACTGATAGAGAAAGCATCTATGATGTTACACTTACAGTTACAGTTAGGTACATATTGCTGTCTAAATACTCACTGCGTTAGTTAAGTGTACACATTTTTAAACAAATCTCTTGAACAATATTCTTATAATAACGAGGTAAGCACACAAACTGACAATTTCAAACCCAAATTCGCAGACCACTAAGCAAAATTAACAACACTGAGCTAGTTAAATCCATTGCCTGGAAGGCCACTAACGCATTAAGACTGCTAGTGCAATGTTAAATTGAAAACAATACTTGAATTTCATCCTTTGCAAATTCTATCTTAAAATTGTATTAAATAAATAAATATATTTATATATTTAATAGAAGAAACTGAGCAGCTAGAAAGCTATATCCATACTACACTACCCAAGGACATCCAAATATCCTATTACTTGCAACAAGCCTCAGTGAAAGCTTGGAATGTAAGGGGAAAGATGAGCTTGTCTTTTTGCACTACCTTAAGACTACTTTCCAACAAAATGAACAGGTGTATGTGCTGGTAGCATATGCTGTAGTGTAGGAATGAAATCTGTTACTTTTTCTATCGCCCTCAGTTTATCATCAGATCATCTTGGTTGGTTTATCAGTTTCTTACATTCAGTTTGGTTTCACCCATCCACCCTCCTTCTACAGTCCGTTCAGGAACATAGTCACATTATGCAGGGATGAGCTCGATTTTAATTACAAAATTAATGTTTACTTACGATGTATGATTTAATATTTCATTTTCACTGACAAACAACATGAACTTCTTGCTGCAGCTCTAAACTAGTGGATTCATTTTGGAGCATGTACACTTTACATCACTATTAGTATTGCTGAGCAAATTATGTCAACATTTGACCGAATTAAGGAAATTATACAATGTATAAATATTTTCTTTCCTATCCTGTCCTATCCCGTAACTCGGAGGTCTTAGATCACATGAAGTTTTTTTCTTTATAATTTGTAAATATTGAAATAAATAAATAATGTATGTATCAGTTAAATAATATAACCAATTAAAGTTACTGCTTTAGTGCTTATATAATTTTATCATTGTATGTATTCAAAAGTACTTTAATGCACTTACAATTGTATCACTGTTTGGACAATCAAAATCAATTGTTTCTTCTCTTTTAGTCAGATATCAAATACTGTAGTACTATCACAAATCATTCGCCCTCCACCCACTATATGACAACCTTTGATGGCCTACTACTAGCTCCAAAACTTGGCAATTACAAATATCATAAGATAATTACAAATCATGGAATAATTACTATTATCAAGGGATAATTACAATTATAATTTAAATATTAACATTATAAAATTGTATCTTCGCGTGATCATGTTTAATTTTCAGTTTGGGCTCTAGCAATCCGCCTGGAAATGCATCATCAAAAATTGTAATTATCACATAATAATTACAATTTTCCCTTCATACTTACAATTTTTACGTGATCATGCTTAATTCTGACTAAGGCGGCTTACTAGCGCCAAAACGTGCATCAGTGATAATAGTAATTAACACATGTTCTCTGTAATTCACATTATGAAGGCCTACTAGCATCAAAACCTGATAATTAAAAATATTATGTGATAATTACAAATATCAACTACATATTTACAAATTGTAGTTATCAAATGAAAATTACTATTTTCGGTTTTGGCCCATTTCCAGACGGATTGCTAGAGCCAAAACTGAAAATTAAACACGATCACATGAAGATATTTGTAATTTTTCAATAATATTTGTATTTATTCCTTGATAATTGTAATTTTCCTATGCTATTTGTAATTATCTCATGATATTTGTAATCATCATGTTTTGACCCTATATGAAGGCGTGGCAAATACTGATAATTATTAATTAACACTGTGATTTACAGGTATCTCTGTATCGGATATATCCAATTATGCAATTTCAAACTAGTTATTGACGCGGGGAAGAATTTCACTATGGTTGGTTTTCGCACCTGCTACAGCCCGTCAGCATTGTGGAGAGAGAATGGATTAAAGAGAGAGAGAGAGAGAGAGAGAGAGACTAGAGAGAGAGATTGCAAGGTGGTTCAACATTTCGGTTCAAACATGAAGGCAGCATACACCAAATCCATATCCAAACCTTAACCTAAGTACGGGAATCTCTGCAGTAACTTTAAAAAATAAAGCATAAGCAGTCTTTCACTTAAAATTCAGCGCGTCGACGCGCTAAAACAAAGTTCGGAAATTACGCAGACAGTTAGGCCTATCAATATCACTGGCATTCATAACAAAAACTTCAATAATTATATTTTATTTTATGATCAAGTTTGAGAAAGTTCCCGTTCAATCTCGATATTTGATGCCAAAATTGTTAAAAAGCATAATGAAAACAAGAGAAAAACAAGGTTATCTTACCTCCAAACGTCCAACTCGTATTCTTCCAATGTGTAATACTCGGTGCGCGCGCTTCTCTGTGACGGCCGTGCAGAGTTAGCTTTGCCTGCGTGGGTGTGTCGTCGTGTCCATTTATGGAAATCAAAACATCTGCTGTGTGAAGTCATCTAAATATCGTTATATATTAATTTGGTGACACCGGCGCTTTCCCATATAAAGCGGGTGGAGCTGTGAATGAAATTACTATTAAAGTCCTGCTGTAAAAACGAAAACAGACAAGTTTTTCAATACTATAATTATGTTTTCTTGTCATAATATTATATTCAGCTTCAATTATTATAGCCTTTGACGCATTCATGTGATGTTATTAATTATAATAAAATGTCGCGTTGGTATAAGATGTTTACCATATACAATCGAGATGGCATATCATTACTAAATTATTACATGAATTAAAAGAAATGGATCTATTGTTTCAATCGTGTGTGTGTGTGGGGGGGAGGGGGTGTATGTGTGTGGTAAGGGGGGAAGGGAGGTAGAAACGACGTTACTCTGACATACACTTGAAACTCTACGTACTTTCTTTTGACGGCCCCTTTATTTTGACGTCTATACAGTGTTCCGTTAGGGTTAGGGCTAGGGCTGTGTTAGGCTTAGGGTTAGGTTAAGGGTTAGGGTGTGTGTGGGTGTGTGTGTGTGGGTGTGTGTGTGGGTGTGTGTGACCTCGTTTATAAACCGGAAGCTGATAATCTCCTCTCTGAAAATCCTTATCGGGAAGAGAGGGGACTATAAACTGATATAACAAAACAAAACAACAACAAAGCACAGTGAGAGGGGCCGGGTAGCTCAGTTGGTAAGAGCGTCTTGCTAGTAACCGAAAGGTCGCTGGTTCGAATCCCGGATTGGTCAACGTGTGATCATTATTATTTTCCCCTTTACCAACAACTGGCCCGCTGGTGTCAGTATAAATCGGTCCAGTAGTCACCTATATGCGAAAGTGTCGTGTGACTATAATCTACAAACAACAACAACAAGCACAGTTCAGTTCAGTTCTGATCAGTTCAGTTGGGACATGGGCCTTACGTCTTTTTAGTGTCCCAGTCAATTTCGACAGCCATATAATTATATTTTAATTTCTAGGGGTTGCATTGCAGTTCCTTGGGAAATTTAAATTAAAGTGACCACAGTAGGTCATTCATCATATATGAATTTTGTATCTGAAACATTTTTACCTGTTCATGCAAGGAGGTTCTAAAATTCATTAATATTACCAGCATTTTTAACATGTGCCGGTAGTTTGTTCCAAAAGGGTGGAACTCTATTATTAAAACAGTTTTTACGTATGTTTTATTTCTGAAGTATTTAACAAAAATGTTGTTAGTAAAGCATTTCTTGATTTTTCATGTGTTTGAATTTGAAAAAAAAAAAGTTAGTAATAAAATTATCAACTTTATTTATAATTTTAAATGCTTGTAAACCAGCCATAATTATAGTCTTCCATACGCTCTGTGTTAAGGGACGTTAATTTAATAATGGCGCACAGAAACACACGCATTCTGATTAACCTCTCTCCTTCCCCCATCCATGCACGGTTTCTCTCTTCCCCATTCCTCCAAAAAAATTATATTTATTTTCTGTAGTCAACGGTCTTTCATTGTTTTAAATTAACTGAAATTAATTGTTGGTTTATTTATGTGGGTTTTTTTCTTTTTCTGGATTATACTATGCAAATAAAATGCTTGGATTGATAAAGAGAGCTTTTACTTATCTTTGTAAAACTATTCAAAAGCTTTGTGCGACCACACTTGGAGTATGTCAACGCTATCTGGTACCCTGCAAGGCACGGTGCAAGAAGGCAGAAGAAGAGGGGGACAGAAAAAGAGGTAGGAGGACAATATTCGAAAATGGACTGGTTTGACACTGAACCTGACTGTCGCTTTAGAGAAAGTACAGCGAAGAGCAACTCGATTATTTGATGGATTAAGACATTTAAAATATGACGAAAGACTGTCAAGACTGAATTTCCCTTCTTTGAAATCCAGATTTTCTGCCCTGTAACAGTTATAGTCTAGGCCACAGTCGCCCAAATCGGGATGTGAGCGGAGTGGAGTGCTGTCTGCATTCTTCACAGGCGCCTGTATCTGGACACGCGAGCGCCTATGCCTGTGACGCGTCTCCCTCTGGGTATACCTGTAATTTGTACTTCCATCAAAGAATATGGGTATACTACAAAGAAGAATCATCCGAGGCTTTCCCTATATAAAAAGTGAAGACGTTTTAAGAGCAGCGCCGTCAAGCGGCTGCGTGGCGGAGCAGGTCAAGGGAGGTAAACAGACCACATAGCAACATGTAAATACAGACGATATTGCTCGACTGTATCGGCGTGTTTCTGATGAATCCCAAACATATTTGTCAACAAAATTACTGTGCAATGTGTAGGAAAATGACTCCCTGCAATAATGCTGGTATTTTTGCACATTTTATTTTTGGTCAACATTGTGAAATAGAGCTTACAATTTACATGGAAATGGTGAATGAAAACAGTTCGAATTCTACTTCTTTTTTTCTTTTTTTATTCATACAAACATGAGGCCATTTTATGATATTCAAGTTTGTGCTGTTGGTGACTGAATCATAAAACAAAACTACTGCATCATGCCAGAGTGCTAAATTGTATTCATAAATTAATATCCCCCATTGAATAGTGATTAGTGGGCTAAAGAGCGTTGGTTGTCAATTGAACAAAAGGGAACTTGTGAAAATTTAACACTGCTTTGCATAATCATAATTATTGTCAAATTCAGTTCAATTTGTAAATAGCTTATGTTATTGTTTCCTTTAGTTTGGTTTCCTTTCTTGTTTTTGTATGATTACTTTTTTTTCTTTTCTTTAACGCTTGTTGTTGCCTCACAGTTTGTTTGTTTGTTTGTACATTGCTTAAGGTCCAGTTAATTCTTTAGAGTTGTATCAGGACCGTTGGACAGGACATAGCAATACAACACAGATGACATCAGCTTCATGACACCTCACACGGATCATGTTTACAACAAGGTCATAAAATTAGGAGGCGCAGGAGACGCAGAGTATTCACCTCAATTTTTCGAAATCCAGGTTTTAAAAAACAGTATAAAAGGAAATATAAATATATTAAATAATAAACATACGAAATTAACAGACAGGCAAAGGCAATTACTAGTGCCATATGGCAGAATAAAGCCACCATCACCTTTACCACCTCACCTATCCCGTAGTCTTGTGAACTGTGGGGCATCACTGATGATTTGGCAATCAATTCTCTCCAATTCTCTGTTTTCTGTCTCTCTTAGGGCATCACTCAATCTCAGGCCTGTCCACTCTACAATGTTATCTTCCCACCTCTTCTTCTGTCTGTTTCTCTTCCTCCCACCTTGTACTGTCCCCTGTAAGATTAGTTTGGATAGTCCATTTGATCTTGTGACATGGCCACATCAAAGCCACCATACCACCAACTAAAATACATTCTGCCTGTTAATTACTTATGTTTAGCATTTAAGATGTTTATATTTCCTTTTATACTGTTTTTTAAACCTGGAGTTCGAAAAATTGAGGTGAATACTCTGCGTCTCCAGCGCCTCCTAATTTTATGACCTTGTAAACATGATCCGTGTGAGGTGCCATGAAGCTGATGTCATCTGTGTTGTATTGCTCTGTCCTGTCCAACGGTACTGATACAACCCTAAAGAATTAACTGGACCTTAAGCAATGTACAAACAAACAAACTGTGGGGCGGACTATAAGACAACAACAAGCGTTAATGAAAAGAAAAACAAAAGTAATCATACAAAAACAACAAAGAAAACCAAACCAAATGAAACAATAACATATTTACAAACTGAACTGAATTTGACAATAATTATGATTATTCACAGCAGTGTTAAATTTTCACAAGTTCCCTTTTGTTCAATTGACAACCAACGCTCTTTAGCCCACTAATCACTATTCAATGGGGGATATTAATTTATGAATACAATTTAGCACTCTGGCATGCTGCAATAGTTTTGTTTTATGATTCAGTCACTAACAGCACAAACGTGAATATCATAAAAAGGCCTCATGTTTGTATGAATAAAAAAAAACAAAAAAAAAAAACAAAGTAGAATTCAAACTGTTTTCATTCACCATTTCCATGTAAATTGTAAGCTCTATTTCACAATGTTAACCCAAAACAAATGTGCAAAAATACCAGCATTATTGCAGGGAGTCATTTTTCTACACATTACACAGTTGCTATGTTGTCTGTGTACCTCCCTTGACCTGCTCCGCCACGCAGCCGCTTGGTGTCGCCGTGGTGTCGCTGACGTCACTCGTTTCGCATAGAATCGTGTTATGATTTTTCTTTGTAGTATACCCATATTATTTGCTTCCATTTAGATAACCAGAACGGAGACGCGCCACAGGCATTGGCGCTCGCATGTACAGATACAAATGCCTGTGGCATACTTGTATTCTAGTATGTTAGCAGAGAGAGGGACGCTGTTCTAATTCAGAGAGATACGGGCGCCTGTGGTCTAGGCCTATGTACACACGCATGGATGCAGTCTAGTCGGCAATATTCATGCAGTTGTACCCCTTTTATCGCGATATAGACTTAATAATTATTATCATGAACTTATACCAAAAAGTGTTACATGATTACTTTAACTTTATATATTTTGTACATGTCATCCACCCCCCCCCCACTCCCCCTCTTTTATCCCTACCCCCCCCCCCCCCCTCTCTTCCCCGAAGAAACCGCAGGGTGTGGGTACAAGGGAAGGCAGATATTTATGTCCGTATCTTAATTTATTATTTTTGCATTTCCAGACAAGTGGAAATATCTTGAAATAGTCTGGATTCAGAACAAGCCAAATGTCCCTCTGGCGCTTGAAGCCATATCTCAAGAACAACTTAAAGGATTTTGGCAAAACTTCATAGGATCATTATTTAGGTTAGTGGACTGCACCCCGTGCCATCATATCTGCTGTACAGCAACGATCAATGTCGCTGGAGTCATTTTGTTGTTAAACGCGTTTTGCTCAATATGTCAACAACAACAACAACAACAACACGGCTAAAACTATTTCGTTTATTTTATTTTTATACAGGTACTTCAAATCATGAGCCGTCCTTCAGTAGCAGTCCCGTTGTCGGCCAGTAATTGATCAATCGGTCCGTCCGTCTCTTCAAATTTAACTTGTTTTGTGTGTGTTTAGAACACACTTTTGGCATTATCTCAAGAACACATATGAACCGAAATTCATCATTTTTACTGTGTGCTTGCTTTACTGCTGAGCATGTTGGATTATTCGTATTTGTACTTTCTCAAAGGTCAGGACGCTTCATCATTTTCTAAACACGTTTTAATTGGTTGGTTGACTGTTATAATAACGTCATCTTCATCGAGATGATAAGATGACCACGTTTTACGCTGTATATCTAACAAATTAGTTGGCTTATTGAAATTTTATTTTATTTATTTATTTTATTTATTTATGTTTATTTATTTATTTATTTTGCTTGCAGATAGTTCGGATCGTGGCCTACCACTCCTTTTGCTTCTTTATATAGCCGAGCGGAATATTTGGCTCCCAACTCTTGGCCACTACTATGAATAACAAGGCCCAACCCGAACTGTTATTTTTAATTATTCCTCGTAAGCTGGACATCAAAAATTGTTTGCATTGCAAGGTTGGAAGCGTGTTGAGAGCACATAGGATTGCCGGCTACTAGTGTCACCACACTCTCTGCACGTCACTGCCGCAAACCTGCATAAAATGCCAGCCGACAATTTAGTCCTGCTCACCCCAAGAAGCGGAAAACGAAGAGTCGTGTCGCCTTGTCATGCCTAATCCAAGGGTTCAAGCACACACCCAAGCATTTTGCACAGCATGCTGGAGCCACGTACCCAAGGCCAGACTGACAGCAATAAAACCATGGACTCTATATGTAATATAGTGTCCATGATGAAACAAACTCCCTCTGGCAGCTCAAAGGGGGACAACCTCTCCCAAGCTTGACTATATGTGGCCTCTCTTAAACCAAGTCCAAAAAAAATCGCCAAGAAAATTAACACTTTTGAAGAAGCTTATTTTCTCTGCTATGTATGTGTGTCTGAAAAACACAATTAAATGGCTTGCCATCAACTCTGACGAACTGTGGAACTCCTTCCAGGAACAACAACACAACATTAATAAAAACATCCCCAATAAAACCACACCCCAATGAGTTACGCCGTCTTTTCAGGAGGAGCGACCGCAAGCATAAGCAGTGGAGGAAGATATAGGCACTGAGAAACTGCGGACGGAGTTCCTTTATCTCTGACGTGGTGTCCAGAAAAACTATATGTTGGGCAGATCTTTGAGACGACAACCTTAAAGACCTCCGATGCCCCCTCCTCCAAACGATTCTGGACGTAAATAAAGCGCCAGCGTGCCATCTCATCTGGAGTCCCGCCACTGAAGAGGAATGGCCAGCTCATCACCGACCCAAGGAAAAGGCTGAACTGCAAAACGACCAGTTCCACAAAGCTTTCAGTAACGGCCTGTCCTATACCCCTGATGAGTTCCAAAGTAAGTGTCATATGCCCAACTCAAAGGACTACTACCCAGAAATGACCAAATCATCATATCGGAGGCAGGTGTAGAGAAACTCCTGAGGTCGCTCCACCAATTTAAGGCCCCAGGACCAGATGAATTATCTCCAAGAGTCATGAGAGAGCTGGCTTCACAGATTGCCCCTATCCTGGCCACCCTCTGTACCTCATCCCTGGATTCAGGCATTGTACCCTTAGACTAGAAATCTGCGATCGTGGCCCCAGTTTTAAAAAAAAGGTGGCAGCAGAATGATCCAGGGAGTTTCACTCACCAGCGTGCCATGCAAGTTCTTTGAACACATATTGGTCAGTTCTATGATGTCCCACCTATAAAACAACGGCATCCTCACACCGCAACATTCGCCTAGTCCCCTATACGCATAGTGTCTGGGGACGTTAATCTACCCACTAACTAACTAACCGCAGCAGTACGGCTTTCGTCGAGGTAGGTCCTGTGAGTCCCAGCTGCTGGAATTCACGGAAGAGCTGTGGGACAATATGGAGCGAGGCCTCCCAACTGATGTCGTGGGGATGGACTTCGCGACAGCCTTCGATAAAGTCAACCACAGCCTTCTGGTACACAAGCTGGACCTATACGGCATAAGGGGGATCCAACAGATGGATTGCTGGATTCTTGGAGGGACAGATCCAGTCCGCTGTCATTGATGGCTCACGTTCTGACCCTTTCAGCGTGATGTCTGGTGTGCCTCAAGGCAGCGTCCTTGGCCCCTGTCTCTACATATATATATAGACACGATTGTCTTCCCCTTTAGATTATTTGCTGATTACACCGTCCTCTACCGACCCAGCGCCCAAGCTCAAAATTAGGTTGCGTTCCAGAGGGACCTCCAGGCCCTAGAAAAATGGGAGGATGTCTGAAACACGAAATTCAACGCAAATGCAACGTCATGAGAGTATCAAAGAAGAAGGAACATGCTCAGCCGCCCAAGTACACATTGCATGGCAACACCCTTCAGCACGCGTTCTCCTCAAGATACTGGGAGTCACCGTGCAGACAAACGGCAAGTGGGACGAGCATGTCAAGAAGATCTTCGGCAACGCCAATTCCATCAAAGGCTTTGTGAGGCGGAACCTGAAGACTAAACAGAGACGTGTAAAAGAACAGGCCTAAAAAGCCACTGTTCGTCCTCATCTGGAGTATGCCTCAATGGGCTGTGATCCCACACAGCAGACTCTCATCTCTAATATTGAGGCTGTCCAGCGTAGAGCAGAACGCTTTATCATGAACAATTACAAGCCAACAGCAAGCGTGTCGCCAATGCTGGAACAGCTGTAGAAAAGAAGAACAATAGCCAGACTCTCTACCTTCTACAAGAACCACCACAACTTCCTCCATATTAATTGCAAAAATCTAAAACCTCAGCCCCCAGGAAGTCGGCGAGGGAACAGCTTGCAGTACTATTTATCGCACCGACCACCGCCAATTATCATTCTTCTCCCGGACCATCAAAGACTGGAGCTTTTTGCCTGATGAGGTCGTCCAGGCTCCATCCGTAAGCGCCTACTTTGCGAAGTCCTCTCTCTGGGTTCTCTCAGCTACTTCAACCTCATCCCTCCCTCCCCCCCCAGCACATCCTCATTCTCTTACTCCTCTCTACTGGTCACAAATCATCAATGGCACATTGCCCTAGTACACAACAGCAATGATCTCAGTTATAGATCGTGATTGTCTTTTGGAAGAATCTTGTTTAAATCTAGTGAGTCTGAGGAAACTTTTGTATACATTTCCAGACATCTGACAATACTTTGAAATAGATATATAGATATATATCCGATCCTATCATATCCCCTAACTCGAAAGTCGTTGGGGCACCACAGATGATCGTGTAACCAGCGTATTACATCAGTTCTATATCTTTCTGTCTTCAGCAAACCTCATACTTCGCTCAATGTCAAGCCAGTCCATTCTCGAATGTTGTCCTCCTACCTCTTTTTCTGTTTCCCTCTTCTTCTGTCTCCTTGCTCTGTGCCTTACAGGATGGTTTTTGCAAAACCTGATGCTCTGGTGAGGTGACCATACCATCGGAGTTTCCGTTTCTTAACCACTGAGAGCATGTCATCGTGTTGTCCAATGGCTTGTGTGATGGTCTGCCGGATTTAATCGTTGGTGTTGTGCTGGATACCACGTAGGGGCCGGGAGGCTCAGTTGGTAAGAGCGTCTTGCTAGTAACCGAAAGGTCGCTGGTTCGAATCCCGGATTGGTCAACGTGTGATCATATTATTTTCCCCTTTACCAACAACTGGCCCGCTGGTGTCAGTATAAATCGGTCAAGTAGTTCATCTATATGCGAAAGTGTCGTGTGACTATAATCTACATACAAACAAACTGGATACCACCTCATCTCCATTGTTTGTATTCTTCGTTGTATGACTGCTTTGAAGGTCATTGTTTCCCAAGCGTATAGGAAAATGGAGATGACAAGTGAGTGCAGCAGCCTTACCTTGGAGTATAGACTGGTGATCCTTTCTTTCGAAATTGATTTCAATCTTGTAAGGCCAGCAGTTGTTTGTGCGATCCTGAAGAGGACTTTGTGTCGGGATCCATTGTCTGATAAAACGGCTCCTAAATATTTGAAGCTAAGCACTGTGTTGAGGGATGTGGGTATTGATGCCATTGGTGTTGTTGATCATCATTTTGGTCTTCTCTGCACTTATTTCCATTCCAAAGGTTCTGGAGGTGGTGTCAAGCCTCTGTACCAGCTGTTCAAGTTTTTGTTCTTCTCCACCCAATCCATCAATGTCATCAGCAAAACAGAGGTTGGAGATTGCTCTATCCCCTATGCTGACTGTGCCTTAGTGATCTGCAAGGGCATCTGACATTATGCCCTCTAGGAAGATGTTGAAGAGTGTTGGAGAGAGTAGGCATCCTTGACGCACACCGATTGTTGTTCGACGTTCTGAACCAGTTCCCGATAGCGCTGTTGTGGAGGACTGGTAGCCTGGTCATACAGGCTTTCGATGACTTCAATAATGTTAAGGCTGATGTTGTACACTCTCATGGTTGCCCACAGAGTTGCATGCCAGACTCTGTCAAACGCTTTATTGAAGTCTACAAACACGTGATATAGGTGTCGTTGGTGCTGTAGTAATTTTTCGCAGATTATTCTGAGATTGAAAATCTGTTAAGTGGTACTTCGCCCTGCCCTGAAATTTAAGCCTGCATGTTCTTCAGCTAAGATTTGTTCAGCCTGTGGTTTCAACCTAGATGTTGAGTATTATTTTCAGGAGGACCTTGCTGTGATGGTTGATTGTGCGGTCATTTTCACACCCTATTATGGGCGTGTAAGCGGCTAAAAAGCAAGTGAGTTCAAGTCGTCACGGGCTCGATATAGCAGCTGCGGTTGGTGTCTCTAATGCAGCAACTATCACTTTAGCTAGAATACACGAAGGCGCTCGACCATTGTTTCCTATGAAGTTTGGTCAAAATCCATTCAGTGGCTCCTATAGGACCGACGGACCGAGGTGGGAGGACAACATTCGAGATTGGATTGGTTAATTGACACTGAGCGAAGCCGTGAGGGTTGCTGAGGACAGAGAAAGAACTGATGTAGTACGCTGGTTAAACGATCATCTGTGGTGCCCCAACGACTTTCGAGTAACGGGATAGATTACGATAGGATAGGCCGGACAGAATGACCGATCCATATTTGGCTCGTTCTGATTCCCAACAATTTAAACTATTTCCATATGTTTTCTGGAAATAGATAAGGATATTAGGCCTATCTGAAAATGCCCCCCAAAAACCAAATGATGTAGACCTCGGACATTTGCTGACGCGAGGAGCCCACAGCGTACCTGAGATTCGCGAAGTATCACTCACAATACTTTCTTTGGAGAAAAGCAAACAAAAGCCTCATCGAGTCTTAGCTACATAGTGTGGACTGGGAGTAAAACGTTTGAGGCCTATATCACGTCTGGATTGTTCCGGATTTCACTGATGATCACTGGCCTTGACATTGGTACCTCGACAGTTTTTTTGTGTGTGACGTCATTGCGTCGTCGTGGAAAAAAACGCAAAGTTACCACCTGTTATTGATTTTAAATTATCTTCAAACTACTGTATTATGTTTTTATATAGGAAATGTTAGAGCCATGTACACATAATTGCAAAAAATAAAGCGTAGAGAATAAAAGCATTTTCCTAATTAGTGTCATGTGACCGACAGAAACCAATCAACCGCATTTTGTAACTTCGTCGTGGCCGTGGAGAAACCTTCGGCGAACAAAGGGTTTAGATCATCTCTAGATTTCATAGATTTTTTTTTTTAGATCATCGCCAGGAACGTGCAAAAGGTTCAGTAAATTATAGTTAAACTGACGATTATTGTTTGGAGTATAGATTTTACAACTAGTACCGATTTTACGGCTTGGAGCTGTTTTACGGAAAGTGGCTGAAATTACCATCGTGGCTGAAACTACCATCTTTATACCGATGGCAATGGCGGCAGTGCCAGTGTCGTACACTGTTGATGTGACTGGTAAGTAAAACATTTCTCTTTTGAAGGACAAAAGCAGTTTATTAACATTCATTATTTGTTTAACAATTCTATTAACCAGTAGTTCGTTCGAAATTATTTTTATTATCCAGTGAACTACTGGATAAAAGTTCAAAGTTAAGGTTGTATCAATTATCAAACTAGAACTAGGTAGGACCACTTATTTTTTCAAAATTACTCTATCAAATTGAAATTTGCAGGAATAGTAAATGCTGATGAGCTATGAAAAACTGCAAAATATCATAGCTGTATCTCAAATAGAATAGGAGATACGGCCGCCTGAAGTTAGCAGAAAATGTCGCAAAAGGGCAAATTGCGCATAAAGGCATATTTCAAAATTCATAAAAAATTCAAAATTAAAGATAGAGTACTCAATTTTTGTACTCTTTTTGTCACCACTATTGCCATTTAGTTGAATTTTTTTTTAGACCATACTAATGTTAAATAGCAGAGGTACACTGGTTCAAAAATGACATTTTATGCAATTTCAGCGATGGAAACGGTCACATTTTCACACGACAGGGTAGCTTTGAGAAATCATAGGAAATTAATGGCTAATTACAGATTCCTGAAAACTTGCATGACTATTGTCATTAGTATGGACTTGTACTCTCAATGGTTTTCTTATTTCTTAGATGCCAAATGCCATATATATAGTGATATGAAAATGATATTTTGTGCAATCAGTGCAAAATCACCCCAAAAATAAAATTTTCTGATTGACTTGAAATTTGCTGTATATGTTGGTATTGATGTCAAATGAAAGTATGCAAAATATTAAGATAGTGTGATCAATAGAATAGTAGATACATGGCTTGAAGGTTGGACAAAATACGTACGATGAGCAAATTGAACAAACGGCCATTTTTAAGAACTTATATTTTATTTAATACTGCAGATATAAGTCTGCCAATTGCTAAAATGTACTGTCTGTATTACTGTCATTGGCCTAATTTTTTCTCAAAGCAGGCAAACTACTGTGGAAAAAATTATTATGGTTCAAAAATGGCCTTTCGCGCAGTTTTTGCAATGAAAATACGAAAAATGAATTTCACCAATTTAACTTTATTTTATCACAAACACTTTTCTGGGTCATTTTCAAGTAAAGATGCAACAAAATGTGTTAAAAAAAAGTTACAAATAATCATACACACCTTATTATTACAATTATGATTTATTTATTATTCATTTATTATTTTGGCAGCTGTTAAAAAAAAAACACACGCGCGCCCACACACACACACACAAGTGTCCAAGGCAGCAGAAGTGGAGGAAAATAACAGTTCAATTCAAAAAGAAGGTCAATCTTCTTCCTCAAGAAGGCCTGAATGTTGTCTGCCTGGGTCTTTGCAGAACGCCACTGGTACATGCAGGTTTGAATGAAGTGGCACACATTATGCGGTGGAAGACCTGAAAACAACGTGAAGTATTTTTTTAAAGTAACCAAATAGGTCAAGTGCACACACACTAATTTAATTATTACGAGACTGGAGAAGAAAAAGAAGATTGTGGCAGCAAATCAATCTATCACTAGATTGCTTCGCTTAATATCAAAAAGGGTGAGTGCAAAAAACAATAGGTAGTAAAAGTAAAAATTGCAAAAGAACTGAGATAAACGATCATACAGGGTGGAGTTGTATACCTACAAGCTGAGTCCATTGCATTTGGCACTAACAAAATATACATTTTAAAAACTTTCCTTATGTATCAATGCTGTAAAAACAGCAGAACAATAACGTAGGTAGCTACCTAAAGATTTACTGTATGGGTCGAAAGCTTGCAAGCAAAAGCAAAATGAAACTGCATTAGGCCTACGTGGCTAATGTCAACAAAGAGTTATCGTTCTTGATTGCATTTGAATTTAAAAATAAAATACTTGTCGCACATTTTAGGTCGAGAAAAAATTTTATATATTACAATTAATATGTAATATTTCGACACAAAATGATTGCTGATTATTTGGTGTACTGAATAAGAAACCGTGCGATCTTACGAAGACAACTGTTCACTTGCACTACCACAAGAAATGTCTGCCATCGACTCGATCATTCTGTGACAAATCTTTCGCCAAATACAAAGGATACATACCAAACAAAACAAGCAAATATTCATTCAAATACCAATTTAATTTAAAAAAGAACTATCGAAGAGTACTTACTCAGAATTGAACGGATCGAGTCCAAAGTTTCTGTACTTCCGTTAGCACACAAACCATCCACGCCGATCGCCATTGAGCTTGCTCTGCGGGGTTCACCGATTTTCGGGTCACGGATCTTCCGCCGCTAATACTTCCGGGTCATAATTTATACCATTAAAAAGAGCAAAAAAAGACCTTTCTTTGCATATATGATACATTATAATTCGTTTCGGGGCAACGAAAATATTTAAAGAAGAAAGTGATACCTCTGTTTTAACTTAATATTTTGCCTTGAAAAAAATAAAATATTAATACGAAACAGCCATGACGTTACAGCCACGGAAATAAGCTTTCCATCGGTATAAGATTTATTCTGATTGGTTGAGAGGCGGAAGATCCGTGACGCTTTTTTGGGGAACACCCAAACGTTCTGCTAACTTGACCCAGATGAAAAACATGGCCACGGGAAAATTTTCCGCTTCAAGGCACTGCAGTCATTGCGTTCTAGTGTAGCGATTGTAGTTATTGCAGTGATCAAAATACACGGAAGGCAAATAAAACTATTGTGCTTTTAGAAATTTAATATTTTAAACAAATCTGTGCATTATGGTTGAAGAAATTGCGTTTTGAAAATGGGTGAATTCCACTGTGCACAGCGTGTGTCGCCACATCGCTCATAGTAGGTGGTCCTACCTACTAGAACTAGAACTTAAGAAGTAGCCTAGGTATTACGGACGAAAATTTTATTTTGGTTCAGGATGTTTTATTTTGTTTTTATTATATAGTACAAACCTTTAGAAGATTAAAAAATTTTAAATGGTTAAAATCGGTCAATATTAAGGCACTCATTAACTGTTCAAAGTGGGTAACCCTCACACAAAAATAAAACTCGTTTTTCCCAAAAGTGGCTCAAGTGTCTAAAATTAATACAAAGTGCATAAAAAGGCACTGTATTTATACAACAAAATGCAGAACAATCTAGTATGCTCAGAAAACAAAAAATTTTGACAGTTTTAGCAGAATATACGAAAATAAATATGCATTTATATATATTCATAATTCATAATAATTGTTCGACAATATGAAGATCTTTTTGGGAGTTATGGAGTAAAATACAACCAAAAAAAAAAATACATTGCAGTGATGTCCCGAGGCCTCGGACATCGGTCATGGTCCGATTCGTTTGGAAAATGACCGAATGCAAACACCTGTGTCCCGTCAAATGTCCGATTCTATTGCAAAATTAGCGGTCATTGTCCGATAGTATTATGACTAGAGCGGTCACTGCAAGAAACATCTGTACAAACTGGAGTGTCAAAGCCGTTAAAACGAGTTTGAATAGTGGACAATGCTAGACTATTATCACTCTTTAGTACATTCCGTCGAACAACAAAAGGCCGCAACCCTCGACACTTTTGAAAGGGAAATAACCGACACCATACTTCCTCTGCAACGATCTTAAAGAAGCACCATTAATCGGTTCGCTTCACAATCTGAATGTCTTATTGCTTTTATGTAGTCAGGACATGTCCGATTAGTTTTATGATTTAGGACATTTTGTCCTGTTGCCCTCTAATTCTAGGAACACCACTGACATTGAAAGCCTAAATTGTGTTTAAGAGTTATAACTTGGGACCTGTAGACAATCAAGGGACATTAACCCTCTTACAAACCTAGTATTACTACTGCCGTGCTGATGTACAAGAATAACTACTAGTAGTAGGCCTAACTCACTGGAGAATTAATTATGCAAAACGAAGACCTTGCAAAATTCACAGAAATAAACATAAAAGAAGAAAGAACATTGTTTTGCAAACAAAACTCACCCCTGGAGTTGACATAACTTCATAACTTAATGTGAAACGCATGAGTATGGTAGTGCTTCTGCTTGCGGATCTGAAGGTCCCGGGTTCGAGCCCTGTCCGGGCCATTGTGTTGTGTCCCTGGGAAAAACACTTTACTCCCGTTTCCTACTCCTTCGGATGAGAGTATAAACCGAGGTCTAGTCTGTGTCGCATGCACTCCATCATAACGGACTTTAAAGATCCTGACGCTCATGTCCTAGATGGGTGAGTGCCGGTAACAAGAACATACCCAGCATTTGGCTGCAGAGTCCTCAATAAGCTGAGGGTGGCAGCCCCCAACAAAAGAAGAAGAAGAATGCGTGTGTGCGAAGCCGTGACAACGAATGAAAACATGGCGGCGACTTGTCGTGTGGTCTTGAATTTTGTATAATTTGAAAGGCTTTACGCTCAAAAAGTTCATTTTTTGCTGTTGTATTATTTAAAAGACACCTCAGGTTACCTAATAAAACACAAATTACAGCCAAGCAATTTTTATAAAGGAAAAACAAAAATGCCGACGAAACCGGAAGGGGCGTAACCTTTGGTCGTGGGGAATTTAATTCTTTACATTTTGAAAGGCTTTACGCGCCGAAAGTGTACTTTTTTTGGTTGTATTAGATTTTTTAAAAAATCAGGTTACATAATAAAACATAAATTACAGGCATGCAATTTTTATAAAGAAAATTTTTATTTTTATTTTACGAAGTTGAAGCTGCTCCCCCCAAAAAAGGTAGTTGCAGTCCTGCGCCAATGTCTCCCCTTTCGTTATTGGTCATTTGTTTTAGAAAGAACCACTATACATAGCCGTTTGAGACCGTAAAGCGTAATCTGACCCTGGTATCAGCGGTAAAATTAGAGTTAGGTTTCCCGGAAATCTCGATCCGCTCTGAAGAGTTACCTTCTCTTGCATCCGTAATACCTACTAGAAGTAGAACAAGTTTAAAAAGTGCATTCGGAGTTCGGTAGGTGTTAGTCTGTTACTTACGCCACGGACGAAAATTTTATTTTGGTTCAGAATTTTTTTTAGTTTGTTTTTATTATAAAGTACTGACTTTTAGAAGATTAACAAAATTTAAATTATCAAAACTCGGGCAATATTAGGGCACTCTTCACATAAAAATAAAACGCGTTTTTCCCAAAAGTGACTCGGCCTTGGGTGTCGAAAATTAATACAAAAGTGCATAAAACTAAAAAAGGCACTTTATTTACACAGCAAATTGCATTACTCTCTAGTAGGCTCAGAAAACATAATTTTTTGCCAGTTTCAGCAGGATAAACCGTAACGCAAATAATTATGCATTTATATACATTAATAGTTCATACTAATAGGTAGTCAAAAGCCATTTTTAAAAAATGATTTTCTCATCACAAAACTGACATAGATTTAAAGAGCTTTTCATTCTGAACACAGTGGTATATTTTTTTTCCCCATAGGACAAATAGGTAAAAAGTTATTAATGTTTGAAAATGCCGAATGTTGGTGTTTTTTTGGCAACGTTTTGGAATTGAAGAAATTGACAACTTTGGAGTCTCAAAGTGAAGCCAATATTGATACCAGGAAGCTGATTTTTGACAGGTAACCCCTTCATATGTTATACTCCAAGCCCAATTTTCTTCAGGCCTCTCCCATGTAATGTTCAGCCGTTTTGGTGCTTCAAAGTTGGGAAATCATCAAATTCGCAGTGCGCGCCGGCAAATTATAGGCCTACTGGTGTGCTACTACGCTCAGCACGCGTGTCGCTTAACAGGCCTACGAGTACGCAATGACCGCAAGAATTCCCGAACACCGTTTGGGTAGGCTTTTCTACGGCAAAGCGCTCCGCGATACAGTAATGCACAAATTAATAAATACCCTAGTTTTATAAAGGAAAGTCTGCTCTTTATTTCTTGCTAAGTTTTAAACTTCTAGTTAAAATCAAACTTACATCAAAACCGCTTTATCCACTTTGTTCGGCTCGTAACAAAACTTTTACACACGAGAGCCCCACAATACCTATATGTAAATGAAGCTAAGTATCCGAACTGCTCATTGGTTCTTATTTTTAGGCCATCCAATGAAGTATCGCAAAGCACTTAGACTTTGAAACGAGCCCCTCTCAGCAAACGACGCTGACAACTTTTTCCGCACCGCCATTCAGCGCTCGGATAGGGGCGTATTCAAAAGCTGTTTTCTCGGAATCTTTCGCATAAACATGCATTAAAAACAACACAGATGTAAAGATAAAGCTTTCAATTTTTATTTGAATACAGCCACTGTTCGTTTTGATGCAGTTTTACATTAATAATAAGTGTTGAAAGTGAAGTGAAAACTGAGTCAAAACTGCCGACCGGACAAGAGCTAATGAAAGGCTTGGAGTACCTAATACTAATTAATTGTTCGACAAGATGATCTTGTTGGGAGTTCTGGAGTAAAATACTGCAAAAAAAATTATACATTATTAGCCTAAATTACGTTTAATAGTTATAACTTGGTACCTGTAGACAATCGAGCGACTTGAACCCACTTACAGACCTATTATTACTACTGCCGTAGGGTGCACGACGATACGCCTGTCAATTCGCCTCAGTCAACTCGCCTGAACAGTCAAGGGTTAGGGTTATAATATATAATAAAATACCCGCTATCATATTTAATACCGCTAACACAATACAAAACGATTAAGTTGTGCATTCAAAAACACATGTAGGGCAATTGAATTGAGATGTTGCGAATTGACTGAAAACGAGGTGAGGGGAATCGCCGTTAGGCGAATCGTCATACACCCCTGCCGTATTAACGACTAATGTACAAGAATAACTTCATGAACTACTAGTAACTTACTCGAGAATAAATTATGCAAAACAAAGATCTGGCAAAATTCGCAGAAATAAACATAAAGGAAGAAACACATTGTTTTGCAAACAAAGCTCACCCTTGGTGTTGACATGACTTCCTAACTTTATGAAACGCACAAGTTCCAATCTGAATGTGTGTGGGAAGCCAAGACAACGAATGAAAATATTATGTTTACCACCCGGAAGGGGCACAACCATTCGTCATGAGGCCTAGAATTTTGTATACTTTAAAAGGCTTTACACTCAAAAAGTGTAATTTTTGTTGGTTGTATTCTTCAAAAAGACGTCAGGTTAACTAATAAAACAAAAATTCAAGCCAAGCAATTTGTATAAAGCAAAAATTAAAAAATTTGTTAACGAAGTTGAAAATTCTTCCCCACAAAAAGGCTGATTAAA
Source organism: Oncomelania hupensis (assembly GCA_036898135.1). Taxonomy (NCBI): domain Eukaryota; kingdom Metazoa; phylum Mollusca; class Gastropoda; order Littorinimorpha; family Pomatiopsidae; genus Oncomelania; species Oncomelania hupensis. Next base: position 54,669,685 of record CM072518.1, on the reverse strand, counting down.
TTCCACATGTTGACTGGAGACAAATTTGGATATGAATGTCAGTTGTGTGGATCTCTATATTAAATTTGTCTGAGTTGAGTGCATTTCAGTTTAATGTAGTTTGCAGACAAGCAGCATTAAAGCACTTAGTTGTAAAAAAAAAATTTAAAATGATACCCTGCCCTTTGACTAGTTTTAAAATCATAATTTAGTGTAAAAAATATTTTTAAAAATTAATAGCTGCCTCGTAGTTTTAAAATCTTTTTTTTTCTTTTTTTTCCCTTTCTTAATTAATTTAGGTTTGTGGAATAATTGTCATGTTTGTTTTTGGTGTTTTTTCCAGGTCTGGCAGACCAGGCATACAGAGACTACAGAGCTGGCAATTATGCCCAAGCAGAAAAAAGCTGTTTGACCTTGTTGCATATGGATCCTGAAAATACCAGCCTTCTGTTGCTGCTTAGTTCCATCCATTTCCAGACGGGATCCCTAGAAAGGTAAAGTGAAGAAGTCGTGCGTTAATTTGTAACTCATAAATGACCCCTTAAGTTAAAAAAGACCAAGTCGTTGGCTCTATGTATGGTTCATGTCATAGATACTGAGGTCCAGATTCGGCTCATTGTAGTCCGCTTGACTTTAAAACAATAACTAAATTCATCAAGGTGGCAGGAAGAGATGTTTAATTATTTGTAGGAAATAAAAAAAAGAAAGAAAATTTGTGATGTTGGTATCTATCAGTATCACTGTATGACATATAAAATGAAGACAAATCACGTCAATTTTTATAGACATGCCAATCAAGAAAAGGTTATATTTGCTTTCAGAAGTTTTATTGGATAATGTAATTTGAATTTGTTGTGTTTACGAGTGATAATAAAGACTGAGTGACTGCATCTCAGATAATTCTGATATACAGCAGCTGTTCTGTAAGAAAGAGGAGAAAGTGGAAGGTGATGTCAAATAAAATAATTGGTTTGATTCCAGGCCCATTTTTCACCCTTTTTTGTGTGTTAAAAACTGAGTAATGTTTACAAAATACAATCTTTGTTGGAACAGGTCAGCATACTTCAGCAAGCTGGCAATAAAGTATAACCCTTGCCTAGCAGAGGCCTACTCCAATTTGGGCAATGTGAAGAAAGAGCAGGGACAGCTGCAAGAAGCCCTACAGGATTATCGACAGGCAGTGTCTTTGAAACCAGACTTCACTGATGGCTACATTAACTTGGCTGCAGCCTTGGTTGCTGCTGGCGACCTTGAACAAGCTGTGGCCGCCTATGTTACAGTCTTGCAAGTCAAACCTGTGAGTATATTTTAATGCATAGCATTGTTGTGTTAGGTATCATTATCAATTGCACTTGAGTATCATCAGTCAACAGGAAATTTGACTTGACTTATTTTGTGCGATTCACGAAATAAAAAAATTAAATTGGTACAGAATTTAGTGTGCAGTTCTTTGCATGTAAAATGAACAAAGGTTTCATATTTGAGAATGTTTTGGATTTGAAATTAGATATATTCTTGCAAGGCATCTTTAATTATTAAACCTTAAAAATGCGTCTATAGGCATATGAAATTGAATGTTTACATTGTTTGTCGGCAGGATCTGTATACAGCACGAAGTGACCTTGGAAACTTGCTGAAGGCATTAGGGCGGTTGGATGAGGCCAAGGTATACAGTGATATCCATCCTTACATTTGTGACTACTACAGTCTTGTCTTGTGATATAGCTTGGTGTATTTAACTGGGCCAGCTTTTTTTTTTTTTGCTCGATTGATATAGATGAATTGTACATACTTTTCTTGGATTGTTTTATGTTAAAATCAAGTTGGCCTTTTGAATGTAGGCAAAGCATTCCCAGCATTGCTAATATTATTAGACCATCTGTTTTCAGTTTGAAAACTGCTGCTGTGAGATACTAACTTGTTGGTTCAAATTTTTTGAGGATAGAAAAATAATTGGTGCCCATTTACTGGGAAACAGTTATTGCCTATTTTGCTTCTAAATAATTGTAATTTTTTAAAATTCAGCCGATTGCATTTTTTGTATGTATTTCACAGCAGTAGCTTTGTTTTGTTAACAAGGGTCAAAGGAGCTAAAGCAGTTTAAAAGACAATAATCAATATCTTCCAGCAATCTACTGAATTAAAAGAAAACTCTTTTTGATAAATTATCCAGCATTATTTTTAGAAGAAAAATGTGACCGTTTCTGTTCAGGCGATGTAATCTGTTTATGACTTCTGCTTTGGAGATTTGTTTTCCTACAGTTAAACAATTAATGCTAGATGCTGATGTTTTCTTTCATAAATTGCTGTGAACTTGTACCGATGTGGATACACCGTTTGTTTTTTCTTTTCTTTAGTTGTTTTTGCTGGAAGAATGTTGGTAATGTTTATCTCTTGAATTAATAGAGTTGAAATTTTTACAGACTTGACATCCAAATGTAAGCTTTTGCACTGAAGAAAATCAGAGTGATGGACAGTGGTATTACAGCTATGATCAGGCAGCTTAGCTTGCTGGGATCATGTTTGATTTTGGCATGGTTAATCACCAGAGTGACATATTAAAGCGTGAAATGACTTAGTAGTAGCTGTTGCCGTCTCTAGAATTTCAAAAGTGCGAAAGTTGCTGACTAATGATCCTTTTGGGAATGCTTTGAAGTAATATGCTAGGAGAAGAATTAAAGTAGTTAGTAAGTATAGTTACATTAGTAACAGTTTTCTTCATTGATAAAGTGAAAACATGATTTTCGTTGTGAATCATGTACTAATATCTGTTTTTTTTATCAAGTTTCTAGGTTGACTTGGTTTCCCATGTACCAGTAACTGATGGATATGTGGTCTGTTCCCATTGGAGTCCAGGCAGCTCCTATGAAGCCTAGAACACCACTGTGAGCAGAACTATCGAGGAGGTATTGTATGACGCCTGCGTAGCACTTTGCAGTGAGCGCTTCGCAAATAGACATGCATGGCGCGTGCGTAAGACTAAGCAACCCCAACCTTCTCTGTTGCAGGTAGAAGTGCATGAACACTTGTCTGGTCCCAGTGTTCAGTTTGTTGTTGATGTTGCAGTGTTGCCGCTGATGTGCAGCCTTGTTTACCCATTCCCATTTATACCCTGGGCAGGATCCAGCTGTAAGCAGTGTAATGATTGACATGTCTGCAAACTAGATGTAGAATGCAAGCGCAAGTCCTATTTACAGTCACGACATTATGTTATAATTTCCTTTGCTTCCATTCCCCTTCTTGATTCATATTGAATGATCAACTATTTGATCTAATCCAAAGACAGAAAAGCTATCCCATACACTAAACTGGGCTTTTGTGCAACAGTATGACTGTAAATAAACTTGCACATTCTATATGGCTCTGCTGACATATTTGACAAGTTTTGATGCACTAAAGCGTCTGTCCCTGCGCTAGCTTAGGGCGTTGCGCAATATATTCAGGACATGTGCCTTTCTTGCTCTTTCAGTTCATGGTAACATCATTATGTATGTTCCTTCAAGTTTGTTGTAAAAATACACACAAAGAACTTAAATGTTCATTTTTCTGAAGCAATTCTGTTGAGATTGGGTGTGCACTTCATTCAGTATCTTCTGAAAACTAAGCAACTGCAAAATATTTCACCAGTGCTCTGTTTTGCACAGTCTAGAGAATTTTGAGTCGTGTGTTGCATTTGGCAACACATGTTGCTTTCTTTGATAGAGATATTGAAGACAGCATATGTGCACTCACTTTCAGCAGTATTACTTGCCTGGTAAAATAAGTGAACATGGGACAGAAAGGGCAGGAACACAGTTGGTTGAGGGTTAACCTCTACGCGCATTGCGTTAACCTGGCAGATATGTTGCGTTAACATTGTAAGAGAGACTGCGCTTGGCGTTCTTCGTCTGTAGTCGGCCTGGTTCTAATAGTTCTTTTTGGTCCTTCCCCCTACTTTACCCTATGCAGGCATGCTACCTAAAAGCTATCGAGACGTGTCCAAATTTTGCTGTGGCGTGGAGCAACCTGGGCTGTGTCTTCAATGCTCAGGGAGAAATCTGGCTAGCCATCCACCACTTCGAGAAGGCTGTGACCATCGATGCCAACTTCTTAGATGCATACATCAACTTGGGCAATGTGCTGAAAGAAGCAAGAATATTTGACAGGTGTGTTCAGTTTAACATTTGATGTAGACTGTCATGGTTACAATTTTGCCAGTGTTGTGTGGTGCTCAAATATGTAATCAACATTCAGTAGAATATGCGTTGAATTAATCTATACGTAGCATGATAGCATCTGGATTTTCATATTGGTGTTGAAAACATGTTTCAGATCTGTGGATGCCTACTTGAGGGCATTGCTTCTCAGTCCAAACAATGCCACAGTCCATGGAAACCTCGCTTGTGTCTACTATGAACAAGGGTAAGTGTACTTTACATTTCTGAATTTAAAGAACGTGCAGAAATATTTATCTTTCGAAAAAGCCAGGTTTTTTAACAAAAAATGTGCAAGACAAGTCCTAAATAGGACAAAAATAATATATGATGCTGTCTCAAAAGGTCAACCTAGAAATGTGACATTGCAGCAAAAACTTGAAAAGTGACTGAGACTTGCAGTTTTGATGTTAATGTGTGGTCTTAAGCTTAAATTTCATAAAAATAACATTTTAAACAAAATGTCTTTTCTGTTTACAGAGATATGCTTGGTAATAGGGGTGAAGGTGGCATGTGTCGCGTGTGACAGTGGACAAAAGAAAATTTTTAATAAATTAAAGAAAATAACAGCTAAGCAATTTCCAAACACAGCCCAAGTAAGCATATTACTATTGAAGAAAAAGTATTAATTTACTTTTAGTATAAAGCATTTACCAGTACAAAATTTTGAAATGATAACTTTGTCCTGTCACACGCGACCAAACCATGAAGTTTATTTTTTCAAGAAAACAATCAAAACAACTTTAATAAATACCATCCATAGTTTATTTGCCAGTTTACATCTCAAGAAATAAGATATTTTACTATAAATTACTAAGTTCTATTTTAATAAGCATGTACCATCCCTATATTTATATATTTTGTCTTTGTCACAACCGACCCGTCACAACCAATGAACACTGAAATCATGAATTTACTTGTAAAAAGATGGTCATGGAAGAAAAAAGTAATTGCAGCATAAAAAAGTAAACAAAAAAGGACAATGCTTTTAAAGAAAATGTATAAATTTATTTCAAGTACATCATTATCAGTATAAAAGGGTAAAGTGAAAATGTTGTCCTGTCGCACGCGACCAAACCATGAAGTATATTTTTTCAAGAAAACAATCAAAACAACTTTAATAAATACCATCCATAGTTTATTTGCCAGTTTACATCTCAAGAAATAAGTTATTTTACTATAAATGAATAAAATCTATTTTAATAAGCATTTACCATCCATATACTATTTTTTTTGTCTAAAGTCGGTTGTGACAACTTTGTCTTTAGTAAAGACAAAGTTGTCACAACCGACATGTCACATCCAATGAACACTGAAATCATGATTAACTAGTAGAATTTTAAAAAAGTAAATTTGAGTAGAACACAAAAAAAGGTGAATGGCATATTTACTCATTTGCATATAGCAAAAGAAAGATTTAAATAAACTCTGCAAAACAAAGCAGTCAAGGAATCACTTCGTCTTTTATCACTAAAAGTAAAAAACGAAAGCAAATTTAAAAGCACGTGTTTTCATAAGTGCATCAAGTGCGAAAAATGAAAAATAGCATCTGTAATTTAATTTTTAACATAGAATAAACCAGTTTATGTTAAGATAAAAATATTTTCTTACAATATTGATAGACTCTTTGATTGGTCGTAACATGTGGTCGGTTGTGACAAGGAAAAAACAAAATCGATAGAGAAACACCAACCTGGTCTTTTCAAACCATCCATCTTGGAATGAAAACTTTGGATCGGAAATCTCAAGAGACTTTCGCTGTAACTATTTCCGTGTGAAAAGGTACTAATCGTCATCAATTTGTTAAATTTTCGGATTGGAAATGATGGTTACCGAAAGACAAAGGAATTACTTACGTTCAATTTACGATAAATTTACTATGAAAGAATTATTATTTTCCTACAAAAAAACATAAATTAGTGAGGATAAGTAATGTTTAATCTGTCAATGATTTTTTTCTTATTTAATCAGCATGGATGTTTAGCTATCTAAGAAGAAAGGCAAGCAACGTTGAGACAAAGTACGTCACGACCGATCACGTCATTTTTACAAACCCCCTAAACATAAATAAAAATGTTTTGCAAAGCTGAAAGACATTTAAAGTTAAAAATTAACATTAATGCAACACATCAAACATAAAAAGTTCATTTGTTTCACTCAATTTTATTGAAAAGGAGATGGAGTTTTTTCAGGTCACACAGAATGTCACATTCGCGCCAACAAAATTTTGTCAATTTTTTGTGGAAAAATAGCAATAAAAAACTTTTTTCAACCTTTGTGTGTGTAATGTTGATATATGTTAGTACCTAGTTATATTGCTTTTTTATAAATGCAAAGAAAAAGCTTTAATACATGACCGAAATATTTTTTTTTATGGTTCAAAGACTGCATGCTTCCTTTTGGTCACCTTTTGAGACAGCATCATATAAAAAATTTTTTTCCGTTCGTCTGTCCGCAAGGTCTGATGCACTGGTGACATGGCCATACCATCGGAGTTTTCATTTCTTCATCACTGTGAGCATGTAATAATGTTGTCCGATGGCTTGTGTAGTGGTCTGCCTGACTACGTCTTTGGTGATGTGCTGGGTATAGGTATAGGAAATGCCCAGAAGTCTTCTGTAGCACCTCATCTCCATGCTTTGTATTCTTCGTTGTAGGTCTGCTGTGAGGGTCCCTTTTTCGCAAGCGTATAGGAAGATGAAGATGATAAGGGAGCATAGCAGCCTTACCTTGGAGTGTTTCACTGCTGTATCTATAAATAGCATTGTCTCGTGAATCGTTGTCTCGTGTATGAGATTTCCTGTTCTTTCCGGTAGTGTGCAAAACATGGTGCATCTTTTTGAAAACATCGATAATCTTTGTGACAATGTTTCCAGGAACGAGAGAGAAGATTATATTAGCAGCTATTACTGACAGTGATGATTCGGAAAGTATTTTTGAGGGATTTGATGAAGGCAATCTTGTGCAAATTGATCCAAGCAAGAAAAGCGACTTGGATATTGAGTTCGAAGCATTGGAGAGTGATTGTGATGTGGACACTTTGATTTCTAGTCGATAATGATGTGCCACTGTGTTTATTTTTCTTCTGTTTTCCTAATGTTTGGATTTTAAAAATATGGATTTATGTGCAAGACGCTCACAACAAATCATGCATCTCTTGAAAGAATATCTTGAATTTAATTAAATTGGTTTTAGTTCAATATTTGTTTTACACAGAGTTGCCTCTGGAGCTGCATTTTTCTCATTAGGCAATGAGAGGGCGGTCTGCCTGAAAAATGGTTAAGGTCAAGGTCATTTTAGACCTTGCAAAAACATTTTTAAAAACTAGATTATCGTGAAGTGGAATGGCTGTTTATTTCACCCATAGTATGCTACAACATTGGGTTATTTGATCAGACATGCATGAAAGGTCATGTGAAGGTCAATGTCAACCCAAGATCAGTTTCATTTTTGCTTTATACAACTTTTGCTGTATTTTTTTTTGATAATACATGAGTGTATTTGGAGCTGGAGGCAAGGTCATCTTAAGGTCAAGAACATAGATCAAAGTCGGTATTACTTTGCATTTTAATGCATTTTTCTGGGCAGTCATTTTTATGTTAAATATTGCCACTTCCATAAGGGCAAGGAGCATGCGAGTCATATGGGCTTTGTCCTTTAGTTTAATTTGTGTGTGTATAAATGTTCTCCATAAAACTTGGAATGTAGATACCCAGTATCACTCAGACGTAACACAAGATCCTTTTTTAATGTATGGAATAATGGCTTTGTGGATGTGAGCAAATCATTAAAATACATATGCTTTTTGATTTCAGGAAAATCGACCTTGCTGTACAGATGTACAAACGAGCAATTGAGCTGCAACCTAACTTTCCTGACGCTTACTGCAACCTAGCCAATGCACTGAAGGAGAAAGGGCATGTGGACAAGGCAGAGGAATGCTATAATAAAGCTCTCCTGCTACAGCCCAGCCATGCTGACTCCCTTAACAACCTGGCCAACATCAAACGTGAACAGGGTCACACGGACCAGGCTGTAGCACTCTACAGCAAAGCTTTAGAGGTCAGTAGTTAATTGTGGATAATTGTTGATTTTTATAAGTGGTCTAGATTTCTTCAGTTGAAGTAAAATCTACTATACTATCTTCTTCTTCGGTAGACCAGTCTCCTACCTTTTTTTTTTTGAAAACTCTTCTCCAACTCCTCATTTGTGTATTAGGTCTGTTGGGTCCGCTTGAGAATATTGGACTCTTTCTGCCAAATGGTCATTAGGGCTTCCTATTATATTAGGTACTCCAAGCCCTTCATTAGCTCTTGTCCGGTCGGCAGTTTTGACTCAGTTTTCACTTCACTTTCAACACTTATTATTAATGTAAAACTGCATCAAAACGAACAGTGGCTGTATTCAAATAAAAATTGAAAGCTTTATCTTTACATCTGTGTTGTTTTTAATGCATGTTTATGCGAAAGATTCCGAGAAAACAGCTTTTGAATACGCCCCTATCCGAGCGCTGAATGGCGGTGCGGAAAAAGTTGTCAGCGTCGTTTGCTGAGAGGGGCTCGTTTCAAAGTCTAAGTGCTTTGCGATACTTCATTGGATGGCCTAAAAATAAGAACCAATGAGAAGTTCTAATACTTAGCTTCATTTACATATAGGTATTGTGGGTCTCTCGTGTGTAAAAGTTTTGTTACGAGCCGAACAAAGTGGATAAAGCGGTTTTGATGTAAGTTTGATTTTAACTAGAAGTTTAAAACTTAGCAAGAAATAAAGAGCAGACTTTCCTTTATAAAACTAGGGTATTTATTAATTTGTGCATTACTGTATCGCGGAGCGCTTTGCCGTAGAAAAGCCTACCCAAACGGTGTTCGGGAATTCTTGCGGTCATTGCGTACTCGTAGGCCTGTTAAGCGACACGCGTGCTGAGCGTAGTAGCACACCAGTAGGCCTATAATTTGCCGGCGCGCACTGCGAATTTGATGATTTCCCAACTTTGAAGCACCAAAACGGCTGAACATTACATGGGAGAGGCCTGAAGAAAATTGGGCTTGGAGTATAACATATGAAGGGGTTACCTGTCAAAAATCAGCTTCCTGGTATCAATATTGGCTTCACTTTGAGACTCCAAAGTTGTCAATTTCTTCAATTCCAAAACGTTGCCAAAAAAACACCAACATTCGGCATTTTCAAACATTAATAACTTTTTACCTATTTGTCCTATGGGGAAAAAAAATATACCACTGTGTTCAGAATGAAAAGCTCTTTAAATCCATGTCAGTTTTGTGATGAGGAAATCATTTTTTAAAAATGGCTTTTGACTACCTAATTATATTAGCAATGTAGGCATTTTATATTTATGGGTTTTGTTGATATTTTATAATGATGATTATATTCTATTTTGTTTTTGTAAACAGGGGTTCGATAAATTAGAGTATAGCCTCAGCATCCCCTGCTTGGGATGTCTTTATTGTAAAGTGACAGGCTGTTGGAGATCATTCAGTGTTACCACAAGCGTTGTTTCATCAGATCTTTTATCCGGATCAGGAGAAGTTACCCCTGATTTTGTGGTCCTGATTCGGCTCCTTGCAGTCTGCTGAACCCTGTAGGCAAAGAATAACTAACTTTTTTCTGAGGTGGTCCTGATTCGGCTCTTTTGCAGTCCACTGGACCTTGCAAGCAATGAACTAATTTCTTCTGCGTGAAATCTTTGTATGATAGACAACTACATCACAGTTTGACCAACCAACCTTGTAGCTGCTGACACCTTGATTTGTATATTGTGCATAGATCAATCCAGAATTTGCTGTGGCCCACTCCAACTTGGCCAGCATTTACCACCTACAGGGCAAGCTGCACGAAGCCTTGAATCACTACAAACTGGCAATAAGGTAAGCGGGTGTTTGACATTTTAGAGTTTTGTCTTGTGATGCCTATGGAGCAGTCTTTTTTGTGCTGTTCATTATTTTTAATGTCTGTAATTCCCCCTTTTTTCCCCTACTTTTGGCTAAAATGCCCCCTGGGCTATGAGCATTGTTTCATGCTTAGAATTATATGCGGTTTTGCTAATAAAAGGACAAAGTTCCAAAAGTAAGCAAGCGTTTTGTTCAAAACACTGGTCTCAAAGTATTAACATTCTAACATGAATCCTTAATGGAACATTTGGAGGCATTTTTGGAAGGTGACAAATAAAATTGTGCCCATTTTTGTATTTTTTTAAAATAATTTGAAGAAAAAGATTTTTACCTGTTTTGGTAATAAAATCCAGTTCCTTTTATTTATTTATTTATTATTGTTTTTGGGAGAGCAGAAAAGTAGTTGATTGACCTTCTTCAGGAGTTTTGAGTTTCAAATAAAAATTGTTCTGTTCTTTGCAGCATTTCTCCTAACTTTGGAAATAAAAATTGTTCCATTCTTTACAGCATTTCTCCCAACTTTGCGGATGCCTACTCCAATATGGGCAACACGCTGAAAGAAATGCAGGACCTTCAGTCAGCATTACAGTGCTACACAAGAGCCATTCAGATTAATCCCGCCTTTGCTGACGCCCACAGCAACCTCGCTTCCATCCACAAGGACTCGGGCAACATCTCCGAGGCCATCTCCTCCTACAAAACTGCCCTAAAGCTCCGCAGTGATTTTCCCGAAGCTTTCTGCAATCTGGCCCACTGCTTGCAGGTAAGATGGTGAAAAGTGTTTTAGAATTTCTTCCTGATAAAGATCTTGATTTTCTTTAGATAAAAAACTTGGTACCAGTTCCACTCTTCAACCCCTACCTTTGTCTAGCGAATGTTCATTACTACGTACATAAACTGTTGCTGCACTATACTTTATTTCCATTTGCATTAAATCTTGATTAATACCAGGGTTCGTACGGCCCCTTGAAATCCTTGAAATCCCTTGAAAATTGAGGGGACCCTTGAAAACCCCTTGAAAATCAGCGAAATATCGGCTTCCCCTTGAAAACCCCTTGAAAATTACCATTGTAAAATCGCTTGCCTATCTAACAACTTTTTTTTTAACGAGTTTTTTTTTTTTTTTTTTTTTAAAGAAAGAAAACAACCTTTGTTTAAATAAAACGATTTTCTACCGATCGTCGATGCCGGTTACAATGGTCGTAATTGGTCGTCTGCTAACAAGGGACATAACTCTAATTATTGCTATGCGAACTTCTTGTTTCCGGTAAAAACTTCCGCTGTTTCGCCTGTTTGATTTTCTGTCTTCGTTGCTGAAAATGCCGAAGGGCAGTTGCGTTTTTCAAAAGTCATGGCTGAAGAAGGAGGAGTTCAGCTTTTGGATAAAGGAGGTGGAAGATAAGCATGCATTTTATTGCAAATTGTGCAAAAAAAATGTCGATGTTCGTGCAATGGGAGAGGCGGCTGTAGTACGCCACACGAAAGGAAAAAAGCACATGGAACTTCAGAAAGCAAGCAAACCTGTTGTAAAGCTTGCAGAATTCGTGTCTGCAAGTGCAAGTACATCTTTGCAGACAGCTGCCACACCAGCAAACAAACAATGCCAGCCTAGCATCCCCACATCAATTTCGGGGACCGAAGTGCTTGAAGCTGAAGTATTGTGGACCATCCACCTTGTGAACAGTCACCATAGTTTCAGATCAGCTCAGGACAATGCGTTTTTATTTTCAAAAATGTTTAAGCAGTCACCAGTTGCACTCAACTACAAGTGTGGAGAGACAAAAAGCAGATACTTGGCAACCTTTGGCATCGCTCCATATTTTGAGTCTTTACTAAAAAAGAAAGTTAAATCACAGAATGAGTATGTGATTTTGTTCGACGAGTCATTGAACAAGGAATTAAAACAGAAACAGTTGGACATTCACATCAGGTTTATAGAGAATAATCCCTTGAAAACCCCTTGAATTTTTTTACTGCCAGTAAGTGGGAACCCTGTTAATACAGACACTCTACAGTTTAACCCACCATCAGGGTACTAGTGTAGAAAATGTTGATATTGTGGCTCCAGTAATACAGGCAGTATGTCTGATACTGCGATGTTTTACTAATCAAAATACTTCGTTGTGACAGATTCTGTGTGACTGGAAAGACTACAGGAGCCGAATGAAGCGTCTGGTAGAGATTGTGGATGAGCAGGTGTCCAAGAACCGCCTGCCTTCTGTGCACCCCCATCACAGCATGCTCTACCCACTGAGCGGGGTGCAGAGAAAAGCCATTGCTGCCTGCCATGCCAACCTCTGCACAGACAAGGTAACTTACACTACAGTTGACATGGCATACTTTTGCTTTTCGGTCCAGGAAAAGATGGGGGTAAAATGTTATTGGCAGTTATTTGTAATTTTGCTAGGGAATAATTTAAATTTCACAGTACCAGCTCCACTCAACAGCTGTACCATTTGTTGAGTGACCGTTCATTACTGTGTACATAAACTGTTGCTTCGCTATATCAGGCTTTCTTATGCATAGAAACTTGGTACGATAGACACATACATAAACATTTGGTTTAGTCATTGATAATTTGCCACTTGTTTCATTTAGGGCTTGCAATTTTCTGCTGTTAAGCGGATTTCCACTATTGGGGGGGAAAAAAAATTTCCGCCGAGAATAGTATGGCTTTCCGTGGAACAAATAAGTTTGACAATGTTTTTCCTCCAATGAAAAAGTGTTTTGTGCATGTCCACAAGTCAAACGGAAATGCGCACAAGTGTGTTCGAACTGTACCGGTAAATTGGATGTGACACATTGTTCAGCGAGGCAGTTGTTTGTAAAGGCGTGGAAAACGCATGGATGTGGGAAGGGATGGAAAAAGAAGTGGGTGATGAACGACTAGGATATCATTTGAGGAAGATCTCAAGAAATGGAACAGCCTTTTTGTACAGTGTGCCAGTTGGAAATCGGGTATGAGCAATGGAGAATTTGCTGTCCGAGGCAAAAAATAGCTAAGCGGTCTCATGCAACTGAGGCATGTGTGCAGCACTCAACCTTCAGCCAGGGTTGCTGATGCACAATCAGTGAAGTCAGTGTGCATCTTTCAACCTTCAGTCAGTGTTGCTGTGCTACACCCAGCATTCAGTCGGTGTTGGTAAAACACCTCAAAAACCTGTTTAGAGAAACTGCAGTCACAAACATCCCCATCTCTCCAAAATCTTCAAAGATACTAACTAAACCATTGCCAGTGAAAACACTGTTTCAAGATTTGAGTGTTTATTGGTGAATGGGGACTGTCAGCTGGGCACCAGTGTGTATTTAAACTTACAAGTGTTCGACTTTGTTGGCGAATAACTGTAAACTATGCATCGATAAAGACAGGCTAATTCAAGAGTTAAGCTGTATGTAAGTAAGCAAGCAAGTCTTTCCTTCACAATGTTGTGTTTTTTGGTCATCAAAAATGCATGATTAAAATGCAGCAAGCCCTGTTTATTCTTTTTCTGCTTTGCATAGTTGTGCTAACATTAACTCTTCTTATCCTGTTATTTTTTCCGTACATTTCTGCCTCAATCCTGTAAGGATTTCAAGTTTTGAACAATAAATTGGGTTGTAATTTTTAAAAAATTAGTATACATTTATTTATTGTCACAATTACTTCATATTTTAGGATTTGTTGACTGTGTGGTTATCCTGCATACCTAAAGTTTAATTTTGAGTTAAGCACTGTTTTTACCTGTACAAATCTTGTAATTAATTAATAATTACAGGTAAATTTGTCAACTGTGTTAATGAAATAACAAAAACAAGTCGCTTGTGTGCACAGAAGAAACTGAAATATCGCTTTGATTATATTATCCACACCCAGGCCCTGTGCTCTGTCAGCAACAAGCTGATCAAGAAGATTTCCAAACTCGCTGTCACTGTCGGAACTATCACCTGCCATCATGGCCAAAAAGTTAGCAAAACTAAACCTCACAAAAAATCGCTAAAATCGTCCATAAAACCTTTTCGAAACTTGCAGAATAGATTATGAAAGCAAACACGAGGATTCCCGGAAGTGGACTAACGCTTCTGTCACATACTAAAGATTTCCTTCTTCCTGTGATTCATTACTAAAAATAGCACTATAGCGCGGTGCGCTTTGGGAATAGAGGAAAGGTGCGCATTACTGCGTTATAGGACGCTAGAAGTTAAGCTTGCAGTAAGTTTGCTGGTTCTAATGTTTCTTTTGATGGTGGGTTTCAGGTGGCAACTCTTCACAAACCGCCCTATGTGCATCCTCGTGACTTGAAGGCCAGTGGTGGTCGCCTCCGCATTGGATATGTCAGCTCCGACTTCTGCAACCACCCTACCTCACACCTGATGCAGAGTATTCCTGGCATGCATGACAGGAACTGTGTGGAGGTAGGAATCTTATATTTTGTGTCATCTTTAGTATTAAAGCATATTTATCTTCTTTCCTCTCACCCCTATCACCATTTACATGCCTACATTGCACCTACATTGCCTCCAATGGCATTTTGCTTATAATGTACAGGTATTTTCTTGGGATATTATGGCAGTGAATGATAGTAATTTTAATTCATTAATGCTTTGCCGATTGTACACAGAGTATCTACAGCTCACAGTACCAGCTTCAGTCAACATGCTGTATTGTTGAACTGACCGTTCTAAACTGTGTACACTAACTGTTGCCTCGCTATACCGGTTGTTCTGTTGTGGCTATCTGGTACGATTGGCACCTACATCATTGCATGTCCATACATATTAGCTGATTGTAAATAAACAAGGACACAATAGTACTGATTGTGATTATTGCTAGCAGTACTGTAAATTAACCCCTTAACTGCCGAATTTAAAGGCAGTTCTGGATTGCTATCTGTCATGGCGAAATTTGACTTTTTGCAGTGTGTTTATTTTTCTTTGCACTGGTTTTTATTTATTGAGAAATCTGAGATTTTGTGCGTGTTTTTTTTTCTTCTTATACCCATGGCTATAATGTGATATACAAAAATGGTTTTATTGGTAATAAGAATTATAATTTTTATAATAGATATAATTAACTGTAACAAATAAAAATGATTTCGCAAAAACAACATAAACCTAGTATTTTGTCAGAGATGAGAATCTTCCGCCTTTTAGCGGAAATCCGCTCTTTCGGAAGGTCCCAGGGTCATTTTTGAGATCGGTTTAAATCCGGTGAGAAAATTTTAGTGTATATGATTAGGGTGAGTTGTTGATTTTCGATCTCGCAGCTTATTCCCACTCGTTATTCCCATGCGGATTGTTGTCATTTGGTTCGCTCTCACTTCGTTTTCGTCGATCCACCAAGCTGCCGTAAAAAGCCGAGATAACCCGATTTCTTTCTTCCGTGTGTCCTGTACGTGGGGCTCTCTTAGATACTAGCCATCGCATTACGGAAGTGACGTTGCGTATCTAAGCCTCCCGTTTTGCTGCGCATAATATTCCGGCTGTTCCCAGACACTCCCGCTGATAGTGACGTCACTCAAATAGGCGCTTGAATCCCTTTCTCATGCGTTGTAGTGCGAACGATGGAACAGCCAAAACATCACGTGGTTGATCAGCCATTGTCTAGAACAAAGCGCGACTTGTAAAATGCTTCGAAAACTAAATCCTGGAGAAAAGGCTCTTGGCAGGTTTCACGGTATTAAGACATAGGTCACTGCACAATCTTTCTGGTGGTAATTTTAATTTGACAATAAATGTTTTATGTTTTTTGGTGTGCACTGTTGAAGTATATAGCAAAATGAATAAAAATTCATAAGAACAACCTAATATTGTGTTATCCTAAATAAAATACATGCGTGTGAATGGTTGCGATCATTAGTTTAGAGACTGACGGCGTTTACTTTTGGCACCAAGCTCACGATTTTGATAGTCTAATATTTTCGTCTTGGCAGATGAAATCTGATTGAGGTCGACTGATATTTAAAATATATAAGTTACTGCATGTCAGCATATCAAATATTATAAAAATTATGCACCGTTTCGCATTTGAAGCGTTAAAAACATGTCGAATCGTCAGAGCGCAATCTTGTCAGTCGCCGAACGTAACTGCACTATGGCTTCAGAAAAAGTTATGTTTGATGAAAGGGCTAGTACATATTGCATCTTTAGGCATTGGAAATTGAAGTACGGCGATTTTTCTAAGCAGCTATGGTATTTTGCGAGTCAGAATGTCTCGGAATAAAACGTAGTAGTCCTTGATGTCGGAACACGTGAGCTGTCAGTCGTCAAGAACTAGCAGTCGACACTTTTTATTTTTAACAAATTTCCCAGAGTTCAACACCGGAAATAGCGTTGTGATGTTTCAACAACATGTATCGTGATTTGATTGTGATTTTCCACGTGTTTCAAGGTATGATCAAGGCTTGACTTTTATGTTTTGCTGGTTTTTTATAGCGTCAGTCGCCTAACGATCGGCACGCTAACGATCGCCTTTGCGTCATAGAGCGTAAAAATGTTGGGTTTTTTGTCAGTTGTGGCTTTATCTGGCAACGTTTTACTTGACTTTGAGAAAGTTGATGATGGTGCAAACGCAGTGTTGTGACCGGTTGATGGCTACATGTCGCCAGACCTGCTCCGATGATAAAACGTAATTTTTGTGTGATCGTTAGTGTTGGCGACTGACGGAAAAAGCGATCGCTAGTGACGCTAGTGATGCTGATTCAATCACAGGCTCTGAAGTCTTTTCTTTCGCCTTTGTAAACTCGTGGGCCTCTTACACACGTACGTAGTATGTAATTGAGGCCTACGAAAGACGAGATTTCCCAGCCTGTGATTCAATGATAATGTTCGATCACTGACTGACGGTAAAGTTCGATCGTTAGTTAATGACTGATGAACACAGCAATCGTTAGTTTGTTGCCACATTGCAAATGTACTTTGCTTTGAAAACACAAATCTTGCTAGTAATACAGTTGGGGTGGGAGGGGGTGTGGGGTGAGAAGGTGGTGAAATTTACAAATTCCATAATTTCTGTAAAACAGTAAATGCTTTAATATATTAATAAGAAAAAATAAATAAAACACAATTAAAAGGATTTTTTTGGGTGTAAACTTACAAGTATGAGACTTTAACTTTGAAATGTTGACAATAAGTAATTAACTTATGAATTTAAAATGTTATTGTTTGCCACTGATAAAGATATATCCTCTTCCAGTGGCTGACTTCAAGTTCAACCGGTTTTGTGTGCCAGACACAGTTGAGAACTTTCGTGTGTACATGTTCAGTGGACATCCAATAGGGATGATATAAAGCAGATAACACTGGAGTGGATTGCCAACCATTTTGTTCCTGTTGTCAAGGGCAGTTGTTCTTCCCAGACAAGGCCAAGAGTTGGGGACTTTGTTCTAGCAAATGTCATCACAGTGGATGGTAAATTAAGGCAGTTCTATGCCTTGGTTATCCCTCCTCCACTCAACACAACTGTGGCAGAAAATGAAGTGTATATCAGTGTTTTGAAATCCATCACCAGTGGGAAATCTATGTATTTCCTGATGTTGATAACAAGTGGCCAGTACCCTGTCATGAAGTCAGGAAAGTTCCACCCCCAACTATCAACAGTCGTGGAAACCTCTTTTTTTTTTTTTTAAAAAAAAAAGATAGTTACTCTCTTCTGCCGTTTGTGACTACATTATTAATATTTGTCACCAGTGCATGGATGACTGATTATTAATTGATGAAAACATCAGAAGATAAAACCATCCACACAGTGCTGTTAATCTTAGGATTGTAGGTGTGTATATAAACCTCAAACTAAAGCAATGTCTTAATGATGCTAGATGAGAAGATTTATTAAAGGGTAGGGCCATTTATATCAATGTTCAGTAATAATGTTGATTGTCATAAAATTATGTTTTAGCATCTACACATCACTCTAGTTTACTTGTTGATAACTTTTAAATAAGTTGTAGATGTTATACATCTCAGACTGAAACGTCTAAATGATGCTATGAGAAAATGTAAGGGGTAAGGGTAAGTTTGGGCCATTGATATCAACAGTAGTAATGTTGACTGTCACAAAAATTATGTTTTAGCATCCACACATCAATCTAATTTACTTCTTGATAACTTTTGGATTAGTTGTATGCGTATAGATCTCAGACGGAAATGATGTCTAATTGACGCTATGAAAATATTTAAGGGGTAGGGGTAGGTTTGGGCCATTTATATCAAATGTAGTAATGTTGTATGTAATAAATGTTGTTGTAACATTCACACAAGACTATTGTTTACTTATAGGCAACTTTTGCATTAGTTGTAGAAGATAATTAGCCTCAGACTAAAGCTGAAGAGGGAAAATGTCTTTCAAAATGACGCCATATAAAATAAGTGACTTCATATATATTGAAATGCCTATATTAATACAAATGTTAATACAGAGCATATGGTATAGTCACATATATATCCAGATCATGACATTTATGACTGTTTTAATGAGTTTGTTTTATTCTGCCATTATTGTAGAATCAATATGACATTTTTTTGACATTTGGGGGTACACATGTTTACCCTTCATTTTCTTTAAATCTATTATGGTGACTATAATTTTTTTTAACAGTTTTATGTTGAAATACAACCAATGTGTGGAAAACAAGTGGATTTTGGCTTCTGTGTTGAAGTTTATTTTTGCATGATCTTATGGGCAAATAGTAAATGGCTGAACTGAATACTGTGAAACCTGCCTCTTGCTACCCACATCTACAGTGGTGTAAAAAACAAGTGGAACTTTTTTAAGTGGTTAGAAGAAAAGTTGAACACAACAGTCTTAATTCGTTTGAAGGACAAAAAGATCGAAAGAAATGTGGAGTTGAATGCAGAGGCAGAGAAACAAGCCAGACTGGCTCATAAGAAAGCTCTGACTGCCCGACTTCAGGTGTTGGTGAGGAAGAGAAGTGAGATTAGAAGTCAAAAGCCACCAGCCAGGAAAGCAAGAACTGGATAGTTGCCTGGCTTCAGTTATAAAATACATGTACATAGTTCATTCAATAATTGTGTGTGTGCAGACTGTCTAGCATGTTAGTACCTGCCAGTTTTTATTTATACTTTTAACAATTCTTCAAAAAAAACTGAGAATGTTGTATACACAAAGAACTGTAATCCTAGTGCATGACGTAATTGTAAACTTCAGCCTGACTTCAGTGCCTGACTACAACTTCAAGGCTGAAGTTGTTCATAATGTATATATATGATTATAGCATCAGAACTGTTTTAGGAACTACTGCCTGAAACCATATGCATCCGTATTTCTGCTTTCCTTGTTGTGGTTTTTCCAAGACATTATCTTGAAATTGTAAACCTTGTTTGAACAGTCAATCGAGGTATTTATGATTTTATTGTTTGGTGTGACCGTAAGAGTGTCAGTGAGGTTTCATACTGATTCTATGTATAAATGTACAACTCTGTTTTGGACAGTAATTATGTGCATTGGTAAAGCCTTGTCTTGTCATTGGTATTTAAACCATTCTTGTCTGCAGTCAAAAGGAATGTTTGTTTAATACAAGACATTAACTGATGTTTGAAATAAATTCATTAGGCCTATGTGTTGAACTGTGGAGAGCTAACAACAGCATTTTAGTACCACAAAAACAACTGATCTGACCCCATAAAATAAGGCTCAGAATGCATAGATTTGAACCATCTTTTCAAAAATTTTCCGGGGGAGCATGCCCCCGGACCCTCCTAGCATCGCTTCGCCACTCGACAGACTTTCGAATTTTTCCTCCTTTTTGTCATTTTTGGATTCTCATCTCTGATTTTGTAAACCACTTGAAACAGCAAAATTTGGAGTTATTGTTTACTAAACATCAGAACTAACATATGGATCTCAAATTTCTGCCAGAAAATCCCTTTCTGTGTAGCAGTCTATACATCATTGAGAGTACCTGAAGCTATTTGGAGTTGTTGGTTACTAAACATCAAAACTAACATATGGATCTCAAATTTATGCCAGAAAATACTTATCTGTGTAACAGTCTATACATCATTGAGGGTAACTGAAGCTCAGTTTTTAGCAGACTGTATTTTGCTTAACCAATGCCGCTTGTGCCAGTTTTGAGCTTCCCCTCATTTATTACTCAACGCAAGGGAAGGAACTCCGCAAAATGTTCACACCTCGCTCAGGAAAAAAATAATTAAAATACTAAATGAGGATTTACACTTGGTTTAATGTGATAAAAAATACCTTCAGATGTTGAATTTTTACACTGTGTTTAAAAGGTGTAAAGTTGGTACAGAAAATGCATTAAAAAAAATACGAAGACAAGAGTTTCATGTTTTCACATATGTCCGGATCAGAACTTTTTTAGGGCCATTGTCCAGCACAGAGTTCACCAAACACGCTGTTATTAAAAGCACAAGGAATGCTGATCTTAAAAATACCAAAATGGAAGGAAAACAAAACAAGGAAGAACCGGCGTAATAAAAATGTAATTGAAGATACGTTTCTTTTGACTACCCATCTTCTTCTTTTACAAGCAAATATAAACGAAGAAGACAGATAGGCCTACTGATAGTCAAAAAGAAACAGAGAGTAGAAACAAACTGTACAGTGTTTGCAGCTTTGGTGTCTTCTTTACCCTTTTGGACATCGACCTACTTAGTTACTATAAACAATTACTAAATCACAGATCAACTGTTAGTCAGTTCTTTGAATTCTGCTGATCATGTAAATCAAGGAGATTTTGGGTTTCTGCTAAATGCAAGTCGACATCAGACGCCTCTCCTTTTGCTATTTCTTCTAGTGTAACTGTAAAGCCCAAAAAGTCATTGTCATCGTTGCTTTCACCGATAATCGAACACATCTTCCTCCTCCATCTTCATCGAATTGGGCCCAAAACTTTCTGGTTTAAAAAAAAAATCACCATGAAAAGCTATCGCCTATTGCACTGTGTAGATCTAGGGAGAAAGTAAACAAGAAGGTGAAGTTTTTAAACGGGATAAATGTTAAAGCAATGCATTGTGGTTGCCCTTTGCTAGACAGTTACGACGCCTTAGACTAGTTCGTGGTCCTTAATGGGCCTTGCAAGGAAACAAAGGCACTGAACTAGTGAGCCTGAATGGGCCTTGTGAGTGGGAAAGGGTTAATTTAAAATCTGAAATAAAATGAGGATCAACAAATTTTAAAGGGAAGCAACCACAACTTGACTAACTGCATCCTCTGAATGCCTGATCAGTGTTCCCGATTACGCACAGTAGTGCGTCAATTACGCACAAAATATGAAAAATGACGCAGAAAAACTTGCATATGTGCTTCCTGTGGACGCACACATTTTTTTTCGAAAAGCTGAAGTCAAAAATACGACCAACGAGTGGCGATCTAATTCACGGCATAATCAGAATCCAACTGAGATTGTGTCGGGAGTTGTCGTTCTTAAAAATCGCATGCGCGCGCATTGTAAACTTCCTCCAAGCAATCCATTCACCGAACAGAAGAAATCTTCGTGAATCCATTCTTTGATTCTATCATACACGATCATGTCACTTCTGACTTGGTTGACTGGGCCCAAAACCCGTTCATCCACAGCAACATCAAGTACAGATCCAGAAGCTGTTGTGCATGGTGCTCTGAAGGAGTTTGCAGCAACCAAGCGTCTCAGGCTTAAATAAACATTTAATACATGTTTAAATTTTTTGCTTTTATATGATTATGATAACTAATGTGACGCTTTAACAGAGTTAAAAAAAAAAGAAAAAAAGTGAGGCTTGGACTTGTTTTTACATTTTTTTCCCGATTTGGGGACTCTCAAAATTTGCACAAGGACTCTTAAAATTTTATACCCGGGAGTCCCAAGGACTCTCATTTTTTGTGTGTGGAGGGAACACTGCCTGATAAGTGCCAAATGATAAGCATTATAGACTAGGAATGAAAAAATGCATCTGTTCAAAATGATACCCAACTGTTGCTGTACCATTGTAAACAACCACCTTAGGGTATATAAACAATTATTTTATTCTACAAATGACAATTTTTGGCACATGTGTACAATATGTAAGGTCATCTCAAGGTTAAGGTCATCACAAGGTCACTGTTTTTTTGTAAATACATCTTTTGCTGTACTTTATTAGCACATAAGTGTATTTGGAGCCCGAGGTCAAGGTCATCAAGGTCAAGAGCATAGAAAGATCAATATTGGTATTTGCATTTTAATGCCACCATTTCATTTTGTTTTTTTCTGGGCAGTCATTTTTATGGTAAATGATGCAAGTTACATAAGGAGCATGTGAGTTAAATGGGCTTTAGGGGGCCGGGTAGCTCAGTTGGTAAGAGCGTCTTGCTAGTAACCGAAAGGTCGCTGGTTCGAATCCCGGATTGGTCAACATGTGATCATATTATTTTCCCCTTTACCAACAACTGGCCCGCTGGTGTCAGTATAAATCGGTCCAGTAGTCACCTATATGCGAAAGTGTCGTGTGACTATAATTTACATACAAACAATGGGCTTTGTGCTTCTATTTGTGTGTAGCTTATTTCCTTCACAGGACCAGCTCCAGTCAACATGCTGTATTGTTGAACTGACCTCTGGTCTGGATCTGGTCGTATAGTTGCAGGAACCAATGTCGGTTATCTTTGCAACTGGGGGAAGCGCATGATTTATAAATTCGTGGCCCTAATATAAAGGCAAGGTGCCCAGCTAAAACATAAATATTCATAGTGTCTTTAAAAGCTGGCTAAAAACATATCAGTGTGAGCGTTCAGCGGAGAGGGGGGGGTGAGAGCCCTGACACCTTCGTCGCCGATGATGCTGCGACGGCAGGTCGGGCTGGTCTGGCTGGCAAGTCTGTGTCACTCAGCTGATTCCACTCAGCTACAGTACGGACAAAAAAGGAATTCCTGTACTGGTCAGTCTTGCTGGTAGGGATGATAAAGCCTCGTGTGTTGTTCACAGCCTGTCGTTCGATGATGTTGATGCTGTCGAACCCCTGAAACCTCGTAGGAATGACTCTTCGTCGACCGCCGACAGCAGGGGTGAGGAACTTCTCAGGAGGTAGCGCTGGGACCAACCCCTCTGCGACCCTATTCAGAAGGTTGAGGCGTAGTTGCCTACGGCGCTCTTCTAGTGGGGGGAGGTTCAGGTCTCTGAGGATGTTGCTCATGCAGCCCTGGCTTCGGGACTTGTAGTCACGCGTAATGAAGCGGGCGGCCTGGCGCTGCACTCTCTCTAGTCTGTCGATGTCCTGTTGTAGATGGGGATCCCACACCGTTGCTCCGTATTCTAGCTTGGATCGTACGAGTGAGATATACGCCAGGCGCCTGCACTCTTGGGGGCAGTTCCGGAGGTTCCGGCGTAGGAAGCCCACTGTCGATGCTGCTTTGCTGCATGTGTTGGAGATGTGGGCGGACCATTTGAGGTCAGCTGACAGTAGGATGCCAAGATATGGGCTCTGTTGTACATGTTGCAGGATTACTCTGTCTAGGCTATATAAGTAGGATGACTTATTTCTGATGGAGAGGATGTAGCACTTCTGCGCATTAAAGCGCATGCCCCACTTGGTAGCCCAGATTTCCAGCTGTCGGAGGTCGGCCTGGAGCTCGAGGTGATCTTGGAAGGTGCGTATAGTCCGGTAAAGGAGGCAGTCGTCAGCAAACAGTCTGACTGTAGACCTCACAGACTGTGGCAAATCGTTGATGTGGCAGAGGAACAAGAGTGGTCCCAACACCGTTCCCTGTGGTACGCCTGACTCGACCGGCGCCACTTCCGATGCCTCTCCCTCCACCACCACTCTCATCGTTCGCTTCGTCAAGAACTGGGTCAGCCATACATGGATTGGTCCACGCACACCGTAATGATCCATCTTCTGCATAAGCTTGGCGTGTGGAACGGTGTCAAACGCCTTGGAAAAATCAAGTATGGCGACATCCACCTGGGCCCCATTATCGAAGGACTTCAGTAAATCATTCGATGTGGTGAGGAGTTGCGTCTCGCAGGAGTGGCCAGATCTGAATCCATGGTTCCGGTCGGTTAGGATGTTATACATTTCAAGATGGTTCCGGATGTGCCGACAAATAACATGCTCCAGGAGCTTACAGGCCACTGAGGTTAGGGAGACTGGTCTGTAGTTTTCTGCCTGATTCCTATCGCCTTTCTTGAATACCGCCGAGATGTTTGCGGATAGCCAGTCGCCAGGGAGTTGGCCAGTTTCCAGCGAACGTTTGAAAATGATTGTCAGGGCTGGGGCGATGGACACGGCACAGGTCTTCAAAATCTTGTTTGGGATACTGTCCGGCCCAGAGGCCTTAGAAGCGTTGAGGTTTTGGAGGAGTTTGGTGATGCCATGGATATTTATAGTGAGTTTTCCGATGCTGGGATAAGGAGGGGCTTTGATTTCTGGAGGGGGGGAGCCGTCATCCTTGGTGAATACGGACTTAAACTGGGTCAAGAGGATCTGGGCTTTGGAGAGGCTGTCACTGAGGAGGGACGGGCCCTTCTTTAGGGGAGCTACCCCTAGGTTGTCTTGGCGCCTGGATTTGACATACTTCCAAAAAGGCTTGGTGTCATTTGCCTGCAGTCCCTCTTCAATGGTGGTGTTCACGTAGTCCCACTCTGCCCGTCTTGTTTCGCGTCGGCATTCCCGTTGGAAAAATTTATAATTCGCCCAGTTCCCAGTCTTCTTGGCTTGTTTGTAAAGACGTTTCTTTCGTCTTAATAGTTTCTTGACGCGCCAGTTGATCCAAGGTAGGTTAGAGTTTACCCGCCGGAGCTTTGATGGGATATGCTTCTCAACGGCCGACATTAAAGATGTCTTAAACTCAGTCCACATGGTCTCAATGTCTGCGTCGTCATTGTTCATGGTCTCGATCTTCTCGGACAAGGAATCAAAATCGGAGTTCAAGTCGTCCCACTTGGCTTTGGAGTACAAGTACACTCTTCTTGGTTTTTCTCTCACTCGCTGCGGCTGTGCGTCAAAGTCAGTTATTACTGCATGATGGTCAGAGATTCCAGGGATGGAGGTGGAACTCCTGGTTAACGTGGGGTTGGTGACAAATACAAGATCTAGTATGTTGTCATCTCTTGTCGGTTGATCATGTACTTGTGTGAGTTGCGCTGCAGTGCAGATGTCAACGAGGTTAAGCTGCACTTGTCGATCTGGCGAGTTTGAGGGTACACTAGCGTTGTCCCAGTTGATATTTGGGCAGTTGAAATCGCCAGCTAGTAAAACTTGTTGGCGCTTCTTTCCGCCTGTGATCCTTTGCAGTGTTTGGTCAAGCTCAGCGAGGTCCTTATGGGAGCGATGGGGCATGTAGAAACATCCAACTAACAAGTCGTTGTTTCTCTTCAGGTGGATCTTGGCCCAGGTCATTTCGCAGTCTGCTTGTAGCTCTGGAGCTGCGGACGAGACCAAAGTCTTGTGTACCAAAATGAACACTCCACCTGCGATGGTGCCCCTGTCTTTCCTGTAGGCGACGTAGTCGGGGGGGAATGCCTCGCTGGACTTGAAATCCGGGCCCAACCAAGACTCTGTGCCGCATACTACATCCGGCTTGGTGAAGTTGATGATAGCCAGGAATTCTGCCCGATTCCGAATAACACTGCGGCAGTTTATATTCAGGAGCCGGAGGTTTTGTTTCTCTGGTGGTGGGAGAAGCCGGGAATTGTCACCTAATGTGTCGTGCCTCGGGGAAGGTCGTGTTTTCTCCGTCGATCTACGTGGTATCGAGTTGGACGTGTGAGGGTCGATGGATCTGTTGGAATCTGCGCCTGGTGGTGAGGCGCTGGTATTCTTTGGGCTGCTCGTTTTCAGGGGACTGAAATGATGGGAATGAAACGATGTCAACGGACAGGTTGGACAGGGGCTCGTAGACATTACTGATGTCAAGACAATAACTGTGAAAGGTGAAGGTGTTGCAGTTCATACTATCACATTTGAAGCATGCCCATGATGCTGTGGATTGTTGCAAGTGCTGGAAGTCAGCTGTACACAGCTCCAGGCACGAGCGGTGGTACCAGACAGAGCAGTTGTCGCAGGCGACGCAGTCTGTGCAAGATACATCTTTGTCGCACATACCACAGGGGTACGTACTTGCTTGTCGGTGCGGGCCTGGGTTGCAGTGCACATCTCCAGCAAGAAGTATTGCCAAGAATATAAGGGCACTGACCTGTCGCTGTTGAATGCAAGGTTTCAGGGTTTTTCTGATGTTACCTCTTGAAACCAGAGGCCCTGGGAGTCTGATGTCAAAGTTTGCCGGTAGAGGATAGCTGATATAGCTGCAGAAGATCACAAGGAGGCAGAGGCTCGCAGCCATCACTGCCATTGTAGGTGATAGGCCCCTCCCCTGCTCCGCACTACACTTTTCTGGGTACCCTACTTAGTAAGTACTATGATTTCACTGTTACACGCTACATCGTTCACTGGTGACACTCGATGATGTTTTTGTTGAACTCAAAATTGCGGAAGTTCAGGTCGGGTCTACAGTCTACAGTCACACAGAGTACCACAATTTTCACTAAAAAACTCAATATTTTTGCCTAATTTCTCAAAAATCTTTGATAACTAGTTTACTGTCACTGTTAGTTATAACTGTCAAGATGGCGGAAGTTCAGGTCGGGTCTACAGTCACACAGAGTACCACAATTTTTCACTAAAAAACTCAATATTTTTGCCTAATTTCTCAAAAATCTTTCATAACTAGTTTACTGTCACTGTTATAACACTGCATGTGTGTTCAGATAGGTCTGAAGCCTTGCTAGAACTGTAAAAATACATTTTGAAATCTCCGTGATGTTTAGAGACATGTTTCTTTTGGCGCATGCGCACTCCCCGTTCTAAACTGTGTACATTAACTGTTGCCTCGCTATACCAGTTGTTCTGTTGAAGCAATCTGGTACGATTGGCACCTACAGGCATAACTGTTTATTAGCTAATTTGAAAATTTAAAAACGGTACCATTAATAATGAATTTGAGTAATATTATAATTTATGAAGTTGGTACAGTAGGGTCATCAAGCCGTCCAAAAATAAAAATGTTGACTTGCAAGGTATTTTTGACCAAAAGTACTCGCCAACACTGCTAAATTTAGCTTACACGAGCATCCAAAGGCATATCAAGGTCAGATTTGCTTTGTACCCGAATGCAAACTTGTCTTAGTTTTGATCTTGTGGAGATTAAAGTTCTTGTTATTTGTACATCGATAATATGTGCTTGTGTTTTTATAGAATATTGTACACACCCAGACAAGCATGTGAAATAATGTTCATACCCACATCATTTGCTTTGTTCCGGTGTTTCTAACCCTCACAGTACCAGCTCCAGTCAACATGCTGTGTTGTTGAACTGACCGTTCTAAACTGTGTACACTAACTGCTGCCTCGCTATACCAGGAGTTCTCTTATATGGCCATCTGGTACGATTGGCACCAACATGCATTCCCACTTATATCGCAGATAAAGCATTGGTCCTGTTCATGGCTTACAGTCTTGAGCATTATTACTGCTTCTTAACCCCTTTACTCCCGAAAATGCCTCGTCAGCTCCTATTTCCTAGGTCAAGTGAAGTAATTCTCTCAAAATGCTACACCATACACACACAAAAATTAATTTAAAAATACACAACCCAAAATTATGTTCCACTTAACATTATATGACAACACTTTACTGGTCACTGCACGCTCAAAAATATCAGTTGCTCCATGTGTAAGAGGCAGAGGGTTAAGTAATACAGCAGAACCTGTCTTTTAAGACTTTCAAAAAACTTGGAAAATTTGGTCTTAAATGAAAGGGGTCTTAAAATGGTTTGAGTTTGGACTGCCTTTTGTTCATCAATGCTCTCGAAATGCACAAAACCCAATGTATAGACTATAGTGTTCGGAGTTCTTTACACTTTATTTTAAAACTAAGCAATTGATGATTTTAAAAGTTATGAAATGTTTTTACTGTATACACAAGACCTATAAAGCCGTTTTTTTTAAAACTGGAGAAAAAACAAATGAATTTTGAATAATCTGTCCAGCATTTTCCCCCTGGAGAATACAGCTTTTAAATATTAAAACTGTGCTGAATTTCTGACTGAAAACTGGACAGAAATTCTGCAGCCTCTAGAAGGTTGTTTGCAAAAGAATATTTTGCCAATTCATGTGCATATGCAGTCTTGCTGGCAGAAATCAGAGAGAATGCTCAAGAGTTGACACATTTTCTTTTTCCTAGCTGAGTACCAACGTGCTCTGCATTCGCCATATTGAAAAGGACATGTTGTATGAAATCTTATAAATAGCATAGGCTGTCTCATTCTCCCGAGATTTGCCGAAAACGACTTCCTGTCGTCTGCATGTGGTTTCCTCATCTTTTTTGAATGATCACAAAACCTGGGTCATGAGTTGCGTTTGTGGGGTGGTCATAAATGAGAAGACAAATAAAGGTAAAGGTGGTCCCATGGCCTTGTGGCTGTAAGGGAGCGTGATGTGGAGATCACACTTATCTTGGGCCAGCGTAATGAGGGTGATGCCCATCTCTCTCCCTCGCTGCTTTACCTTCCCCACCCTTAAGAGAGTAGGTACTCTGTCACAGTTGAGTCAACTGGGGGCGTTGTTGTTTGTCGCTTCACGGTTTGCGGTCACCCATCCAAGTGCTAATTGCACTGGATAGTGCTTAACTTGCGACACAGTAGCGAGTGCTCCAACCACTGCGCTATCCGACACCCCAGACAAATAAAAAAAAGTTAAAATTTGGTCATAACGGAGGGAGTCGTAAACAAGGAGATCTCATTTCAGAGGTTCCACTGTACAATGGTTCTTTCTCCAGCAGTCTAAATGTGTATTGTACATTTTTTTTCTTACCTCGGATTTCAGATTTTCTGCTATGCCTTGAACGCTGACGACAAGACCAACTTCCGTGGAAAGATCGAGAAGGAAGCAGAGCACTTTGTTGACTTGTCCAAGATCGCCTGCAACGGCAAGGCTGCTGATCGCATTGCTGAAGACGGGATCCACATTCTGGTCAATATGAATGGATACACTAAAGGAGCTCGCAATGAGCTTTTTGCTCTCAAACCTGCTCCCATTCAGGTAATAAATTGTTTGATAGCAAAATGAACTCTCGCTTTGCATTTTTTATCATTTGGGGATCAATTATAGTGCTATGATGCCAGGAACACTGTGCTGTTTCTGCTGTAGCTAACAGTTTGGGGGTGAAAATGGAACTCGTTCTTCTAATGCTCTCGGTCTGGGAATGTGGTTTGTAGGTGTATCTTTCCTGATAAGAAATTTGTTTTTAGTACTGATTTTTGGGGGGCAGATTTACACTTGGTTTTATTTAATGTGAATTGATCCGCTTGCAGGCTATGTGGCTGGGCTATCCAGGCACGAGCGGAGCTGACTACATGGACTACATCGTGACTGATCGCGTCACCTCTCCTCTGAGCCTGGCCGACCACTATTCTGAAAAGCTGGCCTACATGCGCGACACTTTTTTTGTGGGCGACCACATGCAGATGTTCCCTCACATGCTGGACCGCATTCTCCTGCGTTTCATTGATGGGCAGACTGGGATGGTGGTGCATTGGACCTTCAATGGTGTTGACCTGGAATCACTCCAGCAGCTGGCCGATTCTGTGGAGGTAAGAGTGTGGGATGAAATAATGCACTCTTTATTGGTCAGTTTAATAATAAAGGCAATGTGAGGCACTTAAATGAAATTTATGAGTTTCTTGACTAAGGTAACTTGTTAGTGCAAAATGATAGCATTATAGACTATGAGTGAAAAAAAATGCATCTGAACATCTTTCTGCCTTTGCCTCTCACAAACTTGGCAATAACTGCGCATTACATGTGCATCTATGCAGAGGCCGGTGGCAATGTCTATTAAACAGCCAACTCCAATATATGATGTGGGGTCTAGGGAGAAAGTAAACAAGAAGGTGGCGTTTTTAAACGGGATAAATATTAAAGCGATGCATTGTGGTTGCCCGTTGCTAAACAGTTACGACGCCTTAGACTAGTTCGTGGTCCTGAATGGGCCTTGCAAGGAAACAAAGGCACTGAACTCGTGAGCCTGAATGGGCCTTGTGAGAGGAAAAGGGTTAATTTAAAATCTGAAATAAAATGAGGATCAACAAATTTCAAAGGGAAGCAACCACAAGTTGACTAACAGCATCCTCTGAATGCCTGATAAGTGCCAAATGATAAGCATTATAGACTAGGAATGAAAAAATGCATCTGTTCAATATGATACCCAACCGTTGCTGTGGAAACCAGTGTAAACAACCACCTTAGGGTATATAAAAAATTATTTTATTCTACAAATGACAATTTTTGGCACATGTGTACAATATGTAAGGTCATCTCAAGGTTAAGGTCATCACAAGGTCACTGTTTTTTCGTAATACATCTTTTGCTGTACTTATTAGCACATGAGTGTATTTGGAGCCCGAGGTCAAGAGCATAGAAAGATCAATATTGGTATTTGCATTTTAATGCCACCATTTCATTTTGGTTTTTTCTGGGCAGTCATTTTTATGGTAAATAATGCAAGTTACATAAGGAGCATGAGTTAAATGGGCTTTGTGCTTCTATTTGTGTGTTGCTTCTTATCTTCACAGTACCAGCTCCAGTCAACATGCTGTATTGTTGAACTGACCGTTCTAAACTGTGTACACTAACTGTTGCCTCGCTATACCAGTTGTTCTGTTGTAGTCATCTGGTACGATTGGCACCTACAGGCATAACTGTTTATTAGCTAATTTGAAAATTAGAAAACGGTACCATTAATAATGAATTTGAGTAATATTTTTGAATATTTATGAAGTTGGTACAGTAGGGTCATCAAGCCGTCCAAAAATAAAAATGTTGACTTGCAAGGTATTTTTGACCAAAAGTACTCGCCAACACTGCTAAATTTAGCTTACACAAGCATCCAAAGGCATATCAAGGTCAGCTTTGCTTTGTACCATAATGCAAACTTGTCTTAGTTTAGATCTTGTGGAGATTAAAGTTCTTGTTATTTGTACATCGATGATATGTGCTTGTGTTTTTATAGAATATTGTACACACCCAGACAAGCATGTGAAATAATGTCCATACCCACATCATTAGCTTTGTTCCGGTGTTTCTAACCCTCACAGTACCAGCTCCAGTCAACATGCTGTGTTGTTGAACTGACCGTTCTAAACTGTGTACACTAACTGCTGCCTCGCTATACCAGGAGTTCTCTTATATGACCATCTGGTACGATTGGCACCAACATGCATTCCCACTTATATCGCAAAACAAAAACACAGTGTGAGCTGCATGTGAATGCATGAAATAAATGATCCTACCAGAACTTATGTGTCTGTCCTCTGCCAAACTTGTAAAATATCCATTTAGTGCATATGAAAAATCCTCCGGCAGTACTGTCAATGATCAAGTATCTTAACTTTTGTAGAAGATATTTGAACAAGTTAGTGCATTACATTTGATGCTGTTTGCATAAGTTGTTCAGAGCTTCACACAGTCAACGGAGCCTGGTACTGAAACCTTAAAAACGCCACACTTTTAAATCACTAATAACATCTTTCACAATTAATCAGTCATTTCGTTTCTATATTTTTCAATGCACAAAAGTTATATCTTACAATGTTAACAACTTTCAAAGCACTTAAAATGCAAGTGATCACAGAAATTGAAGTCAAACTTCACCAAAAATGTGTTCTTACCATTCACAGTAAGAGAAAACAGTACCACACCACACCACACCACATTATATAGCACTTTTCTTCTTAAATACCACAACAGTCAACAAAATATAACTCTCGGTGCTTCAAACACTATAGAAACCAAGTTTTAAAAAATAATTGTCAGAAATATGCAATTCTTCTGAATAAAATAGAAAAACAGATGAAAATATTCCCAGCACAACACCAGAAATGAACCCGTTAACAGAGACAAAGAAGGAGACCGCTTAAAAAAACGGGAGGGAAAGGCTGGCATCAGTGCTAAGAGCAGGTGGCTGGGCAGATCAGATTTCATGCTGGCAGAAACTGAAAGCTCGGAAACAGAGGACCCAGTTTCAGCTGTGGTGGGTGTGAATAATGCATTTTTATTGTATAATGGTCAGCAAGGTACAGACACTGAAAGTAGACATGTTAATCCGTTTACACCAAAACCACAAAGAGCATAACAATTCGCGAAAAAATCAATTTGACTGGCGCACATTGCATTAATTGCAAAGAGATCACTACATCCAACTCTTTGTAAAATGTACCTGTTCTGGTTGCATAATTGTTCTTTGTGAATTGAAGTTCTCTTTTGTAAAAATATTGAATGTTGGGTTTGTTAAGGTGAAAGTGCAGAAGGCAGCCCATGGGCCGACAACAGATCTCCCTAGTGGTGAAGCGGGAGAGCTGCGTACAACTATCATTCAGCTTCCGCAGTACATGGTGCAGGCCTTGCATACCATGGTCTCCACCAACCAGTCCCATTGCTCTCTTGGCAATGTCCTTGTCCAGAACGGCCTCACCACCAACACGGTATGCATAAAATTGTTGTGTGTTGATCCCTTGCTCCCAAACCATTGCACCATGATATAAAGCATGAAATATGTATATAATTTGTTAAGATAGGATTTATTAACCTGCAAAGTATATTGTTTCACAAAGAATTGTCTATTTGTGTTTCATTTCTATGTACAGACCAATACTAAGGCAGCCTCTGGAGAGGAAGTTCAGCGTACAGTGATCCTATCAGCCCGTGCCTCCTACAGTCTTCCCGAGAATGCTGTGGTATACTGTAACTTCAACCAGCTGTACAAGATTGACCCAGACACCCTGTCTATGTGGATTGAGATCCTAAAGCGCGTGCCCAATAGCGTGTTGTGGCTGCTGCGATTCCCCGCTGTGGGCGAGGCCAATGTTTTGCAGGCTGCTGCTGAGGCGGGTCTTCCTGCCGGTCGCATCATCTTTTCCAATGTGGCTCCCAAGGTAACCCATATTGAATTTTCTCATTCTGTACACTAAGTAAAAGAATTCACAGGTTTAAATTTTCTACTGCTAAGTAATTCGGTAATCACATACTGTCTACACCAAGTAATGTTTTGGAAAAAAACCAATGTGTGCACCAGTTGACTTTAAAAAACAAAACAAATGTTGATTGGTCTGCATGAAATTTTGTGTAGAATTCAGACATGAGATTCTTCCGACTTTTGGCGGAAATCCGATTTTTCAGAGGTCGCCAGGGTCATTTTTAAGATCGATCTAAATCCGGTGAGAAAATTGAGGGGGGGGGGGGGGGGGGGGGGGGTAAGAGTTAAAAGATTTAGGGCTGACATCGCTGAGTCTCAAACTCAAAGGAAGACAAAACCATTAACACAAGCGGGCATTCACTCCACTGAATCACGGCGTTAACGATGACAAAACTGCATGAAAGTGATTACTGAGACGGGCATAGTTTTAGTTTGAATGTAACCCTGACCGGGAAAGAGAAAACTTTTGTGAGGCCCTATAAGGGTCGATTGAGAAAGATGCTTCAAAGCTTCAAACGATGATTATAATTGTATCCCTTACAGTGCCTCACTAATATGGAAAATTCCACTGTTTGTCGCGTCGAAGATTGCCGATAGTTTCCGAGACTCGCCGATCGACGCCATTTTGATCAGTGGCAAAGCACATGTCAAAATGATCAGAAAGTTGAAAAAATAAGAATTTGCCCTTGCGGTGGAGATTGTTAAAGGACTGAAAAACAAGTGGAGTCCTTTGTGGCTTGAGGCTACAGTTAAAACAACGTTGGTGCTGCCTAAGGGGAAAAAGGAAGTGGAGTTGCGAGTTGGCGACTCAATTTCGAAAGTGAACGTTGCCGGAAAAGCGATTTGTGACTTCTGCCAAGACACCATCAAATATGCTTCGAGAGGGAAGGCATGTCTTATCAACAACCTGACAACTGAAAAACATCTGAAACATGTCAAAACTCGAAAACGCAGAAGCAGCAGGAAGAAAAAGAGGCCAAGCGAGTGGCACTTTCCAAAAAGAAGAAAGACATCATCAGTAAACAAAAAGTGAAACAAAAGCAGGCAGAAGCAGAAAAGTTAGCCCGTCAGGCCCACAGACGACTAATGAATGAGCGGTTAATGGAACTGGCCATAAAGAGGAAAGCTGATAAGCAAGAAGGGAGTGCCAGCTCCAAAAGACTAAGACTCTCATAAATTATCCCCATATCCGTGGAATGTGGGTGGGTTTTAACAACAGTCAACTGATAAAAGGTAAACAAAAATGTCCCCTTTAGTTTCTATGTCAAAAGCTCAATAGAAGTTGTGTTTTAAGCCAACTATGATCGACACATGATTGAAAAACCTTCAGCTCGAGGGGGCTTCGACCCCTCACCCCCACCAAGGGCGTTGCCCCTGGACCCCACTGGGGGCCTACGGCGGCCCCCAGACCCCTGCCAACATTTCAGACTTTTTCAACTTTTCGGAATCTCATGTCTGAGAATTGAATAAGGTACATGGAAAGTTTGAAATAAAGTGGCCAGTTTACTGTGTTGGTGATGATGATGTTGTGGCTGTTGCAGTTATTTCCAACTTTATTTTGTAAGTAGCTGATAGACTGATGCATTTCGCGATCCTTTTTAAAAAAAATCCTTCTTAGCTTAGATTCTCACACTTTTTCTACAGTAAACCCCTTCAAAAGCTTTGTCATCACTGGCACCATTATCTAGCAACTCTCCAAAAATCTGTGTCGTCACTCGTCGTGAAAAAATTACCAAGATTTCCTTGCTAAAAAGAGTAAACAAATCATGCGGTAGATCAACTGGCTTCCTGTGACCAACTGCGCTTTTGTCCGGGCATCTAAAAGAATACGACTTATGCTAAAAAAAAATAGCCCGCAGCAAGCCACTGTGGAAAGCATGTAGTGAGGCCGGTTGACCCGCTGATGGCGTTGCATGTAGTATTATAGCCCGGCGGGTTTGACTGCCGAAGGCACCAGAAGAGTTAAGGATGGAGTAAGAAGGTAACATTAATCCTAGAAAATGTAATTGAAGTTTTCTGTACAACATGCTCTGCTTTAGCTGACTGTTGTTAAAAAAAAAATCATTTTATAAGAGGCCACCTTGCAAAGGAAGATCGTTTCAAAAATAGGCCACTTAAACCACTTCAATGTTCCAGTGACTACTTGAAAACTCTTACTTTGTGTATGTCTGACAGGAAGAGCATGTGCGTCGTGGTCAGCTGGCTGATGTATGCCTGGACACGCCTCTGTGCAACGGTCACACGACTGGCATGGACGTGCTGTGGGCAGGCATCCCTATGGTGACTCTCCCTGCCGAGACCTTGGCCTCGCGTGTCGCATCCTCACAGCTCTACACCTTGGGCTGCAAGGAGCTGGTGGCCAACTCTCGTCAAGCCTACGTCGATATTGCCTCCAAGCTGGGAAATGATGTTCCTTAGTGAGTAGGATTCCAGCTTTTTGGACAAGCATGCATGTAGCAAATCAATTTTTTTCCCGATTTTTCCACATCTGTGTCAAATGTGGCTACTTGGAACCTTTTTCAACTGTCACCACCAAACTTAGTACAATGATGTTTATCCTGGAGAGCAACAAAATATATATATTTTAAAAGTGTCTGGGGTATTGGTGATTGAGCGATATCATGTCTGCTTTTTGATTTGGACCCACGTTGTTCACTAGACTATGGCAATATTTACAAGAGACGTAACATTGCAGCCAGTACTTTGAGGGAAGTTGTTAACAACGAGGTAATAGTTTTTGTATTAAGGTTAATTACTGCTTTCAAGTATTTGAATGGTGTGTGTACTAATGTAGTGTCTTGTTTGATATGCAGTTTGCGCCAGATGCAAGCCAAGGTGAACCTGGCACGCACCAAATCCCCACTGTTCCACACCACAGTGTACACCAAGAACCTGGAGAACCTCTTCTACCGCATGTGGGATCGCTATGTGAAGCACCTGCCTGCAGGCCACATCACCAGCACTTCTGAGACCCGTTCCTTCTCGTGATTGGATCATTTGGTTGCTTGAAGTTGACTGAAAGCGATGAAACATTTGCTAGTGGTTACTTGATGCAATGGAGTGACAGCATTAAGACAGTTTTGAAGTGCAATGAGAATAAGCAAGATTTGATGTCTGTATGTGAAAAGACGCGTGGAAACAAGTTTTGAATACTCCAGTGTTGTGAAGGGTGTGGTACGTAATGACACTTGAATGCTGTGGATAAATGAAAAAGAGACTGATAGAGCTGTTTGGGAAGGTAGATCTTACTGTAAACCTTATAGTTTGTACATAGTTACATCGGTCTTCATCATTTGTTCACTCACTCCAGTCTAGTTCAGGCTGCAGAATTCTCTTGTTTGAAAACATAACGTGGAAAGAATTGAAGAAACAGGAATATATGTACAGGAAACGTGCAAGCTGTACATTCCTTAGTAAAATTGTGTCTCATGATTAAATGTAAGAAAAATCTGATAACTCGTCTTTTTTGTGTGAACTATGATTTGGATTATGTTGGCTTTGGCCACCAAACAAATGATTTTTTTAACGTCGTAAGATTTTGACCTTAGTTTATGTCCAGTTTAATATTTTACTGTCACATGTTGGTTTAGTTTTCCACTATTTTAGTACACAGAAAATGTCTTGAGATGTAACAATAGCAACAAAAAAATAGCGCAGTGTGGGGTGTATTGAATTTTGCTTGTAATGACCACTATTTTGGTTTTTCCCATGTTGCCTTTTTTTCCCTCATATTGGTTATTTTTTGTTCTTGTTTATTTGTTTTTATGTATGGGGTGAAATTTATGCATATTTGAGTGGTTGGGTCAGTATTTTGTTCCATGAACATGTTGACCGGCCAGTGTGGTATAATTTTTCTGTAAATATGTATAATTCCCTGAATGAGTAGCGAGTCCATGCTCTTGTACATTTTCCCCTTGTGTGTAAATGTGGACTCGTGTAATCCAATAATGACTAAATACTACAGTACTTTCATTGTCACTAGACGTAGCTTCTCTGTAGTTGCAGCTTATTTATTTGGGGAGTCAACAACCAGGTTTTCTCTGAACTTTGTACGGAATGTAGATATGGGGGAAAAAAAGGACTCCGTCTTTGGATGTGCTTTGTAAAGTTTAAGGATATGCAAATACTGGCAAAGTATTGAACTTTGAACTTGTATATTTAACTGTACCAGATTTTGTCAGCGAACTTAACTGTTGGTTCTCTAGGGTTATTTGTTGTGCGTGTACTTGACGCGTGTTTTCTGGTGAAAATAAATGTTGGGAGAACCTTGCATTATTTCCTTCTGTTGGTGTGCAAGTGATATTAACATTGAATGCTTTTTACTCTTTCTCGCTGAACATAACAGTGTGCATACATATTTAACAACTCACGACATTCTTTATTCATATATAAATAAAACGGAAACATACAGCATAAGATGTACACTTGATGTGCAAAGCAAAAGTTTGTCTTGAGAATTTTGACAAAAAGTAGTTGCATCTGAAGGACATTAGGCCCGCAGTATAGTCTTTATGATGCTAGATTTTGAACCACTGAAAACTTCAAACTACTTATAAAAAAAATTTCTTTGTGATGTCGGTCGAGATTTCAAAACTTGTTTATGTTTGCCAACATTTTCAGCCCAAGTTGCACTTGTCCCAAACTTGTATTTTGGAAGTAACCATCAATTAGTGGAAATTACCTTTAAAAATGGTGACCTAACTAATACATCTTTCCCAACACTTGTTGCCTTTACTCCCACAGGTCCCATAGTAAAATAAACATGAATTGAAAAACTGTAGCACACATAATTCCATTGAACTACCACACACTAGTATTGTCAACTCTAAAGAGCAACAAGAAACCAATTCAAAGCAACAACAGTGACCAAAAAGAAAAACCAATGAAATCACTTGTAAATTCATTCTGGTAACACCCATGCTTTCTAACAACACAGATGACGTGTATTGCATGCTCTCTCTCTCTCTAGCCAAGGGGGATAAATACTGGGCATTGTAAAACCAATGTACAAAATGCATATTTAAACAAATTTGCCACAAGCGCTCAACCATGCGGACATTCTTATTCAATGCACTCCTTTATAACAAATCTTATATAAAAAAAAAAAATTTAAAAAAATATCAAAACACGCTATTCAATACACAAGTTTTCCCACAGGAATAACGAGAACGAAGAAAAACAAAATGTAATACATTATAATTATGGCATCTGAATGATGACAAATTGTGTGAAGAATTTGCATTAACGTAGAAAAGAGGGACAATGAGAGCGTAGGGTGGGAGAAATAGAAAACGGCAGCATTCAATAGGAAGGAAATTCCCATACATACATTACAAAGTGTATTTCAGTGTTTGTTTGAAAACTGACCCAACACATTCAAAGTCAACTAATATCGAAAACATGGACTAAAGTAAAAAGTAGCAGAACACATGATAATAACTAAAAACAGTTCTGAAATTGGAGTCTTTATTTAAAACCCACATCTTTCCAAGCACTCGCATGTTTTCCATTAACGATAAACAAACCGTAGCAATTTTATGTTACACTCAAACTCTCTTTATATTCACATCTTTGTCCAAAATATGATCATAAAACCAGCAACCTCCCATCTGCAGCAACGTTCATATTCAAAGCTTTACAAATAATATCCTAATGTGAACCAATGCTGTCATTTGGGAGTGGGCATAGCTATTCCATGTTTCATAATTCTTCCTGTTTTTATTTAAAATGTAAACTTTTATTCAATGTTTTTCTTTTTCTTTCTATGAACACATGTATTTTGGCCACACAAGTCCAAAATGACAGCATTGGCAACCAGCATTGAAAGCATTGGCTCATTCGCACAGATATTACACATAATATACACACTTACTGCCAAAAAAGTGTATAATTTATAGTACAGTATTAAGAGTCAACTACAATCAGGGTCTTGGCTCTGGCTGCAAGACAATGTATTGCAACTTGATGCAGAGTAACGCCAATCAAGCAAATCATTCATATCAACAATCTTCAGAAGTTGTCAGCTACTTTGTTTCTTTCTTCAGTGAAAGACACCTTCATGACATAAGCCCTGGTACAAAAGATCAATGTACAATAAATAATTCCTGTACAATGGTGAATCAAAGCATCCGACAGAAAATGGAACCAACTGTCACCCGGTGCTGTATAAAAATCACAAACAAACTGATAGTCTAATGTGATGGGGGGAAAAAAACACTAAGAAAAACTTGATGTTGATTGCCTTTCTTGCAAAAAAAAACTAAAATGAAGCTTTTCTTATTGTGTGTGTGTGATCCTAATTCGGCTCTTGGACCCTATAAACACTGAATATCTCATTGTGTGTGTGAACCAGTACACACATAAACAAAAACATGTAACCACAGATTCTCAACCCCATTTGTAAAAAATATAAAATTTTGGTGGGGTAAAAAACCCACTTTGTTTTAATAAATATAGCAGGAACGGAACCAAAAAACTTATCGTCATTCAATTTTTTTAACAGAATTTGATAGGTAAAAAATAACAGGAAAAAAAAACCACCCCGCCAAAACACCTTAGAAATGGATCCAGTACATGCCTATCTTTGTGACCCCTGAAACATAAAACATAACTATACTATATAAAGAAGGGATTTCATTTTGCAGCTGACTTTTTTTTTTTTTAAAGTAAAAACATAGTTAAAGAATGAGATAACAGAGATGTTGGGGTGGTACAGTCTTCATCATATAAAATCACCACCAACCTACCCCCACATACAAGGTCAGTTCATGGGCAAAGGCTTGGCCATGGGATTGAACAGAAAATACTATTCTCTTGACAAACCTGAAGCAAACATTGTAGAGGTTAAAGAATTCATTGAATCAATATTGAAAACTAAACATCAGTATCCTAAGTCTCCAGGCAAGTCTAATGGTGACCCAAGCATACTTCATGAAGAAACTTCAGGGGGAAAAAAAAAAAAGTCTGGTGTGAATATGAAAGTATACTAAAAGTACCACTGATGTGATCACCACTTTCAGAGGAAATTATAAAATGAAAGAAATAAACCCTAGCTTGGGGAGAGGGGAGGGATTAGGTAAATTATAGCAAGGATGTTGAAACACTTGAAGCAGATAGCAATGGTGAAGGGTGTGTGTGTGTTTTAGCGATTCCTGGAGGCTAGGGGTGATGCGGGTTAGCTCAAACAATATTCCGCTGCCCTCGTGAGATCCCACTGGTTCGTAGACAGGGCTACTCGTGCCTGGTGCTGTGGAGACAAAAAAGAAAAGAAAATGAGTAAAACGTAAACGTAACATATAGCTTTTTACTAATTTCAGACCTGTTTACCCTGGAATTGTGGATGGGGTACTTTTCAGAAAAAAAGGGTGTATTTTTAAGTAAGTGTATTCCACGAATAACTTGAACATTCCATATATTAGACACAATTCATTCGCAATTGAGACAACCCAAAAAATATGTTATCTTACATCAAAGAACATAAATTACCTTAAAATACAGAGATTGCAAAATCAAAGCTCTTAAGAGAACCCCAAAGGACCATGGTAGGCAATTATGATTGTAGTTATTTTTACAAATTGATTTTAGTACAGTTTTTCTCTCTGTTCATTTGAGCCATCAGTGGCAACACAAAAAGGTCCATTGCGCATCTGCTCTTTAACTGAAGCTTTGATGTCTTCTGCCATTGACGTAATTATTTATCGCCGTTGTTTTGTTCCTGCCGCAAGAATACATCTGAGCGATTTTCGAGTCTGGAAAAGCACTTTTCACAGTTTTACTTATTATATCTGCTGTGGTGAGAGGTAGGTTAGTCTTTACAATAAGTTCGGAAAACATGGCCTCGGCTCGGATAACATCTTGCTCGGTTTGCGATACTTGCTGTGAAGGCATGAATTTTAGCATGCTTTGGCATGTTGCAGAGGCCTGAATTCTACCAAGTCGATCACGGTGGCTTTTAGTCTCACGATGGCGATCGATATCAAATTTTCCAGAATGATTATGCGAAATAGAAAAGTCAACTTCACAGTACTTGCATCGAGCATGCACTTTGCTGACAGAAGATTCGACGATGCCAGGGCTTAGTATACTTTGAAAGAAATTCCTGCTCACGTATTTTTGGGGGCTTTTGAGGGCCAGCAACACTTGCACTTGCTGCTTGACGTTTCATTTTTCACCCAATTATGGCGCCGTGATTGTTGTCAACGAATGACCATAATAAAAGCGGAAATAGCCGATCCGTGATGCCACTACTCGTAAACCAATCATCGTCAATTTTCCTTATCGCCGAAGTTACCCGAAAAACAACCCGCCAAAGCTCCGAACTGCTCCAGAAACAACCGATTTATGTCTAGATAAATTTAAAAAAAATATAAAATAAAATAAAAGGCCCTATTTTTTTGTACTGTCCCGTATTGGTCGTATTTGGTCAAATGTCGCATATAAAATACGGCTAAATCGTATGGGTAAACAGGTCTGTAATTTGTAAGCATTCTACCTAGTATACTTTAATCAAGAACTAGAAGGACAAAGCTCATATGACTCACATGTTCTTAACATGAAAATGAGTGCCCAGAAAAAACAAAGTGAAACAGTGGCATTAAAATGCAAAGTTAAACTGACTTTGTTCTTATTATGCCGACCTTGACCTCCAGCTCCAAATACGCTCATGTATTATCAAATAAACTACAGCAAAAGTTGTATTAGGCAAAAATAACGGTGATCTTGGGATGACCTTGACCTTCACATGTTCTCTTATGCATGTCTGATCAAATAACCCAATGTTGCTGCATACTATGGGTTAAATAAACAGCCATTCCACTGTATGATGACCTATTCTTGGTATGTTTTTGCAAGGCGTAAAATGATCTTGACCTTCAAGATCAATGCAAAAAAACTGAATATATGTGAAAGATCAATCTATCATCTTTAAATACAACAAGTTTGGACTTTATATCTCTCATAATTTAAGGTTGTCACTTCAAAGTAACCTATATTAACCAACTTTGGACAGCTCCAGTGAGGTTGACCAAATTTGTTTAGTATATGTGTATCTTTGATATCTATCATGCATCAAAGAATCATAAATTCAATATTAACAACCTAGAAAAAAAGTAAATTTTTTCAAAATGGCCATTTTTGACTAACACTGGTTGATCCTGACACTTTGAACTTGAAGTGAAGATTCATTCACTCATCATTTGTGAGGTCTCACGAATATACACCATCTTACCAAGTTTAGTTGTAATAGTTGAAACAGGTTCTGAGATATTAATTCACTTGCAAGTTTTGCGCAGACGGACAGATAAAATTTGTCATGCCACTTTTGGACTATTTAGGACTCGTCTCACACAGATTTGCAAAAATCTGGAATTAATTTTTTTGTGTAAGTACATTGCTATGCATGCGAGTCAATTAAACTCATACCTATATTTTATTCAACTCCAGTATATTTCAATTTATAGATCTCGTTTATTTGCCAACAGTAATACCCTGGTACAGCGTTTTTGTTGAAAAGTTACACTTGTACTGAACAATGTCAATTTTATCATGACACAAGAATCAGAAACTCATACATTTCCCTTCAGCAAAAGATCACAAAATAGCATTACTACTCATTGCTAAATAATAACATCATAGGAAGCCCTAATGACCACCTGGCAGTAAGCGTCCAATATTCCCAAGCTGATCCAACAGACCTTATACACAAATTAGGAGTCTTGTCCCGGAAGAGTTTTCAAGAAAAAAGGTAGGTGACTAGTCTAGCGAAGAAGAAGATAGTATAGCAGATTGATAGAACAGAGCAGGAATGAGAAAGAGCAAATGAGAAAGATAGCGACAGTGGGAATTTAAAGCACTAAATTTCCAAAAAGTGGGGATACTATTTATACTGAAACCCCCAACACCCCAACGGTGGAATAAAACAATACAAAAAATAGCATTAGTATTTAGTATTAATAAAACAGAGTAGTGGATATTGAAAATCACTTTTGTGTATTGCATGTGTGTTTGACTGTGTTGTGTGGGTGTGTGTGCGAGTGTGTGCACAATTGTGTGGGTGTGTGTGTGTGGGTGGGTGGGTGAATTGTTAAACTAAGAAAGTAAGAATGACTAAAACAGATAACAAAATACTGACACATTCGGATGCTACTGAAAATATTACAAAGTAATATCTTTTAGTGAGTGATAAACCTCTTCCTGTGACCTGATTCTGAATATGACAATAATTCCACACTGAAGAAAAACATCCACGAGGGATTTTTTCAGCTTTTACCATAACACCCAAATAGTTCTTAACTAAAAGGGCAAATCCCATATGACTCACATGCTCTTTATGGAACTTGCAATATTTTACATGAAAATGAGTGACCAGAACAAACAAAATGAAATTGTGGCATTAAAATGCTAAGTAATGCCGTCTTTGATCTTTCTATGCTCTTGACTCTGAGATGACAATGACCTACGGCTCCAAATATTCTCATGTACTATCAAATAAAGTACAGCAAAAGTGATATTATGCCAATAAAACAGTGACCATGGGATGACCTTGACCTTCAGAGACCTTGACCTTGGGATGACCTTGACCTTCATGTGATTTCTCATGCATGTCTGATCAAATAACCCAATGTGTTGCATACTATGGGTTAAATAAACAGCCGATAACCTATTTTTTGTATGTTAAAATGATTTTGACCTTCAAGATCAAAGCAAAAACGAAACATATATATATGAATGATCAAACTATCATCTCTAAATACAACTTTAGACTTTAGATCTCTTATAGTTTAGGGTCAAGGTCACTTCAAAGTAACTATACAAACCAACTTTGGGCAGCTCCAGTGACTTGACTTGGGAGCGAAGTTGACCAAATTTGCATTGTATCTGTGTCTCATTGATATCTATCATGCATCAAAAAATTATAATAAAATTTTTAAAAAATTAAAATTTTGTGAAAAAATGTTATTTTTTGACTAACATTTTATGACCATGTGACCTTGGCTTTGCAGTGAAGTCATTCATTCACTATAATTTACATGCAAAATCAGCGACTTTCATTTTTATTTTGGTAGAGAAGTTTGCTGACCGCAGGCAAATAGAATGCATATTTTCTGAACGTTTTGTTTATTTTAATTGATTTTCCGTAATATATATGGCGATACCGCAACGATAGGCTTGTCTGACAGACTCACATTGCTATGCATGTGAGTCAAAAATGCTATGTAGCTCACCTCTTCAAAGCCCATGGTTTTCAATTTTGCCACTTTATCATCAAAGTCCTTGTCCTGCTTGGGCCCTGGAAATGTAAAATGGGCAATATTGCAACAAAGGACATCAACCTGAATAAAGCATAATGTTATATACATATACATACAAATCCAAATCAAATTCTAACTACAAAAAACTGTGGCCAAACTATAATCTTCAACATAACGAGAAGTGCTACCATCATGAATAGATAACTACTAGCACAACAAATAAGATCATACTATTTCCCTTACTCAGTTAATAAACAGTCCAACACCACAGATACCAAACCTTCCAACCACACAAACTCACCATACACTCAACACACATGCACACAAAACACTCTGCAAATAGCGACTATCCTGACATCATAATGGCAAGACACAATCCTCCACCCACCCACATCAATCCTCTTCCCAACTTGTATAAGTGATTAGCCCACCCAACGCATCTAGCAATGCTAGAGAATTACTATAAGCTTAGCTATAGGACACCCCCCAGCCCAAAAAGCCACTATTCAAAAAGTGAAGAAGATGTATCGTCAGAACCACTAAGAAGTAGAAAACGTTACCATTAGCGAAGACGGAAGTCCAGTGGAGGGCAGTCCTGCGGAAGATCTCATAGTGTTCTTTGTACTGCTGAGCAACCACAGCATCCTGGGGGTCGTCCGGCTCGGCAGCAGCCAGCAGCGCTTGTAATGACAACAGCACTGTTCGCAACGT
Organism: Oncomelania hupensis; assembly: GCA_036898135.1. Classification (NCBI taxonomy): domain Eukaryota; kingdom Metazoa; phylum Mollusca; class Gastropoda; order Littorinimorpha; family Pomatiopsidae; genus Oncomelania; species Oncomelania hupensis. The sequence continues at coordinate 54,624,703 of CM072518.1, read as the reverse complement.
CATTGCTGCCGCCCTGAAAAATCAACCGGCGTTATAGTTTATACTACAAACAAGTTATAATCATGATTTATTTTATAAAGCGCAAATTCAAACTGAGAGTCTTCTCTAAGCGCTCACATGCATCCATAAACATACACACACACACACACACACAGAGACTCAAGTTAACAAGTAATGAATAAATATTAACTAGAAGGGCAAAGCCCATAAACTCCTATCCTATCCTATCCCGTAACTCGGAGGTTGTAGGGGCACCACAGACGATCGTTTAAGCAGCGTACTCCATCTTTCCCTGTCCTCAGCAATCTTGATTGTTTTGCCCAGTGTCAAACCAGTCCATTCTCGAATGTTGTCCTCCCACCTCTTTTTCGGTCTCCCTCTTCTTCTACCTCCTTGCACTGTGCCTTGCAGGATGGTCTTTGCAGGACCTGATGATCTGGTGACGTGGCCATACCATCGGAGTTTTCATTTTTTCACCACTGTGATCAGGTCATCGTGTTGTCCAATGGCTTGTGAGATGGTCTGTCGGACTTCGTCGCTGGTGATGTGCTGGGTATAGGAAATGCCCAGAAGTCTTCTGTAGCACCTCATCTCCATGCTTTGTATTCTTCGTTGTAGATAACTATATAACTCACATGCTCCTTATGGAACTATGTAAATGATTGCCCAGAAAAAACAATATAAAATAGTGGCATTAAAATGCAAAGTAATACTGATTTTGATCTTTCTATGCTCTTGACCTTGAAATGACACTGACCTCTGGCTCCAAATACACTCATTTACTATCAAATACAGTACAGCAAAAGTTGCATTATTCCACACACAAAAAAAGCAGTGACCTTGGGATGACCTTGATCTTGGGATGACCTTGATCTTGGGATGACCTTGACCCTCACACGATCTCTCATGCAAGGTTTAAGATCAATGCAAAAACGTAACACATATTAAAGATCAATCTATGATCTCTAAATACAAGAAGTTTGGACTTCATATCTCTCAAAGTTTAGGGTCAAGGTCACTTCAAAGTACCTCTACTAACCGACTTTGGACAGCTCCAGTGACCTTGACCTTGGAGTGAGGTTGACCAAATTTGCAGATTATGCGTGTCTAATAGATATATATAATGCATCAACAAGTCATCAACATTAATAACCTAGGAAAATAAATGAAATTATGTTAAAACTTGTCATTTTTTGACTAACATTCGATGACCCTGTGACCATGAGGTGAGGTCATTCATTCCCTGATCATTTATGCAGAGGTGCCAACCCCCTAATCTTCTTGTCAGTATTTCCGGACCCGTTTGTCAGTATTTTTTAACACTTGTCAGTATTTTTTTCTCTCGCAAAACCTAGCCTATGACACTATAAAGTAACGACAGGCTTCCCTCTGAAACAGAAGGCTATTTTCAATCCTCTAAAATCATGATAAAAATCAGCTTGTTGAACACCACACTTGTTTTACTCTAAAATCACCATGAAAATCAGCTTGTTGAACACAGCGACGTTCAGTGAGTGCAGGAGTACTATTATGAGACCAGAAACCGGTACAGAAGCACCGCTGGCAAAGATAAACGATCGGCAACTTTGCCTCCGTATTTTTATAAAAGCTACCGTATTTCCGTATTTAATTCACTTCGCCGGAATTAAATACGGTCAATCCGTACTGGTTGGCACCTCTGTTTATGAGGTCTCATGGATATAAACCATCTTATGAAGTTTGGTTGGGATAGTTGAAATAGGGTCTGAGTACTTAGCTACTTTAAAGTTTTGGCACAGAAGATGGCAAATGGCAGACAGATAGATGGACAGACTTTTTCTTTCAATATCATTTATGGACTATTTAGGACTCTTCGCGCACAGATTTGCCAAAATATGGATTTTTTTGTAGTTGTTACTATGCATGTGAGTCAAAAAAGACATTAAGATAAAACAAGAGGCATACTGGATGGCACATGTTCTTTTATTATTATAAGAGCAGATCTTTATTGAGCACCTGTTTATGAGCTCAAACTCGTACTTTTGCTTCAGAACAAATGGCTTATAAAATGTTTAAAGGCTTGCACCTCCTTACATTGTAGAATAAAAAGACTGGTTAAAGTCGGAATAACTAGAAGTGCAGTTCCCAGCCTATTCTGGTAGAGAGCTTCATTTTGTCTTGTCCTCAATCATTCACAAACTAAGGTCAGAGACAGTGGGGACTGGGACACAATAAAGTCACCTACCACTGATCTTTCAAAATGTCCAGACAAATAGCACCAGTCACTGAGCTGATATTTGGATGCCAGATTTTTGTGATGAATTTCACCTGAAATAATTGCTCACATATAAATTATTATAATAACATTACGAAAAAATACAATAATATAATTCATAATAATAATTTTAAATTTAATTCAGTCAATTACAACCAAAGGAAACATAATTTTATTTTAAAATTCATAACTGATAGCTTGTGATAAATCACTCACGTATATACATAAGCAAACAAAACAAGCACCAATGAAAGTTTGCAAACAATAAACATACAATATTTACAAAGGCACACCTGCAACAAAAACCATAACGAAAATATTCACTGCATATTTTGATAGTAGTCAATCAAATATTTTAAACATTTTCAGAAACTGCTAAAGGTAATAATGTTACACAGATAAAAAACCAACCAACCCAAACAAACCAGTTACAAAACAACAACAAAAAACAAAACAATACAAAATTAATATAAAAGCTGAATTATTGAAATGTTAACAATAAATTATGCCTGCTGACCCTTTCCTCATGTACTTACTAAGGGAGGGTTGAATGGGTAAGTCTCAGGGATCTTGATCTCCAACAGAAATTTGCCACCTTCATAAGGGGTATCTGGCGGGCCCATAATCTCCCCTCGAAGGTGTGTATATGTGTCATTGACCAGCTCTACTTTGATGTTGCATGCTGCAACCTGCAAGGCAAACCACCAAGTATTTAGCAAAACAGTATACACTTAATGACTTTATGAAGGATTTCCAGCCTAGATGCTACGACTGTGAGTGCCTAGAACGAATGATGCAAAGTAACAGAAATAAATAATACCAGAAAAAAAGGAGATGACCCACACAAAAAAAGAAGAAAAAAAAACACAAGAAAAAAAAACCTCACCTCTTTTAAAAAAAAAAAGACAATAAAAGACAAAGAAATCACAAACACAAAATGGCAAAGAAATCACAAACACAGATAATACAAAAGAAATGTACAGTTACTTTATATGTGCCTTCACAATGTGACAATACAATTGCAATTAAGGCTGGATCTAATAGATGACTGCTTATTTGAATATTCCACATACAAAGTCTAAATCTAACAGTAACCTTATACACATTTTGATTTTTGAACCTTTTTACAGCCAAACATTATGTAACAGAGTGGTTCCAGTGCCAGATTTTGTCTGTATATTTTGATATTCTTGTTAACATTTAAAATGCAGTATTTATATTGCTGTTTGGGTTTGAGTAAGGAAAAAAGAGTGTACATCAGAAACAAAGTATGCAGCATAATTGACTTTAGCTAACTTGCTATATTACTTTTGAACTACGGCAACAGTTGTCTGTAGGGACTTCAAGGCCTACTAGTTCAAAGAAGAGTGAACATATTCAACCAGTATTCAGAGGACTCCACTGGCTTCCAATAAGGCAGCGGATAGACTTCGAAGTGCTGTCACTATACCATAAACACGTCAAAGACTTGCCTTCTCCCATGTACCTTCAAGATGTAATTTCCCTTCACACAAGCCATCCCAACAACTCCGCTCAACATCAAAATCAAATCTGTGTGTGCCAACAGTAAGCAACCACAAAAACAAAGTGACCCACTTTTCGTTTTTTTTCTTGTTGCGGCCCAAAGCTCTTGAATTCATTGTCACAAAAACAGAGAGACATTGACTGCCTGGATATCTTCAAGAGGCATCTAAAGGCGCACCTGTTTGGACAGTAGTTGTTGCCCTTCTTCCCCTCCCCAACCCCTCTTTGATGCGCACCAACCTTGCCTCCTCCATCACCATCTTTCTCCATTGCCCCACCAAACCCTACCTTTTCCCCCCCTTTCCTGAGCTGCCAGTATGGATAAGGTGCACCTTACAAGTGGACATTCAGCCATTCCATGGCATGGAAATGCATAAATGTAGTCCAACTTACACAATTAAACAGTCCTACCTAACACATTGAAACAGGAAGATGTGTCAAAACCAACTCTCCTCTTTCAACATTAATTTTCTAGACAGTAAACATTTTTATGTGGAGGCTGTGTGAACCAATAGTTCAATACGACGACTTGATAATTTGGTTAAAATTGAAACTGTTCAGAGACATTTTACAAGGAATATTTTAGGACTTAAAAATCTGAGCTATGAGAAAAGACTAAAATGTCTTAGCTTCCTAGTCTAGAGAACAAACGTTTGAGAGGTGACAAGATTGAGGTACAACAAAATTTTGCATGATAAATATAGGACTCTAAAATCACTAAGCGTTTATTATTGAAATCAGACTGGCTCTTAACAAAACTGGTTTGTATCAGCACTTTTTTTTTTATAACAGAGTAATTAACACGTGGAACAGTCTTCCACAGGAAGTTCTGCATCTGGAAAATATGTTGCTTGCATCCAGAGATCCAGAATACAGAGCATGGAGATAAGGTGCTACAGAAGACTTCTGGGCATTTCCTATACCCAACACATCACCAACGACGAAGTCCGACAGACCATCACACAAACCATTGGACAACACTATGACCTGCTCACAGTGGTGAAGAAACGGAAACTCTGATGGTATGGCCACGTCACCAGGTCATCAGGCCTTGCAAAGACCATTCTGCAAGGCACAGTGCAAGGAGGTAGAAGAAGAGGGAGACCGAAAAAGAGGTGGGAGGACAACATTCGAGAATGGACTGGTTTGACACTGAGCGAAGCCATCAGGGCTGCTGAGGACAGAGAAAGATGGAGTATGCTGGTTAAAAGATCATCTGTGGTGCCCCGACGATCTCTGAGTTACGGGACGGGATAGGATAGGATCCAGAGATCTGGCATAGAAGCAACAGTGCGCAGCATGAAGCTGATTTATCTACGTCTGGCATCTGCCAGAGTTGACTTGAAACACTCAGTAGATTCTGAGCTGACTGTAGGGTCATCCAAGTGGTTCCAAGCAACAGTTGTTTGAGGGAAGAAATAATTTTTATATTGTTCAGTATCCCAGTGTGGTTGTCACAGTGTGAACCACCAATGCTTTTAAAAATGTTCTCGAAAAATTCTTATCTAATAAACTTTTCTCCACTGACTGGTTTGAGGATTCCCTCTCTCCCACCACTCTTGGTAGGCAAAATTATTAGACATCTGGGGTTGGTTATTAGCGCGACTTTCAGGCCAGTGACGAAAAACTTTCGGTTTGCCGACAAGGTGTGCAAGTTATGAGCCCCGATTACTGTAGTCGCCGGAACCGTTAGTCGCTCAAGCAAAGTCATGGCACCTCCCTTGACTAGCAGGCCTCAAGGGAAACAACTGCATTCGTCCTACCTTTTGTGGGAATTCCGTGTGTGTGTGTGTCTGTGTTTTTTGGTGTGGAGGTTTGGTTACAGGGGTGTGTCATGTATTATGTTTTGTGAAATGAGTGAATAGGTCTACTTGTTTGTAATGTTTTTACTATTGTATTATTTCACAACGCGCAAGGCAAATTCTTGTAATATTTGAAGCAAATAAAAGTCTTATGTTGTCTTATGTCCATTTCTTTTTTCCAAGTATACTATTAAATACATTTGAATAAACCTTCAATAAGAAAATCAATCAATCTGTTAACACCATAAAGTTGTACTTATTTTATTCCCCCCCCTCCACCCCCCTTCTCTCTCCTAGATAAATTTGTTTAATTATAGGTTTTAAATTGAGTTTTGCACTAGCAATGTTTTATGTCTTCTACTTCCAAAAACTAGGACCCAAAAGGCTGACTCTTTTTTGGACACAGCAAAATGAATGGACTCATAAAGAATTAAAAACAAAAATATTACTTTAATGTAAAGCAAGAAAGAAACAAAAATATTATTAAAATTAATTAGCAACCAGAGCAACACACATTCACACACACACACAAACATTCATGTACATACACACACACATGGACACACAATCAAAACAAGCAGGTATAAAACATAAGTTACCTTATGTTATAAATATAATACATATGTTACACTATGTTTCATGGTTTGTGTAATAGTAATTAATTAGTACAAAACTTGTTTCATGATTTAAAAAAAAAGAAGTAATTTCTTGCATTTGCGTATTTCTAAATGTATGTATGTCTTGACAGAATATCGATTTTTTAATAACCCCGGCCCCTGATGCCTACCAAATTTGTGACTGATGCCTACCATCATTAAGTGTGCTCTCAACAACTGTATTGTGTGCTCTCAAAATCACTTTTAATGAGATGTCAGCCTATAATGCCAACATTACTATACTATATTACTATTGGTATAATATTACATTTTTACCAAAGCGTCTTTTAGTTTGTTACTTTTTTGGCAAATGTTCCCCACCATCAAATTCAAACAAAAATAATCAAATGTCACTGAATAAGCAGATTAAATGTAAATGTTAAAACTGATGCTATAATTAAATCTTTTATTGGCGTTGAAGCGCTGTCTTTATCTGCAGATGTTCGTATGTGACAACTCCAAGAGTGCGTCAGTGGCGACAGGACCTCCACTGGGTCCAGCGACATTCTCATTCGAGTAATATTGAGATCCAAAGAAACGTGTGTTCTTTTAAAACGGCTCTAGCGATTTACCTCGTCGCTTTTTACGACTTCTTTGAATTCCCTCCGTATTCTCTGCTCAGCAATGTTTGCCATTCCGTCAGGATGAACGCGCAGGAGAAGAACTTTTGATGGTTGAGAAGGATGGTTGTTTCTCTATAACCACAGAATGAAGTAACTTCCGGTTCCATCAAACGTCATGCGCAAAATAGAGTTACGCAGAAACTAAGCATGTTATTTTGTATTTGTACCTTTCGAATGAAACAAATGAACGATTTATAGATTTAGAAAATAAATAAAAGAAATCAAAACAAAGTGATTAATAATTTGTTGCTATTCCTGTTTGTCCGTATATTTGCCAGCCCGAGTTATCCCTCATTAGCCGACATTTTTTGGCACGAAAACACACCGCAGGCCCGTGGGCAAGAAGTTCATGCAGAAGGAGTTGAACTGCACGCGTGTTCAGTCTTCAGGGCCGCTTGTAGAGGTTGGGGTCAGAATGCCTAACATCAAGGTATTTTCAGGTTCCTCACACGTAGATCTTGCTCAAAAGATCTGTGATCGCCTTGGTATCGAACCAAGTAAAGTGATTACCAAGAAATTCAGCAATGGCGAATGCTGGTAAGTTATTTTTTTCATTGTGAAATGTTAGTTGGTTTTCGGCCGCAATTCGGTGACAGATAGGCCGCATGCATCGAGGCGTGTTGCACGTTCTGCGTGTTCCCCACTGAGGAAGAAAGGCTTTTTGAAATCCATGGGAGGGAGCGAGTGATTATGACTGGTGATTTTAATTATCCTGAATTTGACTGGGACCTCGAGGTTTTCAAGAAGGGTATTGAGCATCCAGCCAGTGTATTTCTTGAGACGGTACAACATCAGTTTTTGGCTCAACATGTGAATGAACCTACTCATTATAGAGCTTTGCAAAAAGCAAATGTTCTTGATTTGATTTTAATAAATGGTGAATTTGTGTCGTCAGTCGACCGCCCCTATGTAAGAGCCATCACTTCGTGATATAATTTTCATTTCTTACCAGTGAGAACGCCAGTGTAGGACATGATCCGGTAAAATATCAGTTTGCGAAGGGCGATTATAAGGGTATGAAGAGGTTTGCACGAAATCATGATTGGAAGAGAGACCTGTACGACGTTTGAATGTGCATGAGTGTTGGGATAAAATAAAGTTGGTGCTGAGAGAGGCTAATGAAAGGTTCATACCAGTGAGATTAGACAAAAAAGACGGGCATTTAAGATGTATAAGAAATACCCTACTAAAACTTTTTTAAAAAATAAAAAAATTTTTTTTTTTTTTGCCTCAGTTTTTTGGGTCTGCAAGACTTTTATTTATTTATTTTTTTTTAATGTTTAGCGTTTGCCCTCTTCATAGGCTTTTATCATATAATATGGTTATTCATACATCAGGCATATATATGGCTCTGTCTACAAAGTTGGTTCACTTTTTGTGACATGGGTGCCCAAAAATAAAAGTTGTCAAATACATACATTTTGTGGTTTATTTGAAAGGTATGTATGTGTGTGATCATGCCATGCAGGTTAGAAGATAAGTTTTGACCTTATAAGTTATATGCATGTAGTCAGACCTTTAGTGTACACACTCTACGAAATGTCCAATGTAACACGGAAACCAAAGAGTACTTAAAAACCAACAATATATATATAAAGTTGGCAAAGAATCTTTATTTATAAAGAGATTTGCTATCAAATAGATATAAGATTAAAAAGAAATGTTTACATTAGTAAAGAAGTTTATCTATTGATACATTATCAAGTCAATCAATTTTCTACAAATTTTAATCCTTAAAAGTTCTTTTATACTTAAAATGAAACAACCTGAAACAGCTACTGCACATACAAATTGTGTATATAATATTATAACATAATCACAAAATAAAAGTGAGATCTTACAGGTCTCTATTAAAAAAAATCTGGTTCTTATTTAAAAAAATAATGTCCAATGTAACACGGAAACCAAATTAAGCTTGACGATAAATTATATTCGGCTAAATAATATTTATCAAACTTAGCGTATCCAAATCAAGTCAAATAATAAATTTAAATAAGTTTACTTGTCACTGCTGTTTCAAAGAGCATTTTTATTTATTCATTAACAAATTTTGAACGGATCTCATCATCCATCGGAACAAGAACGGCAAAAAAAATAATGGTTTCTTGGCTTCTAATTACGTTAGACTAGCCGGAGATCTATTTTCATTAAAATAGGCACCACAGTCGAATTAAACTTATCCTAACAACTAAATAAACATAAAATATTATATAAACATGAAAAATCTTACTGTAAAGAGTCAGTTTTCTTGGTGACACTGAGTGCGTTGTCCAATGTAACAACTACGTGATACTCGGAAACCACACGCAATGAAAAAGATTCTCCGCGTAAAATGAAACCACGCGAGAAGGGACGAGTGTATATATCAATCCGATAATGAGGCCTACTTTACGTCATTAAAATAGTCCTACTAGGTATGCTTTGAAATAAGCAAAATAAATTTGTGTGTTGTCCAGCGTCGCACGAAAATCCGGAAACGATGTCAACCGATGCTTTTCAGACCATCAAAGCATTTACACAACGACTAAATTGTTATTTGTAAACATTGGAATTCATTCATAACATCCCAACAAGAAAGACAACTCTAAAAAAAAACATGTATTCTTGCGCTTAAGACGAAGATACATTTTTGAAAACATTCTGCCTGTTTCGGAAACCATGCATTACGTTGGACAACCAAATTTACTCCGGCTATAATACACAAAATACAAAACAAATTGGTTTTGTAAGTACTGTGCATGTTTAAACTATTACTAATGAGTTAGATTATAATAATTTTACGTGTTCTATGACATCTTTATTTATGTAAACACTTAGAAGAAAACCCGGTCATTCTCATGTCACAAAATTAGGTCAAATTTTAGGCCACTTTCAGACATTTACAAAGCAAATACAAAGGTTCTATAGATATTTTCGTCTTGAAATTATTAATACTATCTCTCCGATCATTTTTAAATAAGATAATAGCAAAAGGAAAGGCAAATAAGCAGCTTGTTGTGATAAATATTATCTAGAAAAGCAGCACCCCTCGCGGTGCTCAGCTTTGTAGACAGACCCATATACATTGATTGAAATCTGGTTATATCTCAAGACAATTCTTCCTAATTTTTAATTCCAAGTCAAACAAAATACAAATATCAATTTTAGTACCATATTTAAATTTACTAATGACCATTTTTGTAATCAAAATAAAATGGTTAACAAATTTAATAAATTTCATTGATATTCTTTGAGGGTTGTATCCCAAAAGTACTTCTGTCTCTGACAAAGTCACCTTGCGATTTGTTTGTATATAAATATAGTTTATGTAGTGCGTACACACTTTTTTAACCTTTGAACAATGAAAAAAGAAATGTTCAATATAATCAATTACGTTGCAGTATTTACAGTTTTAAGTATCCCTTAGTCCCATCTTATTAAGAAGTATAGTTGTGGGATAGATATTGTGTAGAATTTTCCAGTGTAATAATTTTAGTCTCTCTTCCTTTGTGGATTCATTTGCTATTGTCCAATGTGACCCTGTCACAGTGTCAGTGAGAGATCGTACTTTCTCAACCAAAAATTAACCGAACATGGTTGTGTTGTTCCAGCCTCGGTTAGCTGGAGTCTCAGTTTACGAGCAGAAGGGAGAGGGGGGTGGAGGGACACAGATTCTTGTGAATGAGAAAAATCATAAGCGTTTGTGTCGCGCGGGCACGAAGCGCAGTGCACATAGCGCTGTATTCAAACATGCGTGATGGCGAGCAGCCTACTCTATCACACAGGCGCTCAAAGGTAATAATTTTGCCTTTGTTTACAATATCACTTACATAGAAGATATTTGCTTTGAGCACAAGTATATCAACTAACAAGTTAGTATCTCTCTTCTATGTCTCTATCGAAGTGCGCGTACAACCGATTGCTTCCCTTTACATGCTTTGAGCTCCATAGAGCGTCATCGGCCTGAAATAACTTTTTAGAAACTTCAAAACCCAGGGGAATTATGGGTAGATAAATCCTTTTCTGAAATAACGTCGGCTAAATCCTTCTTTAGTTTCTTTGCTCGAGCAAAGGCAACCTCATAGGTATGGAGCACTTCGTCCATTATAACTCCATCGCTGATAATACTGCTGACAAGTTTCTGCCTTTGTTCACTACCAGAAATATGCAGTTCCTCTCCCAACTTTCGTTTCATTTCAGCGAGCACATCTTCGCGAGAACAGATTTCCCAGAATTCTCTATTCTATTTTTAGGTTTGGGATATCCCCGTTTCAGCTTGTGGCTAAACGGGACCACCGCACGTCGACTTGGGGCAATACGAGATACTAACTTGTTAGTTGATATACTTGTGCTTTCAGCCAATCTTTAAAGAACAAACATATAGTTTTACTAGTTGTTTTTGTACCCTGGCAAGCCAGGGTACACAGGTTGCTGTTTAAAATGTAGACAGAGAGACAACTGTTGTCTGCGAGTTTCATTTGGACGATGATACCTCCCCATATCCCCCTTGATACCTCACCATAACCCCCCCCCCCTGATATCTCCCCGCCCCCCCCCCATGATGCCTCACCAAACCCCCTTGATACCTCCCCGAACCCACTTGATACCTCCCTATACCCCCTTGATACCTTCCGTACCCCCCCTTGTAACCTACCTGTACCCTCCTTGATACTTTCCCGTTGATCGTTTCGCAGGTATGGATGAAAGGAATCGACCATCAGCATACCCCCTTATATATACCCGTATCCCCGTTATGCCTACCCTTGCCCCTTTAAACCTACGCGTAGCCCCCTTTTACCTACACGTACCACCCCATCCCAATCCTTGGTAATAATAATAATAATAATAATAATAATAATAATATTGAATATAGAATAATACAAATAGAAATCATAAAAAACACAAAGGTTTTAAAATAAAATTTGATATAATAATAATAATAATAATAATAATAATAATAATAATAATATTATTATTAATAATAATAAGAATAATAATAATAATAATAATAATAATTATTATTATCATTATTATTAGTTTATAAATAATAATAATAATAATAATAATAATAATAATAATAAGAAGAAGAAGAAATAGGTTAAAAGTAAAAAGCCTAAATTAAAAAGAAAAATATCCATATTGTAGTGTAAAAAAAAAACATAAAAAAATATGGCCCGCGAGAGATTTGAACTTGGGTCGCCTGCACGGTAGGCGAACGTCTTAATACTACTACTACTACTACTACTACTACTACTACTACTACTACTACTACTACTACTACTACTACTACTACTACTACTACTACTACTACTAATAAGAAGAAGAAGAAGAAGAAGAAGAAGAAGAATATCGAATATAGAATAATACAAATAGAAATCATAAAAAACACCCAGGTTTTAAAATAAAATTCGATATAAGATATAATAATAATAATAATAATAATAATAATAGTAATGATTATTATTATTATTATTATTATTATTATTATTATTATTATTAGTTGATAAATAATAATAATAATAATAATAATAATAATAAATATAAATAAGTTAAAATTAAAAAGCCTAAATTAACAAGAAAAATATCCATATTGTAGTGTTAAAAAAAAAAAAAGGCCCGCGGGAGGTTTGAACTTGGGCACCATGGCATGGTAGGCCAATGTCTTACTAACTGAGCTATAACGGATTCGTATAAAGATCGTCAATTTTTTGGTCTATATGGGAAAACATGCTGAAACCTCGATTCGATTTTTAATTAATCAAATTTAATTAGTTAAACACAAAAATTTTATAAGATTGGTGACCAGAGTGCAAAAGTGTTTTGAATGGAAATAAAACAAAATTAGCGTTATTACGAAACGGCACGTTCTAGACACGGGTTAAATGGAAACCGCGCGCGGAATGAGGCTATTGCAGTTTGTGGACATTTTGTTTATTTATTTATCTCAGAAACGTTTAAACGTTCGGTAAGGAAATGTCGGCTATAACGATTTCGTGAGTTTTGAGCACACAACAGGCCGATCCACAGCACCCAGCATGTGCCCAGATCAGCGTCCATACCGGACAAACTTTATAGTAGAGGCGAATAAGGACTTCCGGCTAAGCAATTTATATATATGTGTTGCAGCATGAGAAAACCAGGCTAAAGTGTCAAAATATGAAAAATTACTTATTTATTTATTAACAAAGTACTAAAAATAATCTTCAAAATGCAAAAAACAGAATTGTTTTATCTTTATTGGTTGATGTTTTATGATTTTTTTTAATATTTTATTTTCTCGGGGGCTAATTTCCAGAAATTGCCTTCAAAGTTTTGAATTGTAAAATGATCATTACTTCACAACCAGAATTTTCCCATGCATGTATTTGGTATCAAAACAATCAGGAAGATGGCAGCAATATGGCAGTGAGTTGAGATAAGATGAGAAAATTCACATTATACACCATTCACACAATACTGAACATAAACAAATTAAAACAGTACGCACAATTTTATTCTGTACCCATCCATAATGCATAGTGTTTTTAAACATATTTGAAATAAAACAAGTGTTTAGCAAGTCTACAATAACTCAAACACATAATAATATATCAAGAACATGGCCTGAATCAATCATTTTTCTAAAATAAACCCTATCATAATGCCCCTCCCTCCCCCTCCCCCTCTTAAATCCCTCGTCCGTCAAGTAATCTTTTGTTTAATTGCAAGCAGCTACATCAGCTCAGTTCAAATAGTCAAACAAAGATTACAAACCTAAAACAAAAGTTTCATTAGGTAGTTTTCAGTCCTAATAATCAAGCTTTAATAATTCCCGGATTCTCCACTCCCTTCCGCACGTCGAATAAATCTGTCACGTCATAGGTGTAAATCAAAATAACATGTCATTTTGCTCTATAAAGTTTAAATAAACACAAATATCAAAGCAAATACTAATTACTAGTAATTTGGTAAATAGTCCTCATGTTCATTTCCTAAAACAGACAAACCAACAATAATAAATACTGAGAACATAGTCAACTTGTCATGCTAGTAATATTGAATGCAGGCCAGACTACTTACCTTTTCAACCACCCCACCCCACCTCCACCCAACAAATTATACTACTGAAATATTTTCCACACTCCTACTGTAATTCTTTCACTGATATCGCCTTTTCAACCTTTACCTAAATCTATGCAAGTAGAATGACGGATTATTAAAGACACGCCAATAGCGAAGAGGCCTACGAAACATGAATCATTGAATGAAAACAAACAGTATCGTTTAATAACGGGATCAAGCTTCTGCTCATCAGAATCATAATCCTCATCACAGTTCCCACTGGCACCATCATAAAAATAGTCTGAAAGCAGGTCTTGGAGCTCTTCAGAAGCAAAACCGGGTCGATTCAAGGCCCTAGCTACTCTAGCAGACGACACATCTACTGACGCTGGAGACGAAGCCATCACTTCCGGTTTCCAAAAAGAATCGGTCACTTACTTTGACAAATTGTTTCTAACAAATGCAACATAAATATTGCAAGAAAACACTTGAAATAGATGTATGATGAGTTTATCTACATTAAAAAATTCACTTTGAACTAAAAATCGTCGAAAATCTATAGGAAACACTTCAGTTTTTCACGATCCGGCTAGAGACACATTCGAACACAACTTGTGTCACAAGCAAGCTTCGGAACAAGGAATTTCATGAAAAATTCATACGCCACACACTTTTATGTACCAAAACGTAGTACCAATAGGGACTTTTCACTCTCCAGACGTTATATATCAATCCACATTGGGGATTTCCCTTCATAGTCGGACAAGAAAAGTTGGGGTATCGGAGGTCAATTAGTGCCATTGTTTTAGCAAGGTGTGATCAACACCCTTATCAAAATCAACAAAATAAACAATGTTCTAGTAAGTTTTGAACAAAATCCGTTTGGGATATTAAAGAAAAGTCTTAAATAAAGACAAAGAGGCAACAATCTTAAAATTGATGGGGTAGCCTATTTTTAGTGTTTTATGGCTGTAGCAGCGAATCAATCCTGGCGTCTTTAGCCGGGTTTTGTCATGCGGCAACACATATAGATACTTAATGCAATCATTATTCCAAAGACAGAAGTTTTTAATTACAATGTTTTGCCCATGGATGCAATCTTAGTTTTGTCTTATTGTTTAGCCAGGTGATCAACACATTCTTCCAGAACAAAGATTTAACATAGCACATTCCAGCAAAGTTTTTAACAGAAGCATCTGAAGTAAAGCATGTATAATCAGCACTCAGTTTTGAAAAGACATATTTGGGGAAAATTGACCAGGACTGTCCCGAAGAGTGTTATAACTCCACGGCCCACGAAAGCAGAAATGATGCTTGCATTTCATTTATATCAATCATATTAAGGCCCCCATTTTCAAACGTGTTACATACAACAGTTCTTTTAGCCTTTTCAAATGCTCGGGTATTTGAATATTTTTTTCTTCCACATAAATCTAAATAGCATGGTGTTCATTTGCTTCAGTACATCTTCTGGGATAACCAGAGCTTGCATTGCATACACTAGTTGAGACAATAGAAAGGTTTTTATGATACATAATTTGCCACTAATACTCAAATTTCTCTTGGACCAAGATACAATTAGACTTTGTATGTTGTGAATACGTTTTGTCCAGTTTTCCTCTATAGATGATGCAGGAACAGTGTTGCAAAAGTAAATGCCTACAATTTTCGTCTTTGTTTTCCAAGAGAGATCAGAGGGTTTTTCATCAGAGGATCGGTAGGAGCCTAGCCACATAGCTTCTGTTTTATTTTTTGTTCATCTCCAAATTTGAGATAATGGAAAATGCAGTGATCAGTTGCAACACTCTCTAGATCATTTCTATCACTTAAAAAAAGTGTAATGTCATCAGAATACATCAATATTTTCAATACCGTAGCCGGGGTCACTGCATAATGAGGGGTGGGTAGCTGAAGACCTTTAACGTTGTTGTCAGCACGGATTTTAATGGCTAGAAGTTCTAGTGCAATAATAAAGCCCATCGGTGATAACGGACAACCCTGTCTTGTTCGCTATTAGCAGGAAAGCTTTCAGAAATCCAGCCCAAATAGTTAATACTACTCTCTGTATTTGTAATTAATAATTTTACCCATTGAACAAACTTTTCCCCGAAGCCAAACTGTTTAAAAGCCCAAATCATAAATTCTTTTGATATTGAGTCGAAAGCACGGCGATAGTCAACTGCTAACATGATACCTGGGTTATTAGAAGTATTCATAAAATCAATAGTGTCATCGATTAACCTTATCATATTGCTAGCCTTTTGACCCTTCACAAAACCAGTCTGATTCTCATGAATGATATCAGATAGAACAGAGGATAATCGAGTAGCTAAACATTTTGCCAGCAGCTTATAGTCCGTGTTTGTTAGTGAAATTGGGCGCCAGTTCAAGAGCTCGTCCCTTGGCAAGTCTTTACCTTTATGTATAAGAGTAATAACAGCTTGTTTCTGTGTAGTAGACATTTCTCCCAAATTATATGCAGCATTAAATGATTGTGTAACTAGATCATATAATCTTCTCCAGAACATTTTCAAGAAACTTGAAGTCAAGCCGTCTGGGCCAGGAGCTGAATCGTTTTTCAAAGTACTGAGTGTTTTGGTCATTTCCTCTAACGTAATATCCGTTTCTAATCCTGATTTTTTGGTCTTCAGAAAGCTTTGGAATAGTTGCTCCTTTCATAAAATCTCCAGTCTTTTCCTCGTTAAAGTTTCCCTTCCTGCTATATACTTCACTGTAGAATGAAACCTGTTCCTTTAAAATGTCCTCTTGGTTAACAACAGTTCGTCCATCTTGTGTTTTCAGTGTATCCATTATTTTAGCATTTGCCCTTGCTTTTTCTAAATTTAAAAAATAGTGTTTTTTTCTCCTTCCTCTACAAATTTTGTTCGAGAGCGTATTTGAGCACTGCGCGCATCTCTAATTGCATAAATGTCCAGCTCTTTCTTAATGTTTTCTTTGTCGACTAGAAGTAGGTCATTGTGTGGATAAATCGCCAGTTGTTTGTCAATGCAGTCAAGTTGTTTTTGTAGTGTTTCCAGATTATTTTGATGAGAGCGTTTCTTTTTGGTGGAGTATGCGATACTGTGCTCGCGAATTTCATTCTTGCATAGATCCCATTTTAATTGAGGGTCTAAATCACTGTTTTCCTCCTTGAAGTTATCTAAAACAAGGTTTATTGTATTTACAAAATTAATATTGTGTAATAAACTGTCATTGAACTTCCAGTAAGATGGGCCACGTTGAACGTGAGATATTTTGTACTTCAGTTCAACAATTCTGTGATCAGTGTGAGACGCAGAGACAATATTGCAGTCAATAAGCTTTTCAAAAATATTATCTGATACGAGTATGTAGTCCAAACACCGGGATATAAAAGGATTTTTCCAACTCCATGAAAATTCTTTTTCAGTAGGGTGAAACAAGCGCAAGCGTCATTCAATAAGCAATTGTTAGTCAATTTTTGAAAGCAGTCAACGTCTGCAGTTCTGTGTGCATCCCCACTTATTATGTCAAGATTATTGTCAAGGACACAGTTAAAATCCCCACAAACTATTTTCTCACCATCCAGTTGATCAAGATGATCTACAACTGTACAAGTGTGTTATAAAATGCTCGTTTTTGAACTGATATGTTTGGAGCGTATATCACTATATGTTAACAAAGTTTACTTGTCCGTTTTCACTGTTACAAGAAACCGTCAGAATTCTGTCTGTTTTACTCACAACTTGAATATCATAAGTAAATCCTTTTTTTGATTAAAATAACTTGTCCCAAACTTCTATTAGGACCAGAAGAATAATATAATTGTCCATCCCATTATTTTTCCCATAGCTCTTTTTCATTGTCCGTAATGTTAGTTTCTTGTAGACAAATTACGTCAAAACTTTCTTTGTTTTAATAATTTGAAAATAGATAAAATTTGCGTTTGAATTTATTTTTCAAACCATTTACATTTAGTGAGCAAACACTAATGCTCTCCATCGTAAAGTCCGTAGTCGGTAGGCATAATCATAGTCCGTAGGCCGTTGCTGGGGTAGTTTACGTCACGGGTCAAAAGTCACACACGCGGTTCAAGAAGGTTGAGAATGTGTGGTGATCGGGGGCATGTGCATTTTAGTCGCGGCAGTATGGGCGTCGTTCAATGACTGGCCTTCAGCCAATCCAATGAGAGATCACAACCGATTGGAATGCGACTACGCTCATAGGCCTCATCGCTGTCACCGAGCCGGGCTTGTTTGTCACTGATTTCGGGGGAGTTGGTGGGAGAGCGGTTACGTTTGGCTGATGCGGATGAACTTTCTCTCCTGAATTGGAGCGTGCGTTGAGAGGGGTCGGAAAACTGGGAGGTAGATTTACGATGCCTCAAGCGGCCTCTGGTACGGGAAGGGCTGCGATTTTGGTTGCTGGTAGGTGAGTTGAGGGGGGGGGTGGGGGCATGGAGGTTGACTGAGATTCAGATGGGGAAGCGGAAGGGAGAGGGGGTGGAGGCAGTTGCATTTGTTCCGTTTTCTTCTGCTCACGATGATACAATGAGGCAGTGAACGGTCCCAAGGACAGGGTCTTGGGGAGTGGGGTAGAGGGCACAGAAATGTAGAGAAATCTTCGGCCTGTTAACCATCTTGTCAGCTGTCCCCTATCATCTCTATCCCTCTCTTTGATCAGTTTTGACCTGATGTCAACCACTTCACTTGAGGAAGTGCTTTGACGGCCTGAAAGATTTCTTCATCAGAGAATGAGATTGGAACGTTCCCGATGATAATTCTGGTAGTGGGTGTCTCCGTCTCGCCATCAGAAGAGCTGACAACAAACGGGTTTTTCTCCTTGAGGGTCACTCTGACCCCACGAAGTGTAATGCCCAGAGATTAACAGTTTTTGATGTGCGTAGGGTGTTGTGGGGTAAATTCTCCATAGGCCATTTATCTTCTGGGCACCAATCAGGGTTCCATACCCAGCGGTTTTCTCCGCTGCATCACAAATTTCTGCTGTAGTGTAATCTTTGTGTGAGGAGGGAAGGTGAATGTTTCTGACAAATACAGGTAGCACACTGATATTGTACTCTCCCTTTAGTTATTGGGTTGTTTATAGTGGACACTACCGATCTTCCTAAGACGTGCAGCGCTGGCAACCATACAAACAAATCGCACATACTGTGACGTTCATCACCAGCAAGAATGGAATGCAAATATCAGTTTTGTGGGCATATGAAGGGGGGGGGGGGGGGGGGGAGGGCTGCCAACTGCAAATGAAAAGGGTTATCTTACTTAACTCATGAATGTTAAACAGCCAATGTTCTGAGCTTTCCAATTGGTGTGTTTTGCTGACTGTTTAACTATAGAAAAAAAGTCACAATGGTGACGAGATAAGGCGCAGTTGGCATATATTTCATTACACTATTGTATGATGACTCATCTCGTCATAAGCAGTCGAGTGATTAAATTAAAATAACCTATTTAACATTAGATTTGTATGTATGTTTGTTTATTTCTTCAATTTATCTTTAAGTGTCTGCCAGATTTTCTTTCTAAAGTGACAGAATAATCAAGTCCCAATGATGTATATAGATAGATAGATAGATAGATAGATAGATAGATAGATAGATAGATAGATAGATAGATAGATAGATAGATAGATAGATAGATAGATAGATAGATAGAATAACATAAAACACTTTGAAAACGACAAAATGCTATCCACTCAATTTGACAGAAGGACTTGACGATTCATGGAGCCCAAGTTAAGTTACAGCTTACATTATCATGGCTTGCCATCAGACCTACAGGAAAACCAACAAGGCTGCTGTAGTGGTTTTTGTCTGATTTTGAATATTGGCGGTGTTCTATCTCTGATCTTATTTGTATGCAGACTGTTGATTTGATGCGAATTTACTGCCATTTGACTTCAGAGTGGACATGTTAATGAACATCTGTCATAGGGCAGCAGTTGGTTATTTGATTAAACCTCAAACTCCAAAAACATAAAAGAAATATTAAATAATAAAATACACGAATACAATAAATAAACGTGTACAAAAAATACATGTATACATTTTTTTTTTTGCCTGTTCATAACAAATCTTAATCTGAATTTTTTTTATTTCTGTTTTGAACAGTGTTGAGATTGGGGAGTCAGTCAGAGGTGAGGACGTGTACATTGTTCAGAGTGGATGCCGAGAGGTGAATGATATGTTGATGGAACTTCTCATCATGATCAACGCCTGCAAGATTGCCTCAGCCTGCAGAGTTACTGCCGTCATTCCATGCTTCCCCTACGCCCGACAGGACAAAAAAGACAAGGTTAGAAATTGTGTGGTTGCTTGGTTCTAGAGACTTTCTTCTTGCTCATTTAGGGCAGAATAAGTAATAAGAGATTTAATTTCTTTTTTTTCTCTTTGAGCAGGTCAGGTAGATTTACAAGAAAGTCCCTTTCTTGTATTATATGGAAAGGGCAGATATTTTCCATAGAAATTTACATTATTATAATTAAAATAATATTTATATTGTTATTTGTGCATTTTTTCTGTTACTGGGTTGAATGGGGATGTTGTTTTATTGTTTTAACATAATGATGTCTAATTAGCTACTGTTATGATTGAGAAGCACATGATAGTTGTAAAAATTTTGTTTTGTAAAATAGCATGTACCTTTGATTTGATTCCCCTTGTAGTGGTGCCGTTTTTTTTAATATAAATAGTATCCCCACTTCCTGGAAATTTAGTGCTTTAAATTCCCACTGTCATTGTCTTTCTCCTTTGTTCTTTCTCATTCCTATTCTGTTCTATTAATCTAGTCAAGTCAAGTCAAATCAAGTCAATGCATTCTTTATTTCTCAGAAAGAAAAATGTGGGTTGTCGCTTTGCAAGACAAGACAAGATTTTATAATGGCAATAAACACAGTGACAGAAATGGAATAGTAACATAACATTGAGGGGAAAAAAAAACGAAAAAAAACACACAAAAAAAAACACACACTCACACAAATCACACACACACACATGATACACACACACACACCCACACACACACACTCAATTACGTTATTACAGTATAATATTCAGCTCAAACAAACATACCAGATACACTATATTTGTACCCTTGCGTGCATCTGCATGTAATCACACACATACACACACCCACACACAATATTACATAGGTTACATTACATGTAGGAAAGGATCCATTACAACAAATACGTTCATAGCAGGTGGAAGAGGTTACGCGAATGAGCACTCTCGGAAGGGGTAAGTGGTGGAAATGGGTCGGTGGTAGCAAAACAGTGCGGGGAAGGGGGTGGGTTTTAACACATACAGACAATAGTCCATCTGGGGTGGTTCTGTCCTAGCGCTGTACTATGCGCCGGCCGACTAACGCATTAAAGCATTTGACTGCGTTAGGAGCAAAGCTGTTCCTGAGTTTGACTTTGTTGCATTTGGGTACTCTGTACCTGCACTGCGATGGCAAGATCTCAAACTCACTGTTCAGAGGGTGTGAAGTGTCGGCCAAGACCCCACGCGCTCTGCGAAGGAGGGCTTTCTCGCAAAGATCGGGCAGAGGGGGGACGGGGAGGCCTATGATCTTTGAGGCAGTTTGCGCTACTTTTAGCAGCTTGTTCTTCTCTGTGACCGACAGCGTCTGGAAGAACACAGGGCTGCAGTACAGTAGAAGGGGCTCTATCATGGATTCATGCTCCTATACAAATTGAGAAGCAGATTGGGGTCAAGGTCAAAGGATGTCAGTCTTCGCAGGACGTGAAGCCTCTGCTGACACTTCTTTTGAGTTGATGACACGTGGTCTTTGAAGCTGAGCTTTGAGTCCAGAGTAATGCCTAGATACTTGGTCGTGTCCACAATCACAATGTCCTCACCTTTAATTTGAATTGGCTCTGGCGGGTCAGCACTGCGCCTGTGGTCAAGAACCAATTCATTAGTTTTTGTCACATTGAGTTCCAAGAAATGGTCACTACACCAACCTGCAAACTCATCTAGTGATTCTTGATATTTTTTGATGGATTCGTCATCGGAAATGAGACCCACAATTGCAGAATCGTCAGCAAATTTCACACACGAGGTGTTGTCTTTGGTGCACCGACAGTCATTTGTGTACATAATGTACAGAAAGGGGCTCAAGACACACCCCTGAGGGGCCCCAGTGTTGGTAGTCAGGGCCGATGACACAACGTCGCCCACTCTCACCCGCTGCTCTCTGTCGCTGAGGAAGTCCAGGATCCACTTTACGGTCGTTGTCGGCACCTGAAAACCGAACAGCTTCTGCACCATGACGTGACGCTGGATCTTGTTAAATGCAGACGAAAAGTCAGCAAATAACACACTGCAGAGTTGCCGGGGGAGTCCAGATGGGTGAGGATCTTGTGCAGCAACGTGGCGATGGCGTCCTCAACTCCTCGTCCTGCGCGGTACGCGAACTGGAGCGGGTCCAGCTGAGGCTCCACCGTCTTCAGCAGCGACTTGAGGATGATCCTCTCCAGGCACTTCATTGCCAGAGGAGTGAGCGCCACGGGTCGGAAGTGGTTTAACTCGGAGGGTTTGGCTTTCTTGGGGACGGGGACAATGAGAGTGGATTTCCAGAGGGAGGGAAGCACGCCGGTGTCAACGGACTGCTGAAAGACAGGCTGGAAGGCAGGGGCGAGGGATTCGGCGCACTCGCGCAGCAGCCTGGCTGGGATGCCGTCTGGACCAACAGCTTTGGACGTCTGGACGCGTTGGAACTGTTGTTGAACCTCCTCCACGGTGATGTTGATGGATCCCTCGGTCGGTGGGGCCTTCCGCATCTGACGCTCACACTCGGAGCTGTAGTCTGCCTTGTCAAACCTGTTGTAGAACTGATTCAGCTCCGAGGCGAAGGTAGCAGGGTCTGACACGGGTGGCACTGGAGCCGTTGTTGTGGCTTGACCAGACATAACGCGGAGACGTTGGAAGGCGGCCTTGGCATTCATGCTGCTGAACTCCTCCTCCACTTTCTCTGCGTAGCGGCGCTTGGCCTTCCTGATCTCCGACCTGACCTCGCGGCACAACTCGGCGGCTTTGACAGAGTCCTTGTCTCTGTGGGCGTGGCGTTTCTGCTTCAGCAGGTGGAGGATGCGTGTGTTGAACCATGGCTTGGAGTTGGCGTACACCGTCTTCTCTCGCGTGGGTACTACGGCGTCCAGGCAGAATTTGACGTAGGCTGTGAGAACGTCGAGGTTCTGGTTGATTTCTAGCAGGGAATCAGACAGCACAGACCAGTCTGAACAATGGAAGCACCCCTGCAGAGCGGCAATGTTCTCCTGGGTCCACGGGCGGGCAGTGACGCGCTGGGGTTTCACTCGCCTGACCAGGGCGCGGTACTTGGGCACCAGGTGCACGGCCACGTGGTCAGAGCGTCCTAGGGGCGCCAGTGCTCGCGACGTTTAGGCCTCCTCTACTGTACCATCTTCTTCGCTAGACCAGTCACCTACCTTTTTTCTTGAAAACTCTTCTGGGACAAAACTCATTTGTGTGTGAGGTCTGTTGGATCAACTTGGGAATATTGGACGCTCTCTGCCAAGTGGTCACTGGGGCTTCCTATGATATTATTATTTGGCAGAGTAAGCATTTTATAATTATATGTATGTGTTTTGTTGATATTTTATAATAATGTTTGTATTCTATTTTGTTTTTGTAAACGGGAGTTCGAAATTAGAGTATAGCCTCAGCGTCCCCTGCCTGGAATGCCTTTGTTGTAAAGTGACTGGCTAGTGGAGTGCCTTCAGTGTTACCACTAGGGTTGTTTCAGCAGATCTTTTATTCGGATCAGGTGCGAGTCCTCTTTCAGCCATGTTGTCTTGATTTTGTGGTCCTGATTCGGCTCTTTGCAGTCCCTTGGACCCTGTAAGCAATAACTAACTAACTTTTGAGTTGATTCTGTGCTGTTGCTAAAAAGCTTGTTATAATGTTACAGACATTAGTGGCACCCACTGTTAGCTTATGAGTGAATCGAGGCCTTTTTCCCCAAAATAGCATGTTTTAAATCGCCTATTAAAACAAGCGCGAAATTTTAAAAGAATCATAACAACCTACAGTTGAACTCTTACTTATTCGCTCAGTATAATTTGTTTTGCAATTCTGATGGATTGAAATGTATTTATGATGGGTTTAAACCGCTTACTCGACATGACCTACCAACTGCTATTTCTTCGACTCATGGCCTGGATTTTTTTGTTGTGCTTTGGAAAAGTCCAGTCATGTCACTTCATTTCATTCAAAGTTATGCTAATGAGGTTAGCTAGATAAAAATTAGTCCAAGGAATTTATTGGTATAAATAGTTTATGCGTCCAATTTAAAATAACGTTCAAAAGACCGACTCAAAATTTTTTTTAATAGACTTTTAATATCTTTTAAAAAAAAAGAACAGATCAGGAACACGCTAAATTACCTTAAAAAGCTTTGAAAGTATTTTTTGCATCGTTATAGATATTGATATTTGTGCCATTTTGGGCGTACTGCTTCTCAGACTTTAATATAGGACAATGTGTTTGCTATGTTTTGAGATCACTTATAGTTTCAAAATATACTACTCAAAATAATTGAAGGGCCACTCTCATATTTCATTTAGTTTAATTATTTTTTGCTGCTATCAATAATATCGCTTATATTGCTTATTTCAAAACTTAACCTGTACAATAACATTCAAGACAATCTTATTCTGACAAGTAATCACATGTGTGAGTTTTGAACTTTCTGCACCGAGTTGAAAAACAAACCCAATTTTTACAAAAAAATGACCCTACTTTACTGTTGTCTTGCTAATAAAGCAAAATTTTCAACATTAAAAAGTGATTTGCACGCGAAAGGCTTGCATTTTCTGAGTTCAGTTCAACACTTTGGCGCTTTTTTCTGGGAATAAATGGCAGCGCTTTTGCTGCTTTTCTAACCATGCCCCCAAGGCGACAATTGACTGATGCGGATAGAGGCAGAGCTATTGCTTGGCTTCAGGAAGGGGTGGGGGTGAGAGAAGTTGGCAGGCGGCTGGGAGTGTCCCACTCCGTTGTCCAAAGGCTGCGGGAGCGCTTTAACAACATTGGAAGCGTCCAAGAACCAAGAAGGTCCGGACGCCCCCGCGTTACCACTGCAAGACAAGACCATTTCACAGACATGAGATTCTTCCGACTTTTGGAGGAAATCCGATATTTCAGAGGTCGCCAGGGTCATTTTTAAGATCGATCCAAATCCGGTGAGAAAATTTGGGGGGGGGGGGGGGGTAAGAGTTAAAAGATTTAGGGCTGACATCGCTGAGTCTCAAACTCAAAGGAAGACAAAACCATTAACACAAGCGGGCATTCACTCCACTGAATCACGGCGTCAACGATGACAAAACTGCATGAAAGTGATTACTGAGACGGGCATAGTTTTAGTTTGAATGTAACCCTGACCGGGAAAGAGAAAACTTTGGTGAGGCCCTATAAGGGTCGATTGAGAAAGATGCTTCAAAGCTTCAAACGATGATTATAATTGTATCCCTTACAGTGCCTCACTAATATGGAAAATTCCACTGTTTGTCGCGTCGAAGATTGCCGATAGTTTCCGAGACTCGCCGATCGACGCCATTTTGATCAGTGGCAAAGCACATGTCAAAATGATCAGAAAGTTGAAAAAAGAAGAATTTGCCCTTGCGGTGGAGATTGATAAAGGACTGAAAAACAAGCGGAGTCCTTTGTGGCTTGAGGCTACAGTTAAAACAACGTTGGTGCTGCCTAAGGGGAAAAAGGAAGTGGAGTTGCGAGTTGGCGACTCAATTTCGAAAGTGAACGTTGCCGGAAAAGCGATTTGTGACTTCTGCCAAGACACCATAAAATATGCTTCGAGAGGGAAGGCATGTCTTATCAACCACCTGACAACGGAAAACCATCCAACCCCCCATTATTATTATTATTATTATTATTATTATTATTATTATTATTATTATTATTATTATTATTATTATTATTATTATTTATTATTATTATTATTAATTTATTTTTTGTTACTGCATTTGGGAGAAGTTGACATTGCCCCTGGACCCCACTGGGGGCCTACGGCGGCCCCCAGACCCCTGCCAACATTTCAGACTTTTTCAACTTTTCGGAATCTCATGTCTGATTTCATCACCCTGTCAGCTCTGAGGATGAGGTCCACTACAGCAAACACCATCAGAAGACAGCTTCACGCAGCCAGCAATGTTAACGTCAGCGACCAGACAATTCGCAACCGTCTACACGAGGCAAACCTGCGATCAAGACGACCAGCAGTACGGCCTTGGCTCACACCAGCTCACTGTGCAGCGCGTTTGGCCTGGGCTCGGCATCATTTGGTGTGGACTAGGCAACATTGGTCAAGGGTGCTCTTTACAGACGAGTCTCGGTTCTCCTTGTCTTTTAACGACCGTCGAGTGAATGTTTGAAGGCATGCACGGGAGCGTTTTGCTGATGCAACGGTGCGCGAGCATGACCGCTTTGGTGGTGGATCTGTCATGATGTGGTGTGGCTTCGCATTAAACTTCAGAACACCCCTGCTCCAAATTCAGCACGTCATAAGGATGGATTGGCCGGCTCGATCACCCGATTTGAACCCCATAGAACATCTGTGGGATGTCTTGGGT
Organism: Oncomelania hupensis; assembly: GCA_036898135.1. NCBI lineage: Eukaryota > Metazoa > Mollusca > Gastropoda > Littorinimorpha > Pomatiopsidae > Oncomelania > Oncomelania hupensis. Next base: position 54,598,215 of record CM072518.1, on the reverse strand, counting down.
CGACAGACACGGGCAAACCTCCCTCCAGGAGCTAACCTTGAAGTTCTGGCCCAAGTTCTCCAGCAAGAGTGGTTGGCCATCCCAGGAAACATCCTCCATAACATGATACGGTCCATGAGACAATGATGCCAAGACTGCATTGATGCAAACGGTGGCCACACCCGATACTGACTCTATAGATTTTTGGTTTCTAAAGTTTTGATTTTGTAAATGAGGGGTATGTCCAGTTAAATTGAATTTACTCGAATTTTAAGCGACTGATGTCTAAAATCTTTTTTGTTATTGATGCAGAAATGATTGCAATAAAATATGATGAACTAATAAATTGAATTCGTGTTTCTGATTTAAAGAGAGATCCAAGTGGCCCTTGTATTATTTTGAGTAGTATGTATTATTTCATTGATGCTGCCAATCTAGTATGAACAGGTTAATGATGACATTGGGACAAAATGCTTTCAGCACGGACCATCAATTTTACCTAAACTTTAAAGAAGTATATCTCAGCAACCATAAAAGATATAAACTTAATTCGTTTTTTTTTTTAACATTTTGCTTGTATTTTGTTATATTTTCATTAAAAAAAAAAATTTAAAACACATAGTACAAAAAAATGTGGACTGCCATTACATATTGAGTTTTTGTCAAAGTAAATATTATTTTAGTAGTAGCTTTGAGAACTTTCTAGAATTACTTGTATGAATGTTCTAGATCTAATTTGCAATAGGTAGTAAAATCTTGTAAATCATGGAATGTTTTTTGACGTAAGACGTATTTTCTGGTGACGATTTTTATTTCAATTGGTTGTTACTTCGTCATTCTATAATGCTCTGAGCTATTTTGCACTGTTGAGAGGCTATACAGTATAAGTACTGTGTGCTTGCTGGAAGTGATTTTTTGGGAAAGCGATCTTGTATGCAGTGGTTGGTGTTTGCTGAATAAATTGTGAAACTTTATACGACGACTCTGCCTTGTTGCTGAGTGATTGGGCTGGGTGGATAAATGAATTCAAGTTACACAAGTTCCAAACATCTGGGCTGGATCGACCATTGATATTATGTAACAGCTACATTTGCAGAGCTGTTCACTCCTCCGGTTTGACCGGATTTTCTCCGTTTTGACTAAAAATCCGCTTATCCGTTTTGAAAACAAAAACTCCGGTTTCAAACGCGAGCGATGAAAAAAAAAAGTATTTTTTTCGGTAGTATGATGCTCTTTCTTCCGTTTCGTAAGTTTTCCGTAATAAGACAAAAAATGGAATTTCCTGTACAAGTTTCGATTTCCGGCTCTCGCACTTTCTTTCGTGTGGGATCGAGCATTTGTGCATGTTTTCGAAGTGACTAGTCTGTTCGCGATGCCGAAAATAAAAAACGCAGAAGATGGTGGACAAACACCACCTGAGATTTATTAGTCTGGAATATTGTAAACTTTAAATGTTCCCCCGTTGGGGTGCCGGGGGTTTCAGTATAAATAGTATCCCCACTTTCTGGAAATGTAGTGCTTTAAATTCCCATTGTCGCTGTCTTTCTCATTTGCTCTTTCTCATTCCTGCTCTGTTCTATCAATCTGCTCTTTTTTCTCAATCTCTCAAAAAATGTATTCCAGTACTGTACTCCTGACAGACAGATGAAACTCCTGACAGACAGTCTGCTTACTCCTGACTGGCATTGGTAGGGGTGAACAGGTTTGCATTTGATAAAGTATGTTCGGATTAAATTATATTTCTCCTTTTGAAATGTGAATGTGCATGTTAGTGTAGAACTGTGAATAAACCTTATTTAATAAGAAACAAATGGGTACATAAACCAGCTTAGAATAAACATGTTTGGCATTGTTTCAGAGTCGAGCTCCCATCTCTGCCAAGCTTGTGGCCAACATGTTGTCTGTGGCTGGTGCTGATCACATCATCACCATGGATCTCCATGCCTCACAGATCCAGGTAAGCATATTGCTTGTCTTCTTCTGTACTTTTCTGACTTTCGTTGATATATCAAAATTAATTGCACTGATTTTCCGAGTTTCTACGTTACGCCGAAGGGCCTTGCTTTGTGATAATTGATGAAGTTTATGAGTGAAATAATTATGCATGCTGGATGACACAGTTTTGCCAAGTTGGATTTCGTCAAACACATTGTGTGTGTGTGCAGGGTTTCTTTGACATACCAGTAGACAACCTTTATGCTGAGCCTGCGGTATTGCGTTGGATCAAGGATAACATCCCAGACTGGCGCAACTGTTGTATTGTGTCCCCTGATGCTGGTGGCGCTAAGAGGTCTGTTGGTGGACAATGATTTTCAGCTTTGAACTTTCCGCTGTAGATTTACAGTTGGAGTTTTGAACATGTAAACTATTAAATACACTATGTGAAATAACACCAGTATTGAATCTAACACACTAGATTGCAGAATTTTCTCCAAAATTGGTTTGGGGCCGAAAAATTAGAATCGGCATGCCTCTTAACTTTTCTAAGCAGGCATGAGATTTCTCCATTAATTTTGAAACCCCTAGGATAATTTCTGAGATTCGCACAGAACCGGTGAGAAAATTTGAGGGTGGGTGGGTGGTAAGAAGAGGTTTTGTCTTGAGCAGACAATTTTTATTCCCAAAGCAGATTATCATCAAATTGCTTAAACGGAGGTTTTAATAATATCAAACCATTTGAGAACAGCGTTCTTACATGTAGTTACGCTATCGGCTTCGATGTTTTTAAATGAACCGTTTAGGAATTCCTGTTCCAGCATTTATGTGCTTTCTTGTCATCATTAATATGTCAATTCGGAAATTGAAACCAAGTGACAAAGCTCTTGTTAGAGATTTAGACAAAAAAGGAAGTGTCAAAAACTGTTGGAGTTGGAAGTGCATGGGTGGAGGAGTCCATGACACTTTCTTTTTCAACCCAACCTTGCACCACAAGTCTTTCTATTTCTATTATATGAGCAAGTGTGGAATGCAGTTGAGAGATAGCAATTCAGAACATCTACATTTTCAACATTTTGTTCTTATTAATTTTAGTAAATGTCTTTATAGTTATATGAATGACTAAATAATGCCATGTGCTTATGTTCAAATGTACACCCAAACAACCATCAGTACAACTTCATTGTTTGACTTGGATTATAAGTGATTGGTAGATCGATAAATATTAAGTGTTTATAAGGTTCATTGGACTGCTAAAAGCTGAATCAGGACCACATAAGTGATTGGTGACAAAATAATGTGCTGCTTTTCACAGCTCAGATGTCAGAAGAGTGATACTTTTTCAAACTGAACCTCCACAAGGGATCTCATCCCTTGAACTGATTGGGGACCTACGCCGGCCCCATACCCCTGCTAAATTTTCTGTTAATTTCAATATTCTAAGATCTCATGCCTGCTAAGGGTGAATAAAACTTAAAATTAACAAACACGAATGTACACTGCAAAAAGTTATGCAGTCGTCCATTAGAGGCCCTGCTTTCATATGAATGGGGCCTTTGTTCTGCTTTGAAATTAAAAAAAAATTAAAATTGACTTCAGCGTTGAGTGCACTACAACCCAGGATCAAGTTTGAGATCTCAATACATCCTTGACAGCAGACAACTGTGCTATCCTGGCTCACATAAAAATATAGGGCCCAATGCATAGCGGTAGACTTAACACGAAGTTATCAACTAGTTCGCAAGTTACGAACTTTGAGCAGTAGTTCGTAATGCATGAGCCAGTAGGCCGCACCTAAGTTACCAACTACGGTAGTCTACATCGGAAGTGGACTACGAGCTCGAAGTTAGTAACTACCGAAAGCAAACATGGCGTGCGTTCTTTCGTGTAGGCGGCAAAACCACCGATTGCTTGAAAGAAATCGAGTATTTAGAGACATAACACATCCATTTGAGGTGTGGAACAATAGTAAATTTCTAAAAAGATTCCGATTGGCGAGGCACATGATTTTAGAGCTAGCCAATGTGCTAGAAGACAGCATCGAATTTCCCCCTTGCAAGAAAGAGGTCATTCAGCCCCTTGTTGCAGTTGTGTCTTGTACTCCGGTGATACGCCACTGGCTGTAGCCTGACACATGCTTTCAAGGATATTGTTTACATTTGCAAAAATAATACAACTAAAAAACATATCATTCATGACTGCAGTGCAACAATATATTTCATTAGTACAACTTATATTAATCTGATGAATAAAAATTTATACAACAACAATATATTCCACAGAACATTTATACTGTTCAAAGTAAAAAAAAATATTGACTATTGGATAATCATAGCAAAATCTTTAATTCATAGTCCTGTTTGACAAACATCGCCTGTCTTCGCCGAAATGCTGTTAGCCGTGTAATTTGGCCCAATCGTTATAATAAGAGTAACAATGTCTCTTTCGCAAAAATCTGCCTTTCGCTTGGTAGACTCCATATAGGCCTAACATTTATGGGCATGCGCAATGCTGGGGATTTCCCTGCCTAAAAATATCAGGTCAGAACTTCTTAGTCAACAGATGGGTTGCATACGTGCATAGCGCTCTACCGTAGTTCGCAACTACATGAAAGTTTATAACTTAGAAGTTTGTAACTTTCCGCAATTGAAGTCTGCTGCTATGCATCGGACCCATAATTACTCCCTTGTGGAGAAAAATGACACAAATATTAACATGTTGTAATATAAACGTTCTTTAAAGTTTGTTTTTGTGACCAGAGTGACTGCCATTGCTGATCGACTGAACGTTGACTTTGCACTGATCCACAAAGAGCGTAAGAAGGCTAATGAAGTGGCCTCCATGGTGCTTGTGGGGGATGTAAAGAACCGCGTTGCCATCTTAGTGGATGATATGGCTGACACTTGTGGAACTGTTTGCCACGCTGCAGAAAAGTAAGTCTACTTGTTCAGATATAGTCGGTGACAATGCTTCTTTGCAAAATTTTGCAGATGAGCACATTCCTTTTGACACCCAAGAATAACTTTGTGTGTCGATCTACCCGGTTTTCCCACCTATGTTTGTGTACACTTGAGTACAGCCAGCTCATGTTTCGGATGTGATGCAACCCTCTATTAGATCAAGAAATCAAATACAAGGGTACTTTTTCTATACTTTAATGTTATTGGCGTTACAGCAATTATATTAACATTTTTGAACTTCTTGCAATATGCTAGATTTGTTTGTGTGTATTTCTAACGTTGGAAATAAAAATTCTGCTAAATGTTTTTATGCCTCTTCAGGTTGGCTGTAGTGTGAATTTCAACGGTTTTCTTTCTGTTTCCATCCTAGGCTCTTGGAGGCAGGTGCGCAAAAAGTGTATTCCATCTGTACTCATGGAATTCTCTCCGGCCCTGCTGTGCAACGCATCAACAACTCCATGTTTGAGGCTGTTGTTGTGACCAACACCATCCCCCAAGATCAGAACATGAAAGAAGCTCCCAAAATCAAGGTCAGTACTTTGTAGTGTGTGTGAAGCAGAATTCGTTAGCCTGTTAGTCATGTAGTGGATGTATATGGATACCCGTTTTTGCATCAGTAGGATTATGTTATGTGCACCCTGACTTTCATGATTTTTGATGTGAAATAACATACTTTGCATTTTGGTAGGTTCCATCTCATTTGGTGATTGTAGTCTTTGTTTCTTCCTTTTTCTCTCTTTCTTATCTTTTGATATTTTTGTACTTCAGGAGAATGAGAGTTTGGAGGAAATGAATAAAACTGTGAATAAATATTTTTTGACTTGATGTTCTTTTGTGCCTTTACATATTACTTTCACATTTCTGTCAGGTAGTGAGAATGCCAGTACGCTCATGTTTTATCGTGAACTTAAACAATTCGCAAAACTTTATTCAGAGCTTTTTTTTTTCTTTCAACATTTTAAAATTTTATTTTAAAATTTGTATGGCCTTTGTACAAGTATGCTTGTGGTCTGTTATATATGAAGTCTTTTGTGTGTGTGATTTTGTATGCCATTGTGAGAGACCTAACCTAACCCAGAAACATTTATTTAATAATTTAGTGATGTTTTATTTTGTGATTTCTTTATTGAATATTTGAAGCCTTGAAAAGAAAATGAATAAATTTAAGAGAATACTAAGTAAGTGGTGATTTAGGGAAATGAAGTAGAATGTAAAAAAAAAAATTTATTTAATTGTATTCAGTACACTGATTTTTTGGGAGTAGTGAATTTTGTTTTTTACATGATTGTTCACAAGTTTTTAGTTCAGTGCTAATGTTGTAGAATTTAGAATACCGCATGGTATATTTGACATAACTACACTGCTACCGATGACTGTGCCTGGTGTGTGATGTTATATTAGCCCTTTTCTGTTCTTTCCTGGATGAGTTTAGTCATTGTAGTTGTTTAAAAAAAAGTGTGACGTACATTTTGGGGAAGTTTTGAATGCTGGTGTGTAGATAACTTTGTTTGAATGAATGAACATTGAGGTCTACACCCACCATTGGTGATTCGGCAGACGGGGATAACCATCCCAGGGAAAGAGGGGTAGGAACCTGAATCAACACTGAACCATCAGAGCAATCGTACTGCTAAAATGGACAGTGAAAAGGCCACATTTTATATCGCCCTCCACGGGATTCGAACCTGGGTCATCGGTGTGCCAGGCAAACGCTCTACCACTTGATCTACGATGGAGGGACATTATTTGAATGCTGTGTGCAAATATTAAAGGAGAGAACTGTAGAATTATTAAGAGGGTTGGTGTGCAAACGATGGGAGGAATGTGTGCCAGGCACAAATTGTTGACTTCGGTAGAAATTTAAAATGCGTGGGCCAAAAACACACTGTTCCTGATGTGTGTGTTGAATTGTTTTGAGAGAGTAACATTTTAGGGAAAGCACACGCATACTCACACGGCATGAGAAGACCGGAGTCGCTTTGGGCTGTTTTGTGTTTTTCGTTTGGCCGAGACTATTGCTTCTCTGGCCGCAGGTACGTATTTGCTTCAGCTGTTTCTTTTCTTCTTATTTTTTATATATTTTTTTTTAACATAAAAAGTTGTTGTTTTTTATTTAATAAAATTTTTTAAACAGTTATTTTATTGCCTATCTTTGTTTTGAATTATTTCTCCCTAAAGCAGAAAGGGGGCAGAGAAATATATGAAAAGTTTTTGTCCAGTGTTAAAAAGTTGTGTAATATACGTTTTTTTTTCTCCATGTAACGAGCATGAGCTAGTCTAAATTAAAGGAAACACCTTGGACTGATAGTCTGCCATTGGTTATTATAGGAAAGATTTTTTTGCTTTTTTTTTTTTTTGTTAGCTTTTCATATTTTTTTTTTTAACTGTGAAAGATTTTTTTATTTTTACTTTTTTTTTAACACTTATTCACTTTTTATTTATTTATTTATTTTTTTACATTTATTTTTCCAATGTAGCGGTTGCTATTTAAAGAAAATTATTTATGGTATTGTTTGAGAGTTCTGTTAGTGTTGTGTTTGAAGTTTTGGTTTCTCATTGCTAATGTTCACAACTTGGTTTAAGTGAGGAGTATTAAGTTTTGTCAACACGGGCTAGCTAAACTACAACAAAAGACACTAAGGCAGCCTTTGCACAGTTGATAATTGGTGTTTGTTATGCACCCTCACGGTTCACACACAGTATTTTGAATACCTCTGAGGTCAGATTGTAGGCTGTTGATCTTGTGAAGTCATGGATACCGTTCTAAGCTGTTTTCATTCATCAAAATGATGCAGTCATCTTTTATTATGCCTGCTGCACATAGGATGCTTTCAGATTTAGCAAACGGTTAAAATACAAAGTATGCATTCTGAGCTAGATAGAAAGTTAAGAAATATTTTCTTTCATTCGTGCCCCAATGATCTACACACACAAAAAGTGGCCTGAAGCAAGCTTGAGACCAAACGGGATAGCAGAATGATGCAGACTTTAGCCCAGCTTTATGCGGATTAGGGGTGAGTCCTCTTTCAACAAAGCTGTGGTCTTGATTTTGTGGTCCTGATTCGGCTCTTTGCAGTCCGCTGGACCCTGTAAGCAATTAATAACTTACTAACTAGCCCAGCTTAAAAGGGGGTGGGCTTAATGGGGGTACAAGTGGCCATGGCTCTAACCTCGATGTGACCAGAAATTTCTCAACAGGAGTCAGCTTATTGTAATGGCTCCTTGTTTGGTGATTTACTACCGTCCTTTCTGTGCTTCCCTACCCCGACATTCTTTGTGTTGCCTCAGTGGTAGGTTAGAGAATTCGCTCACTGTTACAAAGTGCAGGAGACCGGCATGAAATAAACTTACAAAAACAAACACGAAACTGAAAAGATGGTGTCATGGTGATTATATCACTCAATTTGAATAAATTTGCTTTTATGTTGGAGATAAAGGTAAAGTGTAAGCACATACTACATTTGAGCCAAATCCCTCCAGCAGGAGAAAATGGGATTAGAAAAAAAAACACAAATCAAAATGATGATGTCACACCGATAGGCATATTTATTGTGTCATCTAGTAGGAATCATTATGTTCTATGTGCCAAGTTTCAAAGAAAATCCATCCATTAGTTTCAGAGAAAAGTGCACAAAAGTCACCTCCCGATTCCGGATGGACAATGCCAACAAACATTAGTTCAGCTTCGCTTGAGAACTAAAAATTGGGGATGCAATGTCCCAAAGAGACATTTAGACAAAATGTCTAAAAGATGTCCACAGGGTTACAAAAGTATGGCACTGAGCTTGAAGATTAGCTGTATATCTTAAGACCCAAATCTTTCAGTTATTTGAGTGCTGCTGCTTCCTAACAATTCTATCAACGTTGAATGATGTAAGGGTATTTCTGACCAATTGTTTTTTTTATTACATAGGAGTAAGGATGGAATGAGTGAAGCATGGGTCTTGTGTTGAGCAGATATTAGATAGTGTTTGCATAGACTTTAAAAGAACCTAGTCCTTGCATGTTAATAACTAAATAATGATGCTGGTTTTGGGCTCAAATAGGCAAGTGAGCATGTGCAAGAGTTTTCCCATGTTGTTGTGTATTGAGGACTCAGGACTGTTCATTCAAGTTATTCATTTTCATTGGAAGTTATTGTGTTTGGAGATTGCTATTTGAACTGTACTAGTCGTTTTCAACATTGGTTCAGGGTTAGCTTTGGTACAATTGTACGCTTTTATTTTGGTTTCTGCTTTCCTTCGTCATTTCCACTCAGGTTGATGAACAGAATTAAAACTTTGCATTCAACCTGTTTTCCTCTTCATATGCTTATTTCTGTCTTGAATTATTTATTTGTGTAGCCAGGTTAGAAACATCCGATTCAGATACTTCAGTTAGAGAACTTATTTAGCTATTTGTATATCTTTGTTGTGTTGACTGTTGTTCAGATTATCTGTTGCACTGTAGTCCTGTACACTACTCTACCTGTTGTATACTTATGTTTGGTTTTGCTTTCTGTGTGTTTCAGTGTATTGACATCTCCATGATCTTAGCAGAGGCTGTGAGACGCACGCACAATGGCGAATCCGTTTCTTTCCTCTTTGCGCATGTTCCCATTTGAATGTATCAGATTGTCTTGCTAGATGTTATGTATCACTCCATGTGTACTCATTTTTATGAGCTTGTATTGTTGCCTGGGTTTATCATGTACATTTTGTGTTTTTTTTTAATTTTTATTTTCTTCTCCAAAACTGTATGTAGAAAGCAATAAAATATTATTTGAAGCTGTTTTGTTTCAATCTGTCCCTGCTGTTCTTTTTGTGGGACAGTCTGCCATATAGAATTTTAGAACACTTGCAAGGCTTATAAATTCTTCCACAAATAAGCAGTTTTGTTTTTCATAGGCAATGAGCATTTTTAAATCTACTGAATACTGCTAGCCTTTTAATTTTTCCTGAATGCTGCTACTTGGCAGCCAGGTGTTGGGTTATGTTTTGTAGTAATGGCCTTGTGTGAAGGTAGAAGATTATTATTCTTATGCAATCACACGGACTGTGCTTTTCATGGTTATTAATTTTTGTGCCAATGTTAACATTGTTGTACTGCTCTGGATATTTGTAGGTGAAAGAGCACGAGCTGTATTATAATGTCTCTCGTCCACTGACCAAAACTTCTTCGTGTTCATATCTGATTTCATGACGGGATGTATGTTGGTGGTTTTTTTCCACCCAAGCATTTTTATTGCTTTTGGGATATATGTCCAAATAAAAATGATTAGGTTCTTTTGGCCATATGATTTTGTGAAGAACTCAAGTACTGCATTTAATTCAAAATTATTCATCAAAATAAAAATTAACATCATTAGAAATCCATATACAAACTTGGGTTTCTTCTGTTCATATTTTGTAGCAGAGAGAGTGTAAAATAAACTGCTGCATAAACATGTACGTTGATAGAGAAAGAAGTTGTTATTGTTTTTACCTTTTTGATTGTTTTAATGCAAGTAGCATGTTCTTGACACAAAAAAAGACATTTGAGGGGTGTTATTTAGTGTCTTTCTCCAATGTAGAATCATGATTACAAAATGTTGTATTGTTGATTGGTCAGTCTCTTTTCTTTTTTAGTTGTGTACATTTGCTTTAATTGTACTCTTGCATTCCTTTTGACGGACATTGCATGTTGCTGCTGCTATTTGGCTATTTCTTTTAATATTGCTGCTGCTTTCATCATTTTATTAACCACCATCGCTACAATTTTCTGCTAAGAATCTGTCCTTGCCATGTTTCTGCTAAATATTGCTATGTTTTTTGTGTTTTTTTAATTAGTCTTCTTTCATTTGCTAATATGTTTTGTTTCGTTTGATTTCTGATTGATTTTTACATATCATTGTTGTGAGTTTAGATGGCCCATCTATACATGTTTATTTAATTATTTTTTTAAGCCTATTTTTACGCCAGTAGTAAGAATGAAGACAGCTGTCACGCTTTTTAAAAATTCTCCATGCCTCTCCATGTAACACTGTAAGAGTTTATGCCTGAGATATATTAGTCTGGAATATTGTAAACTTGAAATGTCAACTTGCCCATCAATCAATTAACTCGGGCAAAGTTACTTGCCTGCAGCATTTCTCATAAGTCCATAAATAACTTTTGTAACAGTTTAGAATTGGGTGACAGTAGTGTGATAAGGGCTCAGCATTGTAGTTCTATGGAATTTGTTGTCTACATTGGGAATATGGTGGATCATGGCAGTATTCCTGATCATGTTTGCTATTACTGTTGTTGTGAAAAGAAAACTTAGCACTGTTGTAACATTGTTTTATTATTTTTCGCAATAAAGCTTTAATGCATTAATTTCTTACCTTTTGTAACAATTAAATACTGCTGTTTTCTTAATGCTTAGTGGTGTATATATATATATATATATATATATATATATATATATATATATATATATATATATATATATATATATATATATATATATATATATATATATATATATATGGGTCGTTCTCTGGAAACATGCTGAAAGTGTGACATAGATGTAAAAAAAAAAACTTTTGAAGAGAAAGTTGTTACATGCACAATATTTAAGTATATATTTGTCCTTTCTCCCTTTATAATTTTTTTTTAAAATTGTTCTTTTAGTTACCGAGTACCAACACCTTAAAGGTATAGGTAGAAGCATATGGACGGATGCAACATAGTAACCAAAGGAACTGCTAAAAGGTGTCCAAAACTCCTAGTTATGTAAATTTTAAAATTATTTTATAAAAAAGTATCTATTTCAAGAAGATAACATTTTAAAAAATACATTAACAAGAATTTTAGTGCTTCTGAGAAGTCATAAAATAAATACATTTTCCGAAGGCCGATCGCAACTAAGTAACTATCGGCTGTGGCTACTTCGTTGCGTCCGACCTACTTTTTAAAACTAACCCTCTCCCGACAATCACAAATAATAAATATTCACATCAATAATATTCTTAAAACTGGAAACATTATAATAATTGTAAAAATAAAGATTAAAGTTTGATTCTTTTACTTTGGTAATCAGAATATTGACGGACGCAACTTAGTGTGGATTCAAAGCAACGAAAACACTTTTTCAAATGTCGACGATACCGCGCATCAATACAGCATCTAATTATAACAAAAATTAATCCGCTACTTCCGTGACTATTTTTATACCTAAAATATAGTTCCATTTATTTTTAAACCTAAGTTATTCTATTTTAAAGGTGGACGGACGCAACTCAAGATATTAGTAACGAAGGATACCAGCAATCAAAGAACACCAAATTCTATTCATAATTGGGGTCTATCAAGATTACTTATCTTTTAATAACAAAAAATAGTGCAGTGCTAAAAATAGAAAGCATTCATTCCCGATTATTTTGAACAACTTTAGTGAGAGGAGGCTGTCTGTGTCTGTGATATGTGAAGTAACGAAGCGTTGCGTCCGTCCAACTAGTTTTGGTGACGCAATAGAGTATCAAGTGGCACCTCAACATGACGCTGAAGCGTGTATCGGCAAACCTTAATAGGCATTTTCAAAGTTTGTACCACTTTCAGCCATAAAACTGAGCGAGATAAACAAATAATCTGATAAAAAAATTCTGACCGTCAGCATGTCACAAAATGGCGCTGTGGAATTTCATAAATTTTAGCAGAAAAACACAAATTAAAGAGAATCACTTTAGTTTTAATTGGAAATCCTTTTAAATAATATAACATTAATATATACTCAACACAATAACAACAAAACAGACACAGATAATTGGTTTCTTATATATTTTATTTCTTCTCAAAGTGAAGTACCCCCCAAGGGCAGGTTTTTGGAGACTAACCCATATATATATATATATATATATATATATATATATATATATATATATATATATATATATATATATATATATATATATATATATATATATTTTTTTTTTTTTTTTTGTTGTATGTTTTCAAAATTTTTAAAAGTTTTATTACACTATTATTGTGTTGTGAGTTTCTTCTCCACTTGGATTGTGTTATTTAATTACACATTATGCACATTGACCTATTTGTGGCTGTTGATACTACGCAGGACTCTACAGTATTCTGTATATTCTAAAATTATGGTATTATCACAATAGCTTTTTGACGTTTGAATCTCGTGTCCAGGTATACTGAGAAGCGGGCAGATGTTTTGAATAGTTAAAATGTTTACACGGTGTTGCATTTTGGACGATGGCATTATCATTACAAGAATGCTCATAGAGAAATAGAATAACATGTCTATCTTTTGCAACATATGTATTAACATCATTGTTGATTATGATTGTGCACTTTTTCCTAAACAATCATTTCCCTTGTTATTACTTACAACATTGCAATAGTGGATTTTCACCATTTGTTGCTAAATACATATCTGTTTACTACGTTTTAGACTTGTGTATTGTTACTGTTTTTATTGTATTTATTTTCTTAAAATTTCAACGAAATAGTTTTGAATTTTGTACCATTTATCTGTTTTAAAGTTTACAATGATGAACATTTTGTGGCTTTTATTCTCTCTATCTCTATCTGGCTGTCTTTCTCTCTCACATACACGCACCCCCTACCTACACACATTACACATGGGTTGATTGATTATATTACTGTTTGGAATTCTGACAGATTTTATTTTTTAACTTTTTTGGGGGTGGGTCGGTGGGGTGTGTCTCTCAAATAAAACTGTTGGTTTTATGTTTGCGATGAATTTGATTTGTATAAATAAATACATGTAAAATGTTTGATTTGGTGTTTTGAACTTGCATTTTCATGTAGTTTCAGTATGTAGGTAATTGTTTGATACATGCTCGTCTCAAGTTATGCATATCTCTTCATAGTAGTAGAGATCGAAGCGATACAGGTAGCACACATAACACCCATGCACATACACCCTCACTCAAAAGGAGTCCTTTCTCCGTGGCCGATTTAAATATAATAATGAATGAAAGTTGACAGCTGTACTGAAATTTATCATAATTAGTGTACGAATCACATAATACGTTTTTTGTTGTTGTTTTTTCTAATGAATTATGTTGTAGTGAAAATACAGTTTGGTGGTTGTGTTACATCACATTTTACTTCACTGTTGTTGGTCTTTCTTTTGGTGATATGCATCTTATGTTGCGGGGAGAGATTTGGAAGTGTGCGACTAAATTGTTTAATCAAAACCTCGTTCTCACAGTTATATTGTGCTAATCTCAGCCCAGCTGACCTCAGAGATCCAGCATGCACAAGATAATTTGTTGAAATTAAGATATACCCTCCAACCTTTGTCCCGCAGGACTGGAATTGAATTACATCTTGGACATATATATATATATAATCTTTAATTAGATGCTATGTTCTTTGGGGAATGAGGGAATAATAGGAAATATCCATCTTCCCTGCTCTGCTGCCAGTGGATCCAAACTTACAGATAAAAGTTAATAACTGGTAAATAAAATCTGTTATCTGTTAATTTTTTGGCCCAGTCGGTAATAATAATCCCCCCATAGAAGTGCCGAGGGTTTCAGTATAAATAGTATCCCCTCTTTCTGGAAATTTAGTGCTTTAAATTCCCACTATCGCTGCCTTTCTCCTTTGTTCTTTCTCATTCCTACTCTGTTCTATCAATCTACTATACTATTTTCTTCTTCGCTAGACCAGTCACCTATCTTTTTTCTTGAAAACTCTTCTGGGACAAAACTCCTCATTTGTGTGTGAGGTCTGTTGGATCAGCTTGGGAATATTGGACGCCTTCTGCCAGGTGGTCACTGGGGCGTCCTATGACGTTACTATTTGGCAATGTAGGCATTTAATATGTATGTGTTTTGTTGATATTTTATAATATTTGTATTCTATTTTGTTTTTGTAAACGGGGGGTTCGATAAATTAGAGTATAGCCTCAGCGTCCTTTGCGTGGGATGTCTTTATTGTAAAGTGACTGGCTGGTGGAGTGCCTTCAGTGTTACCACTAGGGTTGTTTCGGCAGATCTTTTATGCGGATCAGGGGCGAGTCCTCTTTCAGCGAAGTTGTGGTCTTGATTTTGTGGTCCTGATTCGGCTCTTTGCAGTCCGCTGGACCCTGTAAGCAGTGAATAACTAATAGTTCAAGTGGTAGAGCGTTTGCCTGGTCACATGGATGACCCAGGTTCAAATCCCATGTGATGGGCAAGATAAAAGTGGCAATTTTTCACTGTCCATTTTAGCAGTATGATTGCTTTGGTGGTTCAGTGTTTAGGTCTTTACCCATTGTTCTTTGGGATGGTTATTCCTGTCTGTCGTACCGCCAATTTTGGGTGTAGATGTTAAAAAACAATGTTCATTCATTCATTCTCAAAGCACAGTAATGGGATCGTTATTATCCTAGGCAGAAATTGAGAAGGGGAAAATTTTTTGGGTATATTTTACATTTAGATTTGATTTCATTTTGAAAAAAAATCAATAGTGCAAGCATTGTGGCCTAGTCTTAGGACTAACTTGCCTTGTTCACAGGCTAGAAACCAATGGTGCCTGACAGGTGTGGGATTGATCCAGCATCTGGGACGTTATGTTTCTCAAAAGATTATTTACTTTCGACTCAAACAAGGTCTTGGGGGTTTCCTCCGGGTACTCTGGTTTTCTCCCCCAACAAAAATTTCAAAAACACAGCTAATATTAGGTTGGGTTTGGGCGAGCCACAGGCTGCGACTACGCCTTTTCCAGGGGAGATGGCCCAGAATTTCCCGATTAAAAAGGGACAATAAAGTGTCAGAAAAAAAAAGTACTCATTTTTAATAAATTAGGTTTGTTAGATTCTATTATCATATGGAACAGAATATTAGATTTCTTTGTGAAGGAATAGAAACTAAAATCTAACTATATTTGGAACTAATGAATTATAGGAGGAGAGCTAATTTCCATGCAATTATTGCTTTTCAGTTCAGCTTAGTCTGAATACATTTAAACACTAATATCTCTATGCAATATGTTTGTTTTTTTTGTTACAGTGCGTGGATATCTCCATGATCTTGGCAGAGTCGATACGAAGAACGCACAACGGCGAATCTGTGTCGTACTTGTTCAGTCATGTGCCTATGTAGTCCCAAGGACGCTTCTTCTGACTTGTTAATTTCTAATTTGTTTTATTTTGTCGTTTTTTTTTAATGACTTTAAATAGATGGCAGGCTTTCTTGTGTATATTGGGAAATTGTAGTGTTATTCGTTTGTCCCTGATACATTTTTGCCTGAGTGTGGGGTTGATCATTAGAATGGGTAAATGTACCGTCATTTTTATAAGATTATTTTATCCCTTTTTCTTTTTTCTTTGTTTGTGTGGTCCTTTTTCTGGACTACAAAAGAAAACCCTAACACTGTTGTGAACACCCACTTTATAGTGTAAAAAAATGTATTGCACATTTTTTGTAGGATCATACATGCAGGTAGTTTGACTGGTCATTGCTCATTTTTTGCTTGGTATTCCAGAATGTTTATTCAGTCTCAGGTTGGACTCGGGTATGTGTCTTGTGGTGTCGTCACAACAGTATCTGAAATGTTGAGAGCTTGGTTGGAAAATTATGCTAATCGTATAACAATCTGAATGGCGTTGCAATCTACTCTTCAAGACAGGATTGAAAGAAGTCAAAGGAGACACGGGATGGCAATGCATGCGAAGGAGCTTTTTGGAAAACTTCATCGTGATGCCAAGATTAGTTAAAACGGCCTTGAAAGATGTTTTGATATCCAGCATTTGAGGATTGAAGATACTTGTGTTTGTAGAAGATCGCTGTTTGTAGTAGTAAAATCGTATGCTACATTCTAGGATGCAAGGATCTCAGTAGGAATCTGGACAAAGTGGATCAGCCAGCAGAGAGAGCTTTGAAATAGTGTGAAACAGTTTTGAGGTGTTGATGCTTAAAACTTCACAAGTCCAAAGAATTTCTGTTACAGATACTGTCATACCACAAGCACATACACATTCTAATCTATACATTCCTTGATTTTTATTCCTTTTAATTACAATTTAAAACTTGATGACGATGGTCTCCTTTTTTCTTCATTCCCCTACCCCACCCTCCTTTTTTTTTTTTTTAAAAAAGCATGTGGGTGCTTTTGAGAAGGTTCCAAAAATGCATTACCACGTTCTTTGAATTTGTTGAAGGCAAAGCCTGCCATTCATCTGTTACTGTTGATTTGTTTTCATCAGATTGCAGATTTCATTTACTTTACTCGTGGTAAGGCCTGACACATATGTAGCCTTGATGTCCCTTTCCACTGGTTTGGATAAGTGGAGATGAGCGCTCCGTGGCATTGGCACTTAGCTGTCCGTACCTAGTCCTATATTGGCTCTCTTGAGCTCCTATGTATGGCACAATTGTAGAAGCTAACTTTTGAGTGAATTGAAATCTTTTTCCTAGCTTTTTAACCACCAAGCTTAGCTTTGGGTATTACTATCATTCCACCCCTTTCCTCCCCTACACCCCCCACTCTCTCCCAAAAAAATAAAAATAAAATAAAACCTTCCCTTACCTCCCCCACTCTGCCTTTTTCAAATGTGACTATCTTCAAGTGGAATGTATACTGTTTGAGCGTTTGTATTGATTAACTTGTATACTATCAATATACTGAGTGCCCTTTTTATGTGGGGTGTTGGATAGCGCAGTGGTTGGAGCACTCGCTACTGTGTCGCAAGTTAAGCACCGTCCAGTGCGGTTAGCACTTGGATGGGTGACTGCAAAACGTGAAGCCACAAATAACAACACCCCCAGTTGACTCAACTGTGACTGAGTACCTACTCTCTTAAGGGTGGGGAAGGTAAAGCAGCGAGGGAGAGAGATGGGCATCACCCTCATTACGCTGGCCCAAGATAAGTGTGATCTCCAACATCGCGCTCCCCTACAGCCACAAGGCTATGGGACCACCTTTACTTCTTTTTTTTTAACCTTTTTATGTGCTTACAGCAGTTGTCTTCAATCATGGAACAATTAAACAAATGTAATAATTATTTTAGTTTCAAAATCAGTGGAATAGAACAAATTCATGAATCTGGTTTACGATTTGCTCAATATGTTGTTCATTTCTAAATTATATCATCTATACTGTATAATTTGAGTTGGGGTGCAGATATGACTTCAATATTATTGTGTGAATTGAAAAATGTGAATGTTTTATAAAATGAAATATTCAGAATAAGTGTCTTTATGATATTCAGTATTCGGCATCATCACAAACTAGTGACTATATTATCAAGACAAAATGTTTTTAATACATATTTTATATGTTGTTGATGAGGAGTTTTGGGTTGCACAGTAGCGCCATGATTTGGGAACACGTAGAAATGTTTCGTTTAGCAATGTCATTGGATAGTACCTGGATGTATTAGTACCTGGATGCTACCAGTACCACTGAATGACGCGCAGAATGAACCGGCGCACTGCCAACCCCAGTCCACCAAGCAGGGAAAAGGTACCTGATTCTCTTTAGAACCATAAGGCAGCAAAGGAGAGGAGATGGGCTCTACCCTCATCAAGCTGCCCCAGAGGAAAGAGATGTCACAAATACTTCTCACCCCAATAAAGCAGTAATGTTATGAGAACACGTTTACCTTATGAATGGATGAATGTTATTTCTTCCGTTCAGGATAGTTTTGTGATACCGATTGAAATGTGAACATTATGTGCAAATTGTACAGTGGACTTGGGGTAATTGTTTTACATTTGAATTTATCGTTTTTATTTTTTTTATGGGGGTGTGGTAAAAATCGCACTAAAAATTCTCAAATGACTTTATCTTAGGCACCTTTATGTTTTTGTTTCTAATGCTAGCGCTAGCATGTAAACAAATATTATAGTGAGTTAAATGCGAGGTGAAAGTTTGAAATCTTTTGAGTTATCTTGGAATTTCTCCCTTGATTCCACCTCCCCTCTCCCACTTTTCTGCCCATTCCATCTCCTTCCTACCCACCGCCCCCAATGGTGATCTCAAAATTACTTTGACAAATATTTCAAGCCTAATGCAAGCATGCGATTGGAAAAAAATCTTTGAATAAGTTTTGTGACATTGTTGTACTGTGATTGTCAGCGATTGAAAGGAGTTATTTCAACACCTTTTTTTTTTCTTCTTGTTCTCAGAAATGTCAAAATTTGGGAATTTTTTTTCTCAGTTTTTATGGAGGTTTTAAAATGATCATTTGTCCAAGGCTTGTTTGGGTGTTGTGCAGTGGCAACATGATGGTGTTGATTTTGGGTTCTGCTGCAACATGATGGTGTTGATTGAGGGTTTTTGCTGTATTTCTCACTTTATTTTGTTCCATCCAAAAAGACAAGGGTGTGGGTAGAGCAGTGCCCTATGTTTTGTGTGTGGCCCTTGTAAACAGTTTGATTGTTTTTATTATATTTGTTCTCATTCCCGTTCCATGTAACATAAGGTAGCTGGCAGTATTGTTACAAGTTTGGTGTCGAAATCTCACGTCAGCTCAACATAAAACCATGCATAAATACTCTTCCTACTTTGCACTGCCAGATCTGCACATTCCATTTTAATGGACATTTTTCAAATTTAAAAAAAATATGACCTTCTGGATTTGGAATGTTGGGTGTATCATATACAGCAAACAGTAACCCACGGACATTGATGTTCATATATTATTTATTGCCCCGTGTTGCAACTATGTTCAATATGTAATCCCAATTTTCTCTCCATAGTTTTCCTTACACATAAAAAGTGACTTCCCAGTTGATTTGATTTTATTTTGAAATAATTAAACTTTTTAAATTTTTATTTTAAAGGGTCCCGAGATCACATATTTCAGCATCATGGATCCTTTTCAACTTCACAGTGAGTGTTGCTAAATGGAAAAAAAAAAAAGTTTAAGCAAAAAATTAACTCTTGTTTTTCTTGAAAAGTGCAGTTTTTATATGAATTGATATTTATTTTGTTTATGAGGCCGTTGCTATAGCATGAAGGTGGATTCCTAAAATAACACTGTTGTAAAAGTATGTATGGTAGGACGTTGTTTGTTTGCAAAACGAGGATGATGTGCTTAATATTAAGCTTGAGGCATTTAATGTGACAGCAATGCAGTTTCTCAAGTATACTCATTGTAACAAACACACATACACATTCTTAACACCCCGGCCTTTCAAAAGCACAACAATGTTTAATATCAATTTGGTTTCTTGAAATGCAATCCGCTCATTCTTTCCATAGTCTCCTCACACAAAAAAATGGCTGTTATGTGAAAAAGTTATAATTATTCCAAGTTTTTGAACTTCAGTGAAAAAATACTGACAAATCTGTATCTCAAGGTCTAATTTTTTCGACCCATGCACACACACTTACAAAAATCCCAGATCGGAGGTTTAATGTAGAAATTTCCAAAATCTTAATCTTATGTAGAGGAGCTCAGAAGGGTACTTTAAAGAAGTGTCAAAAATCCTGTTGAAAATAGCTTGGAAGTTTCATTTATTGAAAAATGTTGGATATTTAGGTCAGAATAGATTTGTAGCAGTGTGTTGGTAATATTGAATGAACCTGCATGTTTTTGGTGCAGCCTGGAACCTGTGTCTTAGTTTGATGTGTTCTCATACTGTTGTGCCAGATACACTGTCATGTTCTTAATAATTAGTAGTACGTAAGAAAAATTTCTTTTTATGCGGTTTAAATGCTTCCTTTCACTCTTTTTTTTTTGTTTGTGGCTATTTTTGTCTTTTTCTTCATTCTTACGATCTGTGTGTTGCATAATTTTAATATAATTTTAATGTATTACAATATTTGTTTGATTCAGTATACCTCATAACACACACAGAGTATAATTTGTTTTAATTATATTTATTTTTAATAAGCAATGACGATCAGTGCATTCACAATAAAAATACAATGTCTTCTGAAGCTATATTTTGCTTTCATGCACCTGCATACCATACAAACTAAATGTTTGATCCGGCTGCACTCATAACACATGGTAGCGCTTGCGACATTAGTAGCCATTTTTCATATGATGATAACACGTCCAAATGTTGTTTATAACATGCTTTCATTCAAAATAGCACAAAAAAAGTAAAGTTGGCAAGCAAGATCAAGAAACAACTTTTGGCAGTAGAAAAATGCTTTCAGCATGGCATTCTTAAGTAAACGCAGTTTATTACAAAAAGTGCTGATGAATTGATTTTTTTCTGTAAAATAAATAAAATTAGGTGAGTTTTTTAAAATTTCATTTTAAATGCATATATTTGAAGTTAAAAAAAATATATATAAACTTAACATATCGAACTAAAATACATTAATAATACAGTTTAAAGCAAACAAAAACAAAACAAATTTAATGCTTCTACAGCAACAGCTGTTCGTTTTTAACGAGAGTAACAAGTCTGTACAAATGCTGAATAATTTAATAGTAGCCAACAACAAAACAAAATAACAATATCAAAGCAGCAAATACTTTAAAAAATTTTCATACACATTCTACAGTCAAATGAGGACTCGACTTAACGCTGCAAACTATGATGCAACACACTTTTCTGCTTGGGAGAAGATGGTGATTGCCTATGACTGGCATGTGTACGCACATTGGAGGACACCATGCAGAGCCTACTCTTTAGTGTACGAATCTGCTGTGGTATATATACCAACACATATCATATGGTTTGGTAGATCTCTGTACAGAGATGAGCGCAGGTCAGCTTGCATGGAGACTGGCCTATTGACCACAAGGTCTCGATTCACTACTACGGCCTTTGTTGCTCCACACCTGCTATGGATTCTTGGGACAAACTCTTGAGAAGTGTGTCTGATCAGCACATTCTGACTGGTTCACAAAGAACAGCATCTCACTCGTTGCTTACTGATTCAGACCGCCTACTCCATCAAAATTTGTTCTGGCAACCACCTAATCTGGACAAGCATCGAGAGGCTTGTGCAACTGGCAATGCGTGGAAAAGTTGTGGCAAAAGCCATTTCGTTTTATTTCAGATTCAAAATGATTGCAAATAGCTGCATCAGGCAACTTCTATATATTTATATAATAATAATGGAATACTAAATTAAAAATGCCATTTTAAAAAGTCTGTAGGAATACATTCTTGGCAACAACAAACTGATGATATGACAACTGGTATGGTAATGTATATACAAAATGATGTGTATATTTCCATAAAAGTGATAGGAAAGTTTATATAAAAAATACGAAAATGTACAACTTTTTATAAAATGTCAATATCCATCACTAGTGAAATAAACGACTACTATAACAACACTGTGGCGCCCTCTGTTTCACCATTCATCAAATCTTGATACACGCTGTCTGTTTAGAATGTCGCTTTGACAGAAAACTGGGACACCCTGGAAAAAATTATAAACGTGTTATGACAAATTTAAAACGTCAACAATTTATAGGGTTGTATTTTAGGGAAAAAAACGATATTTAATAACCAAAACATATTTCCCCTGGAGTTCATAGTAAGCATGTTTGACTTTACATGTAATGTTATGACAGTTTGGAGTGAATGACACTTTAAAAGTGCACAAATCACATGCTGCTGACGGCTTTCTATGGTTTATGATGGCCATTACACGTGCTTGTGTAACAGTCCAGGGAGGGGGCGGGATACATGCAACAGCTAAAGTACAGGGACATATTGTAGAGTGATGTCATACAACCTACTCCATCATTAATTACAATGGCAAGGATATAATTATGACACAAACTGTCATCTGTACAGTCACAACAGAAAGGTTGATCAGTCCCACCTTTTTGTTTAAGTAATCATCAACTTCATCATCATTATGATCATCAATGCACTGTGGCTCCTAAGTTGGATATATTCAAACAGGTGGGCTGAAATGCCACTTGTACATTCAAACTTTTTTATAGTCTTCATGGGCATTGCTGTTTGCTTTCGTTTAAAAACAAAGAGGAAAAAATCAGTTAATTATATATACTTATATCAAAGGGTCAGATATGTATTGAAGATGATCATAGCATCAAGGTAACATATCAAATGCACAGGTTAAACTTACGTCTATGACACCTCGCTCCATAGTACCCAGTGGCGGAGCAGTCGCATTTGTACGTTCTGTCTCTGCTGTACGTGGTCACGGGTAAGCAGGCACCACCGTGCAGACACGGTGACCTGTCACAGATGTTCCCAAGACCTGCACACACACAAACGTGCAACTTAACATGTGTAGCCATAAAGACATTATCATCACGCTAACAAGATTTTTCCATTGTTTACATCTGAAATGGTAGACACATCGTCAATAAAAGATGCCTGTGTTTATTACCAACAGGGGATACACTATAAAATAATACTGCCAAATGGTGCATCACTATGCATTCCTTTGACAGTGGACACACATTTTTGTCTTCTTCTTCAGGATACTGTGGATACTCCGACTGTTCGAAGACAACCACGACTTAGCATCCTCCACAACTTCGATCAGCACATGCATCATCCCTGTCTGCCTGTGTACCAAGACACAAAATTGAAAGCAGTTGTACTATCATGAACTAGTTACTCTAGTTGTGCTCACCTCTGAAGTCCTGCAGACATTCATGTTTGGTTTTGTATGGGAAGGGGTCAACACAGGCTGTGGTTGTTTCCTCTTGGCAGTGGCGGTGTGAGTAATCCAGCGTCCACCCAGTGAACTTCTGGTTGCAGATGTATTCCTGGATGTTGTAATCCGGGTTGTCTTCACCCAGAGTTTCTCCTGACACAGATTGGTAGAACACTTGCAGTATAAAATGCTCACCTGGACTTGGAATCTCAACAATGACGAGAGACTTTTCTCACACAAGTCTATTTAATTAATCTTTATATGGTGTTTCACCCACCCAACTCCATCGTTGCTATTAGTATTAGGTACCATCATCATCATCTTTGATCATCCTCATATGATTATCCAGGAACTGATGTACTTGTAGTTTTCTCAGTCTACAAAGGCCTGTCATAATTATTTGTATGTGTTTTATTTATTCATCCATTGGTTTATTTTTTCAAACACAAAGTGTAAATCAATCAAAACTATTCAGTAAGATCATTAAAATATTATCACTACTGGCTTACCTGTGAATATCCACAGTACAAAGATGCAGCAGAAACTGAGTGCTTTCATTGTGAATAATCCCTTTTTCTATTTAACAAATTAATGAAAATTAATAGAGTAAATGTCAGCTATTTTCAAAGTCTTAGAGTACGCTGGGTAAACGATCATCTGTGGTGCCCAAAGTACCTTCGAGTTACAGGATAGGATAGGAAAGGATTTTCAAATCTGGTTATATTCAAATACTGCTTATTTTCAAGCCTGACATGTTCCAAGTTGTCCTCTGCCTTTGTTAGAAACAGATCAGCTGTAATCAAAGACTGGAAATATTAAAGCTGATACCAGAGATTAACATATACCAGGTTGTGAGTCTGTTGACTAGATCAGATGCTTGCATTGTTCATAAGGCTAAACTGTAGTGCAGCAAAGCTGATAACGATAATACAGTAACAGGCCTGATTGAGATGCTGTTTTATTCAGAATTATTATTTATTTAACTATAACTTTCAACGAAAACAAACAAGCAAAAATACAGAGAAAGGTCAGTCACCTACTATATAAAAACAAATTACTATATTGTAACACGTAAATATAACTGTTGTAATATAGGGTCTACTATTGGAGCAACATCATAGTTGCTTGCACTGTTAACAAATAATGAAAGTCTTATTTTTTATTTTTTTTACTTTAGAAAGATAATGCTAAAAAATATATATATATTGCAGTGCCACTTTTCAATACAAGGTAAAAATTGCTTAGTGCAAATAAACAATAATGCATAATACTGTTGAGCAACAGTATCTTACACAGATTATAGGTAATACTGTTTTGTAATGCAATGCTTACAACAAACAACACTCAAAAGAAGCTAATTCTAGTTGAGGTTCTTTGAAAATCCAAAGTAAGTTACACTTACACTACACAGTTTAAAACTGATACAATACAGTATTGGAATAGTGTGGCACAGAGTTGGAGCAACAAAACAACACTGAGGGTGAATCAAGTTTAAAAAGTTGAAGCTCTTTGCCCTTCCTGTCACCCCACTATAAAGCAAATGATGGCCTTTCTTTCCTGTGGCCAGATTTAGGCCGCTGCGTGTTCCGGTATGTATGCACAGGCCCGTGAGAGAGAGAGAAAGAGAGAGAGAGAGAGAGAGGGTGACGATCTGCGCGATTATAATGGTGACACCAGAATGGGGGAGTGAGTATACAGATTACATAGTGACTCATGAAGATGCCAGTTTTGCTTTTATCCTGCTGGCTCTGATTCTCTGAATAGTATATGGAGTGAGAGGGCTAGGGGCCACTCTGAGTACTTGTGAACCTTTAGAGTCTGTTCTTTAGCCAGGTGAAGCAGTATGTCCTATCCTATCCTGTCCCGTAACCCGAAGGTCGTAGGGGCACCACAGATGATCGTTTAACCAGCATACATCTTTCTCTGTCCTCAGTAGCAGTATGTGTGAACCATAATTATATATGATTTGATTTGCCGTATATGCCCATAATCACCTTGTTGATTATTATGGCACTTTTTACCAAGGTGCATGCTGGGTGTGTTCTTGTTACCGGCACTCACCCGTCTAGGACATGAGCGTCAGGATCTTTAAAGTCCGTTAAGATGGAATGTATGCGACGTAGTCGGTTCTTTAGACAGCTGAAGCACAAAGCTTGTAATGGATCAGAGGGAAGGTGTGGGGGCAACAGTCCAACCCAGTGAGAGTGAACGAAAGGATAGGTAAAACTTGAGAGCGTAGTATACGGAATGTGAACGCTTAAGCTATTATCGGCCACTTTGAATTCATTGTGATGGGGTGGGACAGGGTCAGTGTCTGGTGGATGTGGGTAATGGTGGCATCAGTAGTGAGGGTATGATTACCGTTAGGTAAATTGATGGGATCAAGTGGGAGCTGTCTAGATATTTATAGCTGAACTCTGCCTCTTGAGTTGATAGCTACAGGTGGTGGTAGGTAGCTAGCTAAATTAGTGTGATACTAGCCTAAATGGGTGAATGGTAGGTTAAACTTGAGGGGTAGCGATATGCATGTAACATGATGCTTTTTATTTTTATGAATAGGGTCAAATGAGAGCTAGCTACACCTTGCAGGGATTTTAATTGGGCTGTGTGCTGTGCCTGGATTTAAGTGGAGGGAAAAAGTGTATGAAAACAGATACGAGAGGTTGATAGTCGCCACTATGGTTGTGAATAGGGTCAGGTCAGAACTATTACAATATACCAAAGAGTGTATGAACAATACACTCTTTGAATATACCTAGCTGAAATCGGCCACTTTGTTTCTTCTGTTGTTCTGTGACTGGGGTTGGAGAGTAAAGGTAGGGTAGAAAGATAGATAGGTCATGGTGTTAACAGGCAAGACTGAGTTAGTACAGCTTAAACATAGGATATGTGTACGTGTTAATGACTTCAATTGCTTGTAATCCTGCCTGCCTTCAATCAAAGACAGTTCAGTTCATTCTCTAAAATATAAAATCTGTTAATTAATAAAATAATTTTAGACTCACAAACATATAAAGGTACACATTCAAAACACATACACACCCTAAAGACACGTACAGTCATGGCAAACATATATACAGTATTATTCAATAAAGAAGTACATAAAAAATTGTATATTTCACCCACTTCAGTGTTCTTTTTGTAGCTGCTGTGCTTTTCCTGCCTAAGTCATTCCCTTCCCACAGACCCACACAAATTACAGATTTTAAAGAGTTACTGTGCAGACTCAAATGAGACGGTGACGAGAAATGCACATTGTCATCATCTACAATGCATTAAAACTAATAGCCAGTTCAATATTAGTTTAAAAGATCTTTCAAATAGTTAAATATGTCAATCACTAAACTTTACCATAATAAAATAGGGATCATTTCAAATTTTTTTAAATATTTGATTTTCTATTGGTAAAGATACGTTTGTATGCCTTCTACCACAGAACATAAAATTTATAAGCACAAACCACTTCTTAAATCACTATATCTTGTGAGATGCATGAAAAGCATTGGTTTTTATTGTTATTAATTTCAGAAATTGAACAGTAAGTAGCTATTCGCAATAGAGGTGACCGGTGATAAGGATTGTGGCGGTGTGCACTATTCAATTCTTTCTGTCTTTTAATAACACATTTAACAATAATAATAAAAGTTTTTGTTTAATGCTCAAGCATCATTACATTACATTACATAATTGTTGTTTTAGGTCCAGCGGACTCTTCTGAGCCAAATCAGGACCGGACAACCCCCAATCCGCATAAAAGATCTGCTGAAACAACCCTAGTGGGAAAACTGAATGCCCTCCACCAGCCAGTCACTTTACAATAAAGACATCCCACGCAGGGGACGGCTGAGGCTTTACCCAACTTATCGAACCCCCGTTTACAAAAACAAAATAGAATACAAACATCATTATAAATTATCAACAAAACACATACATATAAAATGCCTACATTGCTAAATAATAACATCATAGGAAGCCCCAGTGACCACCTGGCAGAAAGCGTCCAATATTCCCAAGCTGATCCAACAGACCTCATACACAAACAAGGAGTCTTGTCCCGGAAGAGTTTTCAAGAAAAAAGGTAGGAGACTGGGCTAGCGAAGAAGACGATAGTATAGCAGATTGATAGAACAGAGCAGGAATGAGAAAGAGCAAATGAGAAAGACAGCGACAGTGGGAATTTAAAGCACTAAATTTCCAGAAAGTGGGGATACTATTTATACTGAAACCCCAGGCACCCCAACGGGGGTAATGCTCAAGCATCTCATATAATGATATGAGGCAATAGAAACCCCATGCAAGTTAATCACCAGGCTTAGCTTTGAACAACAGTGTGTGCCCTATCCATTAGGTCATCATGTCATCCATAATAAAAATAATAATGAATA
The DNA here is from genome assembly GCA_036898135.1 of Oncomelania hupensis. Classification (NCBI taxonomy): domain Eukaryota; kingdom Metazoa; phylum Mollusca; class Gastropoda; order Littorinimorpha; family Pomatiopsidae; genus Oncomelania; species Oncomelania hupensis. The sequence goes on along the minus strand of CM072518.1, from coordinate 54,570,423 downwards.
ACCAACACTACAATTATTATGTCTCATGGTAATGTTGATGTCACTTTTTCATCTGACAGAAGAAAACAAACATATACAAGGGTCATTACAAAATAAACTTATTTTAAAAAAATCACCCATCCTAACTATAATGCCCCATAGTTGGCGTCTCCTTTTAATCCGCAGCAAGAACCAAGCATATACAAGGCTCTGTCAGCTTACTTTCTTTGCTTGGTCGACCTTCCACCTTGCTCAGTCATTCAGGCTTCACTGATTAGTCACAGTGATTTGTTATGGGCCAATGAAGCCTTTGGTCTTTAAACTAAATGATACCCACAAGGGCTAGTGCACTTTGCTTGATATAAACAACAGCGCTTTTGAGTCCTGCTTAAGATAGTATGCAGCACATTTGTCACAGCATATTAAGTTATTTTGCCTGTAGTAAAATTCAACAAGAAAACCTAAATGCACTATTTAACCCAAAGCACCCATGTCCACTAATAACTTGCTTCAGATTTATCAAACTGTTCTCTATGCTTTTTTTTTTTAAACGGTATTTTTGTTTTGTTTTGCCTAATTTACCTTCAGCTTTACAATGGGGGAATAAAACCCTTTAGTCTACAGTACATATACATATAGTACCACAGACACTAAATGTACTTGGATTGATTTTAATGGCCAATATGCTTTGATGCACCCAACCATTATAGGAGAACTTGTGCAGATAGGTCAAAGATGAGCAAAGCCCAAACCTGTAGCTTGGCTTGACCCCCCTTCTCCTCCTCCCCAAAAAACAAAAAAAAAAAAAACACCATTAAGAGGGATCAAATACCCCCTTGCGTGAAGACAGGAGCATCTCCCAGGCAAAAATGCTCTTTCGTGCTCCACTCCCCCCCATAGCCCCATACTCAAAATATGCCTCCCACACTCTCCTTCCCCTATTCAAAATGCACAGAGCACAGAAAAATTGAAATTGCATCCACAAATCAGTTGCTATAACAATCAAGCCACAGCCAAAAACAGAAAAAAAGACAAACACTTCTGCAGGCATCAACCGTTTATTGAGAATTCCCATGCTACATCCACTGCTTTAACACTTCTAATGAATATTTTCATTTCACTGTAGCAGCAATAATAATAACAATAAAGTATTATACCCTACTGAATTTCATATTAATATGTCGTATACTTTCCAGGCTGTAAGGTTTATGGTGTATTACACCTTCACATTCAAAAGAAATGAACACACAAAAACCCTTAAAAGCAAAGACGCCCCAGCTTCAGACAAATTAACATGCATGTACTACAGTTGTGGGGAAACAAATCTGCAGTGGTCTGAGGAGATGTTAAAATAGTGATTCACAGCTCTGGAAAGTATGTAATGTTTTCAGAATATTTGCCGTTTGGATTATCTTCTCACGGTTCACTCTACAACCCCCAAAGACATGTAATTCTTATTTTCCTCTGTTGTTGGTCTCCATAACATCAACAACAAAAGAAACTGTACATACTCAAAAAAAACCAACACACACACACCCAAAAAACAACCACAAGGAATAAGTTACTTCTTCTTCTTCATCTGTTGTTTTAGCAAAGAATTTCTCAGGGCAAGCTGCAACAAAAAATGAAAGAAAATTATATACAGCAACCAAAAAAATACCTCTAATCAAATAAAAAGCTAGAAATACATGAGGGATACAGCAAAACAGACAGGAATACTTGTGTACTTAAAAAACAAACAAAAAACTATATCTCATTGCTTTAAAAATAAATACCTGCTGCACAAAAAATAAATACCTGCTATTAATATAATTACTAGAACTATTATAACTTATATCGAGTATAACACAGCTAAAGCTACAATGCCACACTGAATTCATATCAACCTGCCTGACTTTGAACGACCTTTTCTTTTTATTCCTGACCCTCTAGTTGCGTTAGACCCTAAATCAAAGAATTTCTATAACACAGAAAATCTTATAAAAACCCCCACACTGGCATTCACACCAACCTGTTTGTCTTTGAATGACCTTTTCTTCTTTTCCTTAATTCTCTTGTTGTGCTTGATCATCATGAACGCCTTGCATTTCAGTTTTTCCTTGTTGGTGGTGCTGGCATGGGGGTTCATGCGCTGAGGGCCGTTGGCAAACTTACCCCTTCCTTCTCTCCCTTCCTACAGTCAAAGCACAACAGAGAAAAGTGTACCTCATAGGTCAAAACAAGAAATAAACCTGCGCCCACTCCCAATACAAAAGCACACACATACCTCATAAAAATTAAAGAATTACCATTCATTATTAAAAAAATTTGAAAAAAAAAAAAGAACACTACTACCAAGCATATTTACAGTATAGACTGTAACAGGTGTAGTCTGGAATCTTGCTTTGTCACAAACGGCTGAAGGAGTGAACACTTCACAACAAAAACCCAAACAGGAGAAGGATGCCTCCCAATTATTCCATAAACAAGGATAGAGAGAGACGAGATATGAAATAAGAAGAAGCATATTATAAAAATGGGGAAGATGATGAAAAAGAGGAAGATGATGACGATGATGATGATGTGGAAGAAGACATAGATGACCTTACCATGATGGTTGCCAGCCTGGACTCCCTATCATGAGCTCTTTTCTTGTGGATGTTCTCAATGTCTACCAGACTGGGCAAACCGTCTCTGTTAACATCCATTTGATAGTTATCAACATGCCATAGCTCATGCTTGATGTTCAAGTGTACATGATTTTTTTGTGCAAACATGTCCAACAACTCAACTCACACACCACCTTTTCACCATAAACAGATGCACTACTTTCTCTAGCTTAAGAACTATTATAATGGTTGCGATGCTTACGACATCCCATCCATCACAAGCAACAGATCCAGCAGCAAAGAGCAGAAGATCAACACACACTCTCCCTAACCAAGCAAATACATAAATGAATATGAACAATTTCACCCAAATCACCCAACTAACCTAAACAAAATAATGTGAGCAATGCCATCCTATATTAACAGAACAAAATTTAATGCTGCAGCAATAATCCGCTCACCTCTCTTCAACTGTCTCATCGGGTCGTCTGCGTTTTCTGGACTTTGTGGAAGTGGGTGCTGTCTTTAGCCCTGCCTCTTTGGCAATCTGGGCCTCCTGCAAACGCCTGAAGTCCGCTTGAGTCAAGATGCGCGTGGAGGACACTTCCTGGGCCAATCGCTTTCGATCCTCCGCTTGTTCCGGGGTAATCTCTGCTTCTTTGGCCTCCTCCTCATCTGAAGAATGGTGCACATCGACCCAACCTTCTTCACTGTCCTCATCATCTTCCTCCCCACTGGCAGATTCCCACTCCTCTGCAATAATTAAAAAAACATGACGAGACATGATAGTAATACACACACACACAAATCAATATTTGGCCAAAGGATCTCCAATAGAAAATTTTTATGTGAAGGTCTCTTCAGTTTTCATGATGTGTTTAAGGCAGTCTACTGACCTTATGTCCTTACCCCCCTCCTCCCCCCCCCTACCCCCCCTCCCAAAAAAAAAAGAAAAAAAAAAGAGAAAGTAAGTTGGCGTCGTAATTAAACCCTGAACCATATCTTTTCCATCATGGACAATCATTCATTCTTGACTGAGGCAGCCAGCTATCCAGCACTGTGATCATGCCCTTCAGCATGGAGATATTTAGACAATTTATAAATGATTAATTTCTAAAATCATCATCATCGTCATCAGATTACAATTTCAATAGCAAACCTTGATCTTCTTCCTGCTGGTCCATTTTCAGCAACAAATCAGCACCGGGAATGTAGTCACGCGTCTCTTTCTCTCCGTATGCCAGCATTCTTCTTTCTGCTGCTGCTTCTGTTGGCCTACCCTGAATCACATCACATCATTATCACCATCATCCCTTTTGTCACCCTCACCATAACAACTAAGTCACACAGCCAAATGATAAATACATGGGCAGAAACAGAAAACAAGGAAACTTTAAAGAAATACATTAAAAATGGTGGGTGGGAAATGCTTGGGACTCGTGATAAACAATGCTTAAATAAAACAAGAAGCAAATTCATTTTTCACGTTGTTGATAAAAGAGTTTTGGACCCAAAACACCTAAAAACAGCACCATCTTTGAAGCTTTTATTTAAAAATATTTTAAATGTTTAATTCTTATATTTCACAAAGCCTCTGGATCAGTTTTTTTTTCTCAAGAATCATGGCCAAGCCTTTCACTCATCACACATAAAATATGTATCAGTATAAGTATAAAATCATAGTATAAAATCAATGTCAAAGAATTCTCGCCCTGTCTCGAGACAAGCAAACAAAACATGGAGAACATAAAGGGACCCCCCCCCCCCCAAAAAAAAAAAAAGCTTAAATAGTGCTACTCACTCTGTCTCTTCTGTGCAACAGTTCTGGGTTGGTCTGTCTGTACACCTGAATCAGCGACCTGGCCGCCATCATCACAGCTGTGGAAAAAAGGAACGTAGACAATTACATTCACCAACAGAAAGAAAATGTATGACGAAAGAAGAAGAAGAAAAAGAAGAAGGATGAAGAGGAAGAATAGAAGAAGAAGATGATGAAAAAGAAGGAGGAGGAAGAGAAAGATGGGAAAAAAAAAAAAGGATCAAAAAGCAGATAGTAGATGAATAAGGAGGAGCAGCAGCAGAAGTAGTAGAAGCCGAAAGTAGAAGAAAAATAAAATATTTGTTCTTTAAAATTTTAACTATCTACTCGATAACTTTAAATGAGTAATAATAATAATAATAATAATAACGGATTTTTATATAGCGGGTACTCCAGCCTATGACCAGACTCACCACGCTTTACATAGTCATTACATATAAATACATGCACTCGATGAAAAATCACTTTTGCTACAATACACCAAAAGACAGGACAGTAAAGGTACAGACTATTTACAATTATGTACATAAATTACAAAAAAGACAAAAATATATTATTTACAACTATGTACACAAATGACAAAAAAAGACAGAAAATAGAATAGCAAAAACCTATTCACAGCTATTTATATGCCCGGTTAGGCCCAGGAAGAAAAACAGTATAAATATTTACATCCGTTTATACACTTAGGATCAGACATAGACAAAAAAATGAGAGTATGGCAGCGGGATACAAATCAATCTGAATAATGCAGTTTGAAGAGGTGGGTTTTGAGGGCCTTTTTGAATGCTTGTGTTGATTGTATGTTGCGGATATGGGCGGGAAGGGAATTCCATTGCTTAGGTGCGGAGTAAGCGAATCCATTAACTCTCTGCACATAAATTGCTTTGCATAAATGTATATGTACTACTGCTTTAGCTCAGCATTATTTCAAAATACATCTAACCTCATTGTCATGTAGGAAAAAGGAGGACAATGGATTACAATACAAAAAAGAAAAGCTTAATTCAGACACCTCATCACTTCATTTTGTTAGGCATACAGTACTGATGACCATAAATTGTCCACATGTAATATGCAATCAACATATTGCACAGTGTATACTTTCTACGCTGACCTTTAGTTCGGTGAGCTTTGTACTGTGCTAGATCCTGTAGGAGATCTTGCTCCATAGCTAGCGGACACCTGGAGCAAATTTCCCTCACTGCGTTCAACCTGAAAATTAACAATTCTATTAATATAACGTCACAATCATTAATTTATCAGCAATGTAACTCGTCATCATGATCAATATCTTCACTATCAACCTCAACATCATCACCATTAGCAACATCTTGATCATCATCAAATGTTTACCATTTTGAAGATGGCAATATTATTAGGATGTACCCTATCAGGAGATGCTATCATTAGGTGTGTGTTACCTCCCCCCTCCCCCCCCTTCTCTTGCGGATTTGAACTTATTCCGGCCATCACAACAAATTAATGAAGCTGGCATCATCGATATATTCTTCATTATCTGATTGAAAATATACATCAAAGACTTTTAATTACCCCACTGCCATCACATCACTAGAGTTCACTTCAGTGATGAAATTGTCGGCAAGGCTCTTCAGTATCTTCCCAATATCCTGAAACACACAACTAGAAATATTCACACTATTACAATGGTCAAAATCAAGTTATCATCACGGTACTCACAATTGTAACAGGGGTGCTGAAAGCACTTGCTATCGCCAAATGTATTCACTCAGAATACCAAATATCTTGCAGCTCATTCATGCCTCGCCCTTTTCATAGTTGACGATACCTTTGTCAAGCTTCACTGAAATCATGCACTGTCTGTCCCATTATAATCATGTAGAAATATTTCGGGTTCATTATGTGTGAAAAGTTGTTAACAATAACAGGCTAATGAAAATACTAGCAGACTACTGGCTTTGTTTGGGTCACCAGTCCTGCAGTCGAGTTGAACTTCTGAGTTTCATCACCCTGAATGAACTTTCTAAGTAGAGATAGGTATGTCAGATACATTATTAATAATAGTTTTATTATAATTATTATTACTATTTTTATTATTTATCTGCCAAATCTAGACTAGCTCTAGATGCTTACATGAATACAGAACAACTTTATCTATAAAACAAAATGATACATGATTGCACATTATTTGTTTAACCTGCGATACTTAAAAAATGGCGCATACCTCAGGGGGAACCAACTCATGACTAGCCTGGGCAGCATACAGCAATAATCTTGTCACCTCTGGAACACACAAACACAGTTCTTGCTTACTACAAACAATATAGCAGTTTTTAAAAAAAGGAAACAAACAAACAAACAAAATTATAGAAAGCTCAATCTGTACTAGAACTCTCAAAAAAAAAAAAAAAGTACAGTATTATCAGTGATGAAGATGCTAACAAAACTTTACCCCTAGCTTACTTACGCACATTCCCATTATACTGAAAGATTAAACACATATATTCTATGAAAATTTGATGCTGAAACCATGACAAAAGATTTAACTAACCTGTCTGATGGGGCTGCAGAAATGTAGCCATGAAAGGGTAAAATGACTCCAGTAACAGCTGCACATAAACAATGGACAATGACTTTTCTAAAGCAGTAATAAGTTAAATAATTTACAATTATGAAGGCAGACTCACATTGCTGCATGCATGCAAGTCAAAAAGGAAATGTTCTCAAGTAGCACACTTACCAGCTCAAAGAGCTGCTCAATGCGCCGTCTGAAAACAGAATCTGGCTAAAGCTGCCCATGGTGCCAATTTGCAGCGTGAAGTGCACTGTCAAACACCTCAGACAACTGAGAAATCCTGAATGCATATGTGCAATATAAACACCAAAATTGAACTGAAATACTTCAATGAACACGTAATGTTCCAGAAACTAAATCTAAGGAGCAGAATATAAAGAATGGGAAGCGAGAGGAACATCTAAGAAGAAAAGAATAACAAAAAGAAAAAGAAGATAACAACAAAAGCAACAACAATGACAAAATTAACAACAAAGAAACGACAGAACCATACCTTGTGTAATCCAATCAGTCTTGAGGTTAAGTCAATCATCATCAGCTTCACTTCAAATCTTTCATTTGTCACCTCTAGTTGTCGGTACAGCTTCTCACAAAACGCTGCAAACATGCAACAACAATAGAGCACTGAGAATGAAGTTTATATATATATATTTTTATATATATAAAGAATATTTTTATATATATATTGTTTATGTGAAGGATTGTAAATCGGCGCACATCCTGGAGCTTTGGTGGATGTGGATAGATTTGATATTTTACAGCTATAAGACAACACATTCATGTAAGCCTTTACTAATGATAGTGCTTTGAATCACTATATCTTGCGAGCTCATTATAAATTCTTGTCTTATTATGGAATTTATTTTTAAATGGCAATATCCACAGTACTAAAGCCTGCTATGTGCAGTTTTGAGTTGGAAAGGGACAATATCAAACGCAGGAAAAAGAGTGGAAACACTCACATTGTGGATCATATATCATTCTCATTGCAGCTGTATCAAACAGGGCTGCCTTTTCCCTGTTCTTCTTTTTCCTCTGGAAAAAAAAGTATAAACACCAATATCAAATAATAGTTAAAATTCTCTATCCTTTGTCTTTGAAAAAACAAAAAACAAACCCCAATATTAAATAATAATTAAAATTCTACGTTATGTTCAAAATTCTCTATCCTTTGTCTTTGAAAAAAACAAAACCAAACCCCACTATTGAATAATAATAAAAATTCTTTGTTATTTTCTTTCTCTGGTAAAAAAGAAAACAACTTTAAACAACAATGAGAGAATGTGAAACAAATGCCCAAAGCCCAAAACAATCAAATATAATTGCTGTAATAATACGCGATAAACACCCAATCATGCCTTATTTCACAAATGAGATAAAGCAATGCAAATTAAACCTTTAACAGAAAATGCTTCAGATAATACACATACACACAACTACATCAGCAGTGAATACACATCAGAAATATGCTGTAGAGGCAAGGGCGCGCTATTAATTTCAATTTGGACAACAAAATTTCATCAACTGCCCTAAAAATGTGCACCCAAGATTATTATTATATAAAAAAAAGGTACATATGCAAAGTTTTGCAATTAGCACACACCCTGGGTAGATTTTACCTCCTAATTAAACTTTCACCAAAATTCATGCACAAAGAATATGTTTAGCCCGCAGTGTTTTATTTTCTTAATCTTCTTTATCTCAATAATTTCTGTCATTTCAGACAAACACGTCACTCACTCTAGCTGTCTGCAAAGCCCTTTTCAATTTCTTCTCCCTCTTCCTGGATTTCTTTCCAACTCTGTTGGCCAGCAAAAGTTCCTTTTCAGTCTTCTTAGGGGCCTGGTTGAGAAATAAATAAAAAGAAGGTAACAATTGAACTGAACTGAATAATAAATAAATAAAATAATAATTCAATTTCAGAAATGTGTTATATGTTCCATGTATTTATCATCAAGTTGTCATTTTTAAAGTTTTCTAGCTCTGTTTCACCTCTCCATACACCTGGAATTAAACATCTGCCTTGCTTTGCAAGATATGATACCTCACACTTCAAATCAATTAAGCTCTTAAAAATAAAAGCTGTTTGTTTTACAACATTTAACATACCCAAGGCTTGTGCCTTATTACCCGATGTTGTCCTTCAACACAAAACTAACGTATGGTCAGGCAACATGAGCACACTCTACATCAGCGATTACTTTGGTCATTATGTTATGCTCTTGTGCTTTTTCTTGGCTAATGTAAGAACTCTGTCCTGGATAACAACTCAAAACTACACATCCAAGTGATTATACTATAGCAAATATATTTTAGAATCCGAGCGATAATGTTTTTCCAAATTTCACTTTGATTCTAAAATGTTTCTACATAACGTAGGTGCACCATCATCTAACAAATCGTAAAACTGTGTGTTCAACTCATAATAACAGCCGTATCATTTAACCCCAACAGTGGTGCCCAAAGCATACAGCAAAAAACTTCAAATCATTCCCTGTAATAGCCTGAAGTTCTTCCAATTGAATTACAATAGTATTATCCAAAACTTACATCATCCTCATCATCACTCTTTTCCTCCTCCTCAGGCTCTCTGCCCAAGAAAAACTTCAAAGCTGCCACGAGAATCTGAAAACCAACATCACGAAAATGGAACTGTCCTACAAGCAAAACATATACATAAATAAATAAAATATAAAATGAAAAACTGTCCTACACAAATCTTGTAAATCACTGTACTGTGTAGGCAGAAAGAAAAGGATGCACTGATATGGTCTTATCATAGGCGACACTAGTTAGATAACAATACAGTACATCCATTTTCAGTGTTGTGCTGTTGCAGAAAATGTCCAATGTTTACACTGCAGTTTCTCTGCTCAAAACTGTTTTGTAGATTTTGGATCCATTGAGTGCCATAAAGATGCCAGCTGTTCCTCACAATTTGTTTTAATTTTAATTGTATTGCCAGTTCAAATCAAACCACCCCACTAATCACTCAGCAGAACATCGGGAAAAACAAACTACTATTCTTTTTCCTACTACTTCCCCCCTAACCCCCAACCTTTCCATTTATTCCACACCTCTCCCTCTCCCCCCCCCATCACCTCTCAATGAATAACAATAAAAATTGCAAGAACAATAATAAAGATGGTGCTAACAAAAAAGCACAGTAAGATTGTTAAGACTGACCTTAGTGACCTTGGAAAAGCAGCCTGTGGCAATGACATTAACGGTCTTCTCGTTTTTCCAAATGTCTCGCCTGTACAGCTCAATCATGACATCCTGCCAAACAGAACATTGTACACTAGCAACACACTGTCTGCAGAACATCAGCTGATATCCTAGTATGGGGTGCAACTTTACCATCAATGATTTTATCTGTTTCAAGCCTAAGGGACGTCCTCTGATGTCCTACAGTTACTGTTATCAAGGTTGAGCTCAAATCTTTTTCCTCTGGTAATTCGTCCTAGTTTATATTCTAGCAGGCATTTGCACACATTCATACAGTTTAATGAACATTTTCTCAAGTTTAAAAATGTACTTCCAAAACACAGAAAGGAAGAAAAACAATAGATAAAGAGATTGATGTGGTGAGGTGGTAAGAAAATCATATAATACATACCAAAGCAAGCTTGGCAACAATGCTGTGTTCATCTCTCAACATGGCAAACATGAAATTTTGTAACTTCTGCAAAATAGCAAGCAAAATATATGAAATTTACATACTCACAAAAAATAGGTTTATTAATTCAAACAGTGCTTTCAGCACTAAGTTCTGCTAATAAAAGTAATATCGTGTGTACTGTACTTGCACAAAATATAACAAATTGTTGTAACATAAACAAAATAATTTGCTGCTATTATAATGCTTTTCAGGATACAAGCCTCTACTTTTTATTCCACTTACACCCCTGTGACTGAACGTCCATGTAGGTTGTTGGTTTTTTTCACTCACAATTTCCCTGACCATAGGCATAGCACATGTATATCATTAACCTGAGTCAAGGAGGTGCTTAGCTTATAGTCCACTATGATTTGAAAGAATTAAAAAATCTTTGCACATATAATAAAATGTACATATGATATATAATAAATATATTTTCTCAGCAATAAAGATACAGTATATGGGCAAGGCTCTGAAATGGCGTCGGACTCGATTTTCGCCGGTACTGTTACTTTGCGAGGAAGCGGACTCGCTGCACATCATCATTTGAAACAAAATAATATGTGAATCTGACAGAGAAAAGATCGTTCTTCATTTTGACGTCAAGGACGGATCGATAAACCACGTCAAAGAAGAAAAAAACTCACGATGAATGACGTAACGATCGTCGGTTTCCGTTACACTTTTTGTGACATCGTAAACAGTGTGTTCGGTATTTGCCGACCGGCATAAAACTGCTTCATAGAATATTAATAAAAATTTAATTTCCGAAATTAAAAATGTATAAAGGGTACGAAACAATTTTACATTTTAAAGTCGGTTCGTATTTTTTGGAGATATGCGTCGAAATCGGCGACTCCCGCGTACGTCACGTATTTTCGTGATTCAGACTCAGGGCTTATTAATCCGCGCTGGTGTTGTAATTCACTTTATTTCTTATGCTAATAAATTATGAAACATGAATCCAAAACTTAATATAAGCAATACAATAATCAGAATAATGATATAATTAATCGAACGAATAATATAGGCAAACAAATTGCTGTCAACTTTTGGGTCATGAAAACCAAACGTGACGTACTGTTTTTTTGAGGCTCCAAATTTTCTAAATAATGCGGTTAGCGTCAATTTTAACACGTGAAACAATTGGCCTTTGTTAACATTCAACATGCGATGGCTGAAGAAGAAAGAAGTGAGGCGGATTCGTCCAAAAATGAAGGTAAGTCGAGTGTCATGAATTTTTCATCTAAGTTATGCACGCATGTTTTTGGTGGCTTGGTCAGTGTTTTTCGACTTTTCTGTCAACATTGATGGAGTAAATCTCGTGTTTTTGTGATAAAAATGTATGTTTGTTTCAAGTCAACAGCATCGCTACAAAGGTGTTTGAGTAAACGTTCTTGTTTGTAGATATTATGCATTCTTTTTTGCACCCGTTTTTGACAATTTGTCATGAAGCAACGTACACGATTTTTTAACAGGTATTATTGTCAAATCAATTTTAAACGTTTATATTTTTATACAGATTATATTTTCGTTGCGGACAAATACACCGCTAATAATAGACAATAAAGTGGCACGTTTTGTTAGTCTAATTCGTTTGTGTGCGTAACTTCACAATCCGAAACATCGCGGTCTTATAGGCGTTTTGTTATTTTCTTTAAATGATGCAATATTTAATTCCATAGGCTAATAATTATGCATCACAAATGTTTTTATAACATTATTTTTGATTTCTTTTTTGTTGTGGTCACTATAGGCTTCATTTTTTGTAATACCGACCACGTGCATAACGTCACACAGCTAGTGAAAAATTGTGCTTGCTCAAAGTTGTGTAAAGTGATGAACTCAACCATCCTTGAAAGAAATTAGAGTAATTTAGTTTTTCCCAGTGTAGGATTATTCTGAAGCTCAATATGTGAAAACGTATCCAACTTACTTGTTTCTTCTATTCATTATGAAATCATTTCTCTTAGTACATAACTTCACTACTAACTTCCAAAACCAGAAAGTAAGTGGATTTTGTGAAATGATGAACACAATTCGTTTTTTATTTTTATTTAAAAATTTGAAGTGATACTTTTTCTTTTAAAAGATACATACATTATTTACACTCAAAAGATGATTAAAAATTATCAACACAGCTCACCAACAAACACAGCCTTGTTCCACTCTTTGTGCATAACTTCACATTCTTTGTCAAAGCAAGCCTGCATCAAAATGGTGAAGTTACATACACCAAAATTTTATCAACCAGAGCTCTTCAATTAATGTATTTCATATTATAATAATTTAATGAAATAAGTTTTGTTCCATACATGTGATTGTTAACTATGGGCTTTAGTCTGATTTATTTTGCCATTCCTATGCGACTGTACATAACTTCATGACCAGACCAATTGCATATCATTGCGTAAAATTATGACCACACATTTCGAGCCCTTGAGCTTCACTATTGTGCCAAGGTATCTTTTTAATGCAGTTTAAATTGATTCCTTTAAAAACATAGCTAATTTTAGTCAATTATTCTTTAAGGTAAAATGCCCTTTTGTTCCACTCTTTGTGCATAACTTCACGTTGTCTCTGTCAAAGGTAGCTTACCTCAAAATGGTGAAGTTACTTACACCTTTACTTTTCAACCACAGCTCTAGACTGTACTTGACATTTTAATCAGTATATTGTCTGACAGGAAAAAGTACAAGCAGATTAATCCCCAGAAGTGATCAATCTCAAGTGTGAACTGTCATGTGATCATATCCTTCATGGAAGAATTGCATAAAGTTATGTACACACACAATTGTTGACATAAAGGGAATATTTGGCAAATCATGTATTTAATGCAGATTAGAATTCTTCCTTACCTACCGGGCACTTCATATTGGTAAATGTGGAATCAAAGGAGGAACTTCTCAATTTGTAGCACAAAGTATTTATTTGTGAGGCATTTTCAAGTTGTGGGGATTGTGTGGTGAAGCTGAATCAGAGATGGCCAGTTATTTTCCCCACAACTGCATTTAGTTTCGACAACCACCATGTAAATTAAGAATAAAAATCACCATTAGCTTCATTTGAAAGGGTAGCATGGTAGTTTTTGTTCTGATTTATCATGATTTGCTGATTACAGGTCACAAGAGTAACCCACAATACTTGGGGTCAATACTTGATGTACGGAGAAGGCTGGAAGTTGCCAGAGAGTGGTCAGGAATACTTTCTTCCTGAATCAGCCGTCGTCAAAGTGCTGGCCGAGTATACTACTACTACTACATGCCAGGATCGAAGAACATTGTACTTCATAATTTGGGGTGGAAATTGCTCGTAAATGAACTTCGTATATTATTGCTTGGAAATGAACTTTTGTATTTTGACCAGTCGATACTGAAAGACTGCTTTCTGCTAGTTGTATGCTTTGCTCTTGTTTTGACTTGGCAATGTATCCTCTTTTTAAAAGATTTCTTCATCTGTGTATATAATGACAGTGTAAAGTTATTTAATGCCCTGGTGATATGTTTTTTTTTAATCACTTCTTAGGTAATACATTTATGATTTCAGGAGTACTCCTTGATTTTACTTCAAATTTCTGCATCACTATTTTTGGTTTCATTATCAGTTTGTTTCTATAAAGGAAAAAAACAACAAAACATGTCACAGCTTGAAGTTATGTACTCTTAGCATTTAGCAGAGCTTTCTGCTTGTTGTTTTTAGTAGCATTGTGCTTTTCCAACATTGTTGAATAGGTCAATATTAACCAGTGATGACCATTTTCCTTTTTTTTCTTTACATTTTGGATAGGGGATCCTTGTATTTTGAAAAAAATACTAATTCCCTCTCCACATGTACCCGCTTGAATTTTGAATTTAGGTCTCGGTTGTGAAGTCTGACAACTGTCCATTTATTTTTACTCTGTACTACTTTCATTTATGTGTACTTGTATAAATGAATACAATTACTACTTTAGATAAGTTTTCTTTAACTGCTTGTCTTCTCTTAAGGAATCACTGTGTGAGGTTATGTCCACAATTATTTGGCCTATCAACTGTTTGATAGGACAGGTTGCTCATTGGCAATTGTAGTTCAAGTTGTGTCAACTGTTGACGCCCTGGCTAGTTTTGGGCAGCATAACTAACTTTATTCAAAGCAAACTGTCACTTAACAACATTCACCACTCCATTCGTGTAATGAAGTTATGTACTCCACCACTAAAATGTTTATATTTAAAACCAGTTAACACCATGGTTGATTCAAGTTTGTCATAGTGTCTAGTCTTGTTAGAATTTGTTAATCCGACAAGTCAGCTACTGTCTTTCATAAACGATTAAGTTTTTATCCACACAAAAATGTTATGTCACGGCATGAAGTTATGACCTCTTGAATCCTTAACAAGCATTGTATGCTTTCTAATGTTTTTTTTTAAAGATCTTTTTCTTTTTATCCCAAGACAAATGAACTTATAAGTTATATGATTGTATCTAACTGTATTGCTTCATTTTTGTTTAAATTATGTTTGTTATGGCTGTGTTCACGTATTGTGTTTATAGATGTTTGACTAGTCTCAAAGTTAATGGCAAAATACTCATGTCCATGTAAGACACATTTTACTCTGCACTACTTTCATTTATGTGTACTTGTATAAATCAATGCAATTTATACTATAGATCAACTTTCTTTTACTGTTTGTCTTCACTTAAAGATTCACTGTGTGAGGTTATGTCCACAATTATTTGGCCTATAAACCATTCTATACACGACATGTTGGTCATTGGCAATTGTAGTTCATGTTATGTCAACTGTTGATGTCATGGATAGTTTTGGGCAGCATAACTAATTTTATTCAATGCAAACTATCACTTAACAACATTCACCACTCCATTCGTGTAATGAAGTTATGTACTCCACCACTAAAATGTTTATATTTAAAACCGGTTAACACCGTGGTTGATTGGCATTTGTCAGAATGTCTAGCCTAGTTAGCTTTGTTAATCCAACAAGTCAGCAACTGTTTTTCATAAACGATTAAGTTTTTATCCACACAAAAATGCTATGTGACGGCGTGAAGTTATGACCTGTTGAGTCCTTGACAAGCATTTCATGCTTTCTAATGTTGTTGTTTTGATCTTTTTGTGTTTACCTGAAGACAAATGAACTAAAATGATAGCATCTAACTGTATTGCTTCATTTCTGCATAAATTATATTTGTTATGGCTGTGTTTACATTTTTTAAATAGATGTTTGGCTAGTCTTGAAGTTAACTGCATAATATTCATGTACCTGTAAGACTATCGTGATGTTTTCATGTTAGAAATTTCCCTCAGGATCTGTAGAAGTAGTTTGTTGCATTTCAGGTTAAATGTTTGATGACTTGACTGTCTGAAAAGATGTAATGCAAACGTCCCATTCTTATGTGTAATGTTATGTACACTTTTTTTCCCAGCTCTTCTAATAAACTGATTTGAAATGCAAATTTGCTTCCAAGTGTTTGTAGATTACTAACAGGACTTGCTTCATTGTTTCCATGCATTGAGGTTTTAAATTTCAGTATTCATGCTGATATGGCAGTTGATTTAGTTTGTGACATGAGGTGATGTTATGCACACAAGTTCAGATCTACTTAACAAAATTTTGGTGCTTTATAAATGTCTTGTTTGCTCAAATACCCTTTGTGCTTTTGTGTTTATGTGTTATTTTCATACTCTGCATTCTCTTTTCTTTAGACCAAGTCTTTTTATATATGTCACAATTTCTCAACTCCTTTTCTGAACCTTGCCCATATATATATATATATATATATATATATATATATATATATATATATATATATATATATATATATATATATATATATATATATATATATATATATATATATATATATATATATATAATAAACTAATATGACTGAACATTTGTTCCTCACTGTGTTTTCCTTGAAGTTCTTGTGTTTGCAGTTGATGTTTTTGATGTCATTGACAACATAGTTATAGATGGTTTTTCGCAGCAGTTTGTCCTGGCAGCGATACAGCTTGAAGAACATCTCCAACACCGTAGCTGCATCAATCAGGTCCTTGTTCCTCAGCAGAATCAGTGCCTTCACAAAGTTCTGTTCAAAGCAAAACCATTGGAAAACCCGAGTTCAGCTAGGAACACACAATTCTTGCTTAGACACACAAAAAACAAACAAAAGAAGTAAAATAAGAACTTAAGATGAAACTATAATAATCCATATTAAAATACACATAAAAGAAGAGTAAAATCAAAACTTAGGACAAAACTGTCCGAAGAATATAATTAAAGTGCAATAGAAAATAGAGTATCTTACCATACGGTTTGTGGGGTCCAGAACAGTAGCATGAGACTGCAGAACCTCACGAAGAATCTGTGGAAATTCCTTCAGTTCCTCCTTGTAGCAATGGGACACCTGAGTGAAAGCATACCCTCCACATAATGATAAATCATAAGCCTCACTAAAAATGCTCTTGATAATAATTAATATTGGCTAAGCTAGTCAAGTAAATCAGTAAATAAATGTAAACTAACAAATCAGTAGTCTGGGTCATAAGGAGCCCAATCTCCTACATTGAACCTGCTATTGAATGTTTATTTTTCTGTTTTCTTTCCTTCAAATTTCTCCTGCCCAAAATTCTTCCCTCTGTTTCTCAATCTATAAAAAAAAAATTATACACAGAAAGGTTATAATACTAAATATTTATCAATGCTGGCACATAACAATTTATCCCAATAACAATTCATACCTGTGATAAGAACGATGTAAGATCATCAATCTCCCTGTTGTAGGTGCCTGGATTCATCCGGTACAGCTCAATAAGAGTCATGTACCGCTTCCATTGTATGGAAAACTGGAACATTATGTACACTTAAGTTATATGCATTGTTTATTGCTGTAGTGCCTTCCACAGTTTCAGTCAAGTAATTTTATTATGAAAACTGTTTACCTGCACAACTGCTGTGCTGGGTGAAGGACAAGCAAACTAAACAAATGTCCAAAGAACAATCTTATTATCAAAGAGAATGACCATTACCAACCAATCCTGAATTTTGTCACAGTGAGTCTTAGCATCTCAGCAACATTTTCTAGAAATATCATTCACATAGAGCATTTGGATTATACTTGATTATTTACATAGTCATAATATGCCTATTTACAGCAGCCGATAAGGTGCTAACATCTGAACTCATAATGTACCTAATCAATGTGTGAGTGTGCAACTTCTGAACCATAAACTGATAAAGTGTGTCTGAGCTAGCAGAGACATACCCTATACACCGACTAAGTCAGAAGACACTGCATAGGCCTACCCCTGTCCATGCGGCATTTAACCAGATGGGCCAATCACTCAATCAACTCCGTAGTTCAAGCAAATCTACAATATTCTATGATGAGCCTCATCAATGTCTGCTAAGAATGAGTTGGGCGTATGCATCAGCAAGCTCACATACGCAGTTCAATTCTTAACTTTAAAAGTTGCCAGGTACTCTACTGCCATATAACGTATTGACTATTTTATTATTGGTCTCTACTCTAGTCTTCAGTCTTTTTTTTCATTGAAACTTATGACAGAAAAGAGTAACATTTTAACAAACTTACCTCATGATTGTACGATTCAGGATCTCTCTTAATTAGATTCTGTAACTGTAACAAATTTGTAAGTAACCGTTTTTCGGAATCGTGTATTTCTTTTGACATTTTTAAGATTCTGAAATAAATTTCTCAAACACTGTGCACTCGTGGTCCAATTGTACCGGAAGTCAGCAAAGTTACGTCCCATAGGAATGGAGACGAAAGTTAACAATCAAATGAGATAATTATGAATACAAATAATGGAAAAGCCTAATATTCTGACATCAGTTATCCATTTATATAAAGTTCCTTGTAACTGCAGTGTTATATTATCTGACACTTATAAATCACAAGTTATTATTGTAATTTTTTCAGAGGTTCAAATAATGTCTGGATTTCCAATATAAAAACAAAACAAAAACATCTCTCCATGTTTTGTAATGATTGTTAACCCAGTCTATGGTATTAATTACCCAGCCTAACCCTTTCACATCATGTCTTAATGAGCGAGTGTCAGTGAGTGTGTGTAAGTTTTGTTAGTCATTAGTTTATATATAAGCTTACTGTAAATAGTACACGAGTTTTCCCCATTGTGTTTTATAGATAATTAAATTGTTCTGTATTCATGTAAGAGTCAAGAGCTAAATCTAGATTCGGTGCATAAATGCAGCTCATTACTTTGAAATAGTTTGATATTGTTTCGTATGTTCATAATTGGCCTGTTTCCTCTGAAAGGACTTTGAACTTGGTCTCACAGGGTCAAGCGTTACGCCACAGCATAAGAGCTGTAGCCTACTGTCTAACGACCGTTGGTTAGTTAGTTAGTTATTCATTGCTTACAGGGTCCAGCGGACTGCAAAGAGCCGAATCAGGACCACAAAATCAAGACCACAACTTCGCTGAAAGAGGACTCGCCCCTGATCCGCATGAAAGATATGCCGAAACAACCTTAGTGGTAACACTCAAGGTACTCCACCAGCCGGTCACTTTACAAAAAGACATCCCACGCAGGGGATGCTGAGGCTATACTCTTAATTTATCGAACCCCTGTTTACAAAAACAAAATAGAATTTAAACATCATTATAAAATATCAACAAAGCACAGACATGTAAAATGCCTACATTGCCTAATAATAACATCATAGGAAGCCCCATACAGTGACCACCTGGCAGAAAGCGTCCAATATTCCCAAGCTGATCCAACAGACCTCTTTTTATCCAAAAAGCGTTTTCAAGAAAAAAAGTAGGTGACTGGTCTAGCGAAGAAGATTATATAGTAGATTGATAGAATAGAGTAGGAATGAGAAAGAACATGACAGTGACAGTAGGAATTTAAAGCACTAAATTTCCAGAAAGTGGGGATACTATTTATACTGAAATCCCCGGCACCCCCACGAGGGAGCAAATGTTGGACTCAGCCAGTGATGTAGTAGGATTTGTTGACTAATAATGAACTCATGCAGAACACCTGTTGAAGTTATTAATATTATCCTCATCATACTAACATGTTTAAATGGATAAATTTGATCAATTGATTGAAGGCAGATAATGGGCATAATATATAAACCCACATACATTTGCTTTATTCAGTTGTCTAGGGTGTCTGACAGTGTGAATTATGCTGTAAGTTGGCATCTTGGGCAGTTTAAGATCCCATTTTCAGTCACCTTCTTGAGCAGCTGTCTGTCTTGTAAGTGTGCAACATAAGAGCAATATATTTTATTTAGCAGGAGTAAAGATAATGTGCCACTACTACTATTTTTCTTAACCATTTTCTTCTGTGTGGTATGATTCAGCTCTTTGCAGTCCGCTGGACCCTGTAAGCAACAACCTTACTTTCTTCAAGCTGGATAGCAAGAGACAAGAGAAGAGAACAAGACAGCATTTATGTGTGCTACACATTTCTATCATATATTACGGAACAAACTTAACATGCAAACAAATGCAGAAAAAATTAGATATTTTCCGAACAAAATACTTTATTGTTTTAAGATGATCAAAATAAAAAAAGAAAAACAAAATTAAGCATGTACACAGATTACCACAAAATGCTAACAGGATGTTATTGTTTGATAACTGTATGTTTCAAAATGAAAAAAAAAAATTAAAAAAAATCCATCGGATGTCATTTCTGATCTCGGCACGATTCCATACTCTCAATGCCCATACCTGCAAACAAAATTGAGAACGAAAATAATGACCAAAAAATAATAAATGAAAGTCTAACAAAAATCCATCAAAGGGCCATTATATCTTACTAAAATTCACAAACATAATTTGAGGGGAAGAGGAAGGGGAAGGGGGAATTTTTGACTTTATTGTTCTTTTTAATCGGTAAATTCTGGGCCGCCTCCCATAGAGAAAGCGTAGTCGCAGCCTGTGGTGCGCCCAAACTCAACCTACCTAATATTAGTTGTGTTTTTGAAATTTTGCTTGGGTAGCAAACTAGAGTGCCCTCTTCCTTCTCCCGAGACGTTGCCATAGTCGAAAGTAAATAATATTCGGAGAAACCTAACGCCCATCAGTCCTCCATCCTGCATGTTTAGAGAAGTAAATAAACTATTGCAATAAATAATCTACTAAAGAAATATCTCCATTCCCCAAATGTCTTTCAGTAAAATTATCTTAACTTTGAGTGTGATGATCAATATAATATGTAAATAATAATAACAATAATAATAATAATAATGCATACTTTAAGTATAAACACCCCTTTCCTTTAATTGTAAATCACACTCAAAGTGTAGCACTCTGTGATCAGCATTCATGCTGGCATGTTACTTACATACACAACACACACACGTTATCACTCACAAAGGTAAATATAATATACATTATCACTCACAACGGTATATATACTTACTTTTGGAATTCCCACTCCCTGTTGTCTAGTGGGCACACTTGCCGAGTCTTCAGCCAGCGGGTGATGCAGTGGAAGTGAAAAGCATGCTGTAAAACAACACCAAAGCCAGTCCTTTGCAAAGAATAGTTCATGAAACACTGCAAATACCACCTGTATTTTACATTACTTTTTTTTTCATTTTGTATACACTCAAAAATTTAGAACAAGTTGTCTAACAATTAATGAATTCCATCTTGTTTCCTCTTTGGTTTGTTTTCATTTCCTTCGACCTTCTAAAAGTGGTGCACAGTACAGAGCTCATCTTGCTTTTGCTATCAGTAAGTGCATCTACAATAATAGTGCAAGAAAACCAAGAAGAATTTTTGCTAGAAATGAGAAGACATACAAACACCATACCGACATCAAGGCTGAACCAAGGTAGTAAAAATAAGAGTATTTTAAAAATGTATGTTACTTTACATGAATGACAAAAAGGGGAAAAATCTGGAATAAGGTAATAAAGAAGAGAACTCAATTCCCCAATGCTATTTTTCAATAATAAACTTGGCAGAAAGAAGAACTTACATTACACACTCCCCAAGCCACTGTGCACTCCTCACTGGTAGCTGATGCCTGGTTGGCTTGGCACTCAATGCCTGTCACAAGACAATACAATACAAAACAATAAAATTTTATTCATCTGAACCTGAGCAAATCAGCAATTACAAACATGATTTATACTGGCGTCACAATGTCATACATAAGAACTTAAAAAGCATTTATTGTGCACATGTGAGAATAATAGCTGAATAAAATCAATACAAACAGTTTACACACATAACACAAGGTACAAACTAATATCAACAAAGCACATATATACATTAACTTCAGATATTAAGGTTTAACAAAAATCTTAGTTATTAATAGTGCATAATATTATTACAAAAACATTCAACACCGAACTGATTATGGCAAATGTGTTGTAGTGATTAGAGAATTATCCTTTATGATACTCTAAAGCTAACCAACTCCATTTAAAAGCATTACAAATGAAACATGACATATCAACATCCCCAAAGGATTTAAATTTTTAAAAACAACAAAACAAACAAACAAAAAACAACTTACACAGATCCATGATGTGGTTTCTGCAGATGGCACAGTTGTCTACAACAATGTCTGAAAGCAAGTCGTCATTTTATTATCATTTGGGTAAACATCACTCTCTAAAGATATTTAGCTTTTAGTTTAACTTTTAGTTTTATTG
The DNA here is from genome assembly GCA_036898135.1 of Oncomelania hupensis. Lineage (NCBI taxonomy): Eukaryota > Metazoa > Mollusca > Gastropoda > Littorinimorpha > Pomatiopsidae > Oncomelania > Oncomelania hupensis. Next base: position 54,548,140 of record CM072518.1, on the reverse strand, counting down.
ATACAGCCTGGCAGAGATTAGACAAGGCCTTCTCTTTCTCTCACAAGTCTCAGCGAACATTGAGAAGGCCTACTCTGCAGGGTGACATAACGACATAAGTCATAAGAAATTCACATCAGAAAGGTTATTTCTGAATAAGAATAAGAATAAACGATGCTGACTACAATCATGATCACGATGATGCCGACAATGATACATGTGTATATATATATATATATATATATATATATATATATATATATATATATATATATATATATATATATATAACAATTGTATGGAGACAACAATGGTGATGATAACAATGATGATGATGACAACGATGACAGATGATTATGATGATGACAATGATGATAATGATGATGATGAAAACGATGTGTACTTGATGATAATCAACGATGTTGTAACGTATCCAGTGTCCATATTAAGGTCGGTGCGGAAACTAAAGTTTTCCCTGTTCATGGTGGGAAGAGAATTAATGCAAAGTTGATGCATTTATGTAAAATTTCAACAAAACCTGTAATCTGCAGTAGGAAGGCCTTCTCAATGTCTGCCGAGACTTGAGAGAGGAAGGAGACATTTAGACTCACCTACGCTGTATGAATTTTACCTTAACACTACACTAACACTGTAACAGAGAATAGCAAAATAAAAAAAATAAAATTGAACAAAAGCAGCACTCAAATTTTATTTTAAAATAAAGAGATATTCTGCTGCCAACTGGTAGTTGAAACCTTTAAACTCAACATCCAAATTGCAGGAACAGAAAACAATATAATCGAGATAAGAATAATCATAATGTGTACTAATTTATATTTATTATATATTCATGTACAAGAAGCATACTGGAGAATAGCTGAAGAAAAAAACCTCTGAAATCCGGTCGGGGTCCAGGGGCCGCCGTAAGGCCCCTGGTCAGGTCCAGGGGCGAAGCCCCGGTGGGGGGTTTGGGGAGCAAAGCCCCCCAGAAGCTGAAAGTTTTATAGCATTTAAAACCCCAAAAGTATGCTTTTCGTGAAAGATAAATTTGGATGTTTTTCATAATATTCATGCATTCATAGACAGACATTATTTTTTTTATTAAAAAATAATAATTTTATTTAAAAAAATATAATAATAATAATAATAATTTTATTTAAAAAAAAATAATAATGTCTATGAATAATGTCTATCTATGAAATAAAAAATATGCACATGAAAAAGAATTTAAAAAAATAAAAAAGAACAGTAAGTACTACTTACTAAGTTACTTGAGCCAGTTATAAGTCAAAAGTTTTCACACACAAAAATCTGCAGCACTTCACCAATCCACTGTAATATTTTAATGTCAGAAAGCCTCAATGTTCTGATTATAATTATATATCCACAGTTTATCCCCCCCCCTACCCCCCATACACAAAATCTCCAAAATTTACACCAACCCCCCACCCCCCCTCAGTGTGTACGTACTATATGGATTCTCCCCAAATACATCTAGCGTCAAGATGAAGAAAATAAATATCATCCAAATTATTGTAAGACATAACAAAGAAGTGTCAATGTCAATAAGTGATTAATCACTGAACATTAATTATTGAAGAATTAAAACGACTCCACTCGAAATGAAGTGACATAATTAGTCTTGATGGAACCACTAAGCAAACAAACTCGACTGGTATCGTTGTGCAGTTAGTCAGTGCTTTCACAGCACATTTGTGCTTCTTCGTAAAGAAGTGCTCAGTGAGCGCTGTAATACCACGATTAGTGTATCTAATTTCTTTGTTGCACGTGATGCAACGAGCCATGCCTGCAGCATCAACTTTTCGAAAACGAGAGCCGATACGCTGCTCGACTCCCTCCACTTTTACCACTTTCGATGTCCAATCCCAATTCCATTTGTTGGCGATGTCTCCCTCTTGAAAATCTTCTCCCCGGTTAATAATCCGCGATGCGTACGACATTTCTGTAACTTCTCACACTCGAAGGGACCGTGTGAAAGAAGAAAGGAAGAGAAGTGCGTCTCTGCTGGGCGGAAACCACGCGCTTCTACCGGAAATGGTACAGAGTAAGGCAAAATGTTAGAATTGGTTTGCGGAGCGAACATACGTGGTTAATTTACGATTTGCGTCTCCTTTTTTTTTCCTCGGAACAAAATTTTTAAACCTCGGAAAGTAAGTTTGTTAACCTCGGAAACTCGCGTATCCGAGGAGAATTCTCCAGTATGAAGAAGATTTCACTTACCCCATGCCCATAGAGCTACAGCATTCCACTGAAAAACAAAAATTTTGATAACAATAAAACTGAACCATGAATTATTGCTCTCGAATAAGGAGAGAGGTCTTTTTGGGTGCTGCTGCTTTACATAGTTTACCATGACTTCACAGTGACTTACTTTGAACATTCAAAAGTGTCATAAAAACCCACAGAAACTTATGAGGAAATCACCACTTTGACTTGATGCTTGCCACAGTCCTATCTAAGTTATTGGTATTTAGTACTTGGAAGTTGGATAATACATAACACTGAAACTGAGTGAGAGTGTGACAGTAATTCACCCAAACAAAATTCAAAACATACAAATTTTACCACAGTACATCTAAAAATCATGTGTGTGTGAAAACAAAATAATAATAATAATAATAATAATAATAATAATAATAATAATAATAATAATATTTATAAGGCACTTTTCCTAGAAAGGAACAGTTCAAAGCGCACCCTCACCTATTCACAAACTCATTAAACATTAGTACAATAGTCAATACATATGCATACATCATTACATGGCTGGGTGCAGGCGATATTAAAGTGGATTGGGGAGAGGCAGAGAGAGTTGCGAGAGGGAGTGTAGCATTGGATACCATCGGAAAGGTATGAAGAAGCGGAGCCATATAGACAATTGTAACAGAAAAGACAGATTTTTTTTACAGAATTCCTTGCGGTATTGGAAGCCAGTGGAGTGAGCGAAGAAGTGGAGTGATGTGGTCATTTTTTAAATTTTTTTTTTAGAATGAGGTGTGCAGCAGCGTTATGAACATGTTTCATATGGTGGATGGAAGAAGCAGGCGGACCACAAAAAAGAGAGAGTTGCAATAGTCAAGTCGAGAGAGAATGAAAGACGTCACAAGTTTAGAAGTTGCGTCAATTGTCAGGTATTTATGAATAAGTCCGATGCAGCGGAGTTGATAGTGGCAGGCTTGATATGTTTTGCGTATAAAACCCGACATATCAACATAATCAAGGGATGTCCAGGACAACACCCAGGTTCTTTGCAGTAGGTGAAAGAGGGATGGTGTTATGACTTAGAGCTACTGTGTCGGTGAGGGTGGAGGACAGTTTATACTTAATGAGCATGACCTCTATTTTGTCTGCATCGAGTTGTAATTTGTTTGCTGTCATCCAATTCTGGATGTCCGAGAAGCAGTCGGATGAGGTTTTCAGAATGGAAGGGAGATTTTTAAGAGTATCACTGTTGCTAAGATGGGTGTCATCGGCATAGAAGTGATGGTCAACACAATGATCCTGAATGATCTGAGACAGTGGTGATGTGTGCAGAGTTAAAAAAAAAAAAAAAAGAGTCCTGGAACTGAGTTTTGCGGTACACTTTGATGGAGCAGAAAGGTTGTTGTTGACAGAGACAGTTTGAAAGCAATCAGTGAGGTAGAAGCGGAACCACCTGAGAGCAGCATCTTTGATGACGAAACGGTTTTCAAGTGAAGGAGAATGGAATGGTCTATTGTGTCAAAAGTGGCAGAAAGATCAAGAAGGGTCATGAGAGAGAGTTTTCTAGAATCAGTGGCTGAAAGGATGTTGGTGAAATGCAGAAGAGCAGTTTTAGTAGAGTGGTCGGTACGGTAGGCAGACTGGAAAGGGCAGAACAAGTTGTTAGAGGATAGATGGTGATTGAGCTGCTTCAGTACAATTTTTTATAAACGTTTGGCCAGGAAAGGGAGGTTGGAGACAGGACGTTAGTTCTTAAGGTTTTCTTGATCAAGGTTGGCTTTTTTAAGAAGAAGGTGGATGACGACAGTCTTAAAGCAGAGTGGGACAGAGACAGATTAAAGAAAAGTGTTCATGATTGTGGTTATATAAGGAAGTAGGTCAGGAAGACAGTATTTAAACACAGAGGCAGGAATAGGGTCTAGCTCACATGATTTGAAAGACATAAGTTTTCAATATTTCTCCGAATTCCGTTTCAGTGACATGCTGGAAGAGGAGGAGAGGATTGCCAAAGAAAGACAGCTCTGGAGGAAAGGGCAAGAAAGGGGTTTGATCCAGTTTGCTGCGGATATTTTCTATCTTTCAGGAGAAGAAATCAGAGAAGGCTTAGGGTAGCTCTGAGGGAGTGATAGTTGAAGGCAGAGGAGAGGTGCTTGTGTTTTCAAGTAGATTGTTTAAAGTGATGAATAATTCTTTACAAAAGGTGTCATTTTTAAGACAGTGTTGGTGCACCATTCTTTTGTTAGAAATTTTTTTGCTTCAATTCTTTTTGTGCTTGTTTGTTGCATGCTTCTTTTGCAGGAGCCAAGTAACAATAGACCCACCGTCACAAGAGCAGAGGACAGAAAGGTTGGATTCAAGGTTAGATTAATGTCAGAAACTACATTGTCTGAATCTCTGGCCATCACTTATCAATTATGTGGCCGGAGTGAGGGAAGGTGGCTTCAGAAACAAACTGAGTAAGGTTGTGCATGGATAGGTTGTGACAGATGTGTTTTGTTTCCCAATAATCCTGTTTGTCAAAGTGTATGTTGATGTCGCTGAAAATGATAAGTTTGCCAGGTTTTGAGGAATAGAAATCAAGAAAGGGTTCAAACTGTTCATGAAACATGACAGGAGATAGTTTGTTCTTGTCACTGGGGAGAATGCCGTAGATGAGCATGAAGATGATGGTTTGACCTCGAAGGGTGAGAGTGGCTTCCACAAACTCGAAAGAGTCAAACTCATAGACAAAAGGCAGTTGCTGACAGAATGAAATGCGGAAAGAATCCCTATGGATGATACCAACGCCTCCACCATTTGAGGACTGGGGGAACGAAGAGAACAAATATCCAGGGTGTGTGTGATAGGTTCGTCACCTACGGGACTCTCACCTACAAGCTTCAGTTCAAGTTCAACCAGATTTCTGTAAGAAATTTTATAATGTCTAACTTTTTTAAAATCACTGAACCATCAAAACATACACGAATAAGATTTTTTTTTAAAAATAGTAATACTGATTTTTAGTTTAGTCCACCTGAGGCCTACGAGTTTACAAAGACGAAAGAAGACACAGTCATGATTAGATTAGTCAGACTCAGAGCCCGTGCTTAGACTCCACAAACAGAAAAATGTGACTTGAAAAAAAGCAACAATCGTAGTATTCAAAACAGATAACATATGATCGTAGCGAAGCAAAGTAATGTTGTCGTACTTTTTTAACTTCAAATCTTTTCTTTCCCTTGTCGAAAGAAGCGCTGGGACCCTCGCCAAAATCTTCAGTTGAGTCAACATCCATCGCAGCTGCCATCTTGGTCTTAAGAAGGTGAGCTGCATTATTTGTTTGCGAAAGTGAATATTTAACTTTGAAATTTATGTATAATTATAATTGCAGATGTTGGTCAAATATATTTTAAGACCTGCTGCCAAAATATTTGAGCAATTAAAATAATTAAACTTTAAATACATATTTTTGTGTCGTGCCTTCGAATATTTTGTTATTCTAGCTCTGCATAGCATGCGGAATCATGTCGGGGGCAAGTGCTTACGAATTTGGAGCATCTTCTTATACTCCGCCTATAGCTAATCAGAAAGACCATGTTCCGGGAGATGCTTGCTGTGGAGACGATAAAGGGGGAGGAGCAAAATCTACTCCTATATTCGAAGCAATCAAGTCGGGGTAAGTTCATTTGTAAAAATTTTCACATGAACACTTAGTTAGACTATTAATACTGCCAAGATTGCAAGAAAAGCGTCTGCTGGGAACAGCATATTTCTACCACGCTTTCTGCGACAAAATTATCTAATGTCGTGTTTGATATTTTTCAACTGGAGAAAGATTAGAACATAGTAATCAGTCGTATGTCTGCGTTTGCTTCATGATTGTTTCCCCATCAATGATTCAAATGTGTAGCAGTTCTGTCTTTATGGTAACCAAGTAACACAAGTAAACAAATCCATGCGTTGCCTGTCCATCTGTGGCACATTTTGTGCTGCCTGATCATTATTAAAGAGCCAAGAACTTGACAAGTTTCTAAGCCATGGAAACAGTACAATAATTATTACTACCATATAATTTAGTAAAAGGCATTGTAAATGTCAAATTTAACCCTTTATTTTCTGGTCAGTTATTTAAAGTGGCTGTTCCTGTCAAATTATGTCATTCATTGTTCTAAAGTCCATCTCTCTACCTATCTTGGCCTATCTGAGATAATAATAATAATAATAATGAAAATAATTTTTAAAAAAAAATCTGGATGCTATAAGCACTTTCTTCTTCTTCCTTTAGACAACCAACATCAGTGACAGTGTTTTGATGATTTCGTTACTTTTTGGATGCTAAGACGCGCTTTGTATTATAGGTTATACCTTACTCCTAAATCAGACTCAAAGCACTGTGATTCGTAACCAACATACACATTCACATGTTACAGACACTCCCACATACTCAACAAACACACATTCATCACTCAAACATGTGGTGTAAAGGCAAGTTGAGAAGATGGAAAAGAAATCAAAGTTTTATTTGTGAAAATTTAAATTGACTGCATCCAATATTTCCATTTTATATGGAATGGAAATAAGTGCAGAGCAGACCAGAATGATGACCAACAACACCAAAGGCATCAACATGGACATCAAAGTCCAAGGTCAATCCCTCAACACAGTGCATAGCTTCAAGTATTTAGGAGCCATTGTATCAGACAATGGGTCCCGACAGGAAGTCTTCTCCAGGATCGCACAAACAACTGCTGCCCTGACAAGGTTGAAGCCCATTTGGAAAGACAGGACCATCAGTCAACATTTAAAGATAAGGCTGCTTCGCTCCCTTGTCATCTCCATCTTCCGATTTGCTTGAGAAACATGGACCCTCACAGCAGATCTCCAGCGAAGAATACAAAGCATGAAGATGAGGTGCTACAGAAGACTTCTGGGCATTTCCTATACCTAGCACATCACCAACAACGAAGTCCGACAGACCATCACACAAGCCATTGGACAACATGATGACATGATCACAGTTGTGAAGAAACGGAAACTCCGATGGTATGGCCAAGTGATCAGGCCTTGCAAAAGCCATTCTGCAAGGCACGTTGCAAGGAGGCAGAAGAAGAGGGAGACAGAAAAAGAGGAATGAACTGGTTTGACACTGAACGAAGTCGTGAGGGTTGCTGAGAACAGAGAAAGATGGAGTACGCTGGTTAAACAATCATCTGGGGTGCTCCAACAACCTTTGAGTTACAGGATAGGATAGGATAGGATCGGCATCCAATACCATTATTAAAAGGGAGAGGGGGGGGGAGGGGTTGAGGTAACTGGAGCACCCAGAGAAAAGCCAAGATGACCTCAATAGTCTCATACAAAGTCACATAAGTTCGCCCCTTGCGGGAATCGCACCTTCAGCATAGGTGTTACACTCTGTTCGATGATGGTGTTTTCTATCAGTATCTGATTCAGCCCCGATGCTTGAATTCCTGATAGTTGTGTAACTCAGATTCGTTTATTCACACAGCCCGTCCAAACAGCATACAAGTCACAAAGTCGACGTATGAAGTTTTCCACTTTTATTCAGCACACACCAACAACTGCATACAATTCTCAATTCAACTCAACAACTTTCACAGCAACTTTCCAAATCACTATCAACAACTTTTCTCTCTCAACAACAATCTCGGCACACGATTAAATAACCTCTCTCTCTTCCGGAAGAATTTCGAACAATGTAGAAATGACGCACTGCCACCAATCGAATAAAAGATCGTCATCACTGACTTACGTCATTACACATTTCTTCTCCTTCCGGATCGTTCCTTCAAATTTCTACAATTATCCCGAATCTTCGATCGATAGTAAACAAGCCGATCCAGAAGACTCTACAACAATATCGACTAACGAAAATTATCAACGTTATACAAAGCCTCTCCTAACAACAATGCAAACTCAAATCAAAGGTAAATAAACTCCATTATTGAATACTTTGCAAAACGAAACGATTAGATCTATCGTACACGTTTCCGACGTACTACCATTCGCGTTTCAACGTAACATAACCCCCCACTCAAGAAGAAATTTACCTAATTTCTTTCAACAACGTTGAAACGTAATGCACAAACAAAGTTCAGAATTAAAACTTATTTAAGACTTTCTGAACACTGTCAATGTTCTTTCAACCGCAAGGAAACGACGCCCTCGTCAGTTGCGGTCGTCATCGGCCCAGGGTCAAAGACGATGATCACGTGGGCTTCCCTGGAATCAGTGCGTCCTCCGTTGACTCCTTCTTCCGTCGGATGTCCGTCGCAGTCGACGTTGTCATCTCCCAGAATGCATTCGCTGGGTCTCACGGTCAGGTTGGCTTCTGCGGGACGGTGGAACAGCTCCCTCAAGGTCTGCAGATGCTCCTTCCAGGTCTGGGTGTGGATTTCATGTTCGACCAAAGTCGTAGAGCCTGGGACATCACTGAAGCTATGGGGAAATTCGCCCATAAGGTCCTTGAGCTCCATCTTTCGACTTTCTGTCAAGCGTGGTCCTAGCTTAACATCATCGATGCCTTCTTTGCTATCGAAGTCTCCCAGTCCCAACAGTTCTTCGCTGTCAAAGCTGTCGTCGGTCACAGCTGCTGTGGCTGCGTGCACAGTCTCTGATGGCCTTTCCACGTACAGCTTAAGGAGGTTGGCGTGGTATATCTTGGAATGCTGACCGACCTTCACCTTGTAGTCGTTGATCCCCACCACGGTCTCCACTTCGTACGGGCCTTTCCACTGCATCAGCAACTTATTGTGATCAGTAGGTAGCAGCACCAGCACTTTGTTGCCAGGTTTAAACTTCCTGTTCACAGCCCTACGATCATAGTAGTGCTTTCCACAGTCTTGGGACTTCTTCAGGTTTTCTCTGGCTATCTTGAGAGTCTGCTCCAGCTTCTCTCGTAGCTCAAATACGTACTGGTAGCTGTTCCTCACCTCTGGGGTGTCTACTTCTTTCGTCCACAGTTCTTTTAGGATGTGCATCGGCCCGCGGATGGTTCTTCCGTACAGCAGCTCGAACGGAGAAAAGCCGGTGGACTCCTGCGGTACTTCTCTGTAGGCGAAAAGTAAGGCGTTGATGTAGCGATGCCATTGTCTGGGCTGCTCGCTGCACAGTTTCTTCAAGGGTGGACTTCAGCGTAGCATTGAACTTTTCGACAAGCCCGTTGCACATCGGATGGTAGGGTGTCGTAGTCAAATGCCGGATGCTCAGCAGTCTGTTCACCTCCTTCATGCAGTCAGAGACGAACTGCGTCCCGAGGTCTGTCAGAATTTCTTCAGGCACTCCAAGTCTACTGAACATGTCCACCAGTGCCTCTGCTACAGTTTCAGTGTCAATCTTCTTCAGTGGCACTGCTTCTGGGTACCGGGTCGCATAGTCCACTAAAGTCAGTACCCACCGATGACCTTCTTCACTCGGAGGTCTTATTTCGCCGATTAAGTCTAAGGCCACCCTCTTGAAAGGTCGGTCGATTAGAGGGCATCCTCTGCATAGGCACTTTCGGGACCCTTCCTCGAGGTATGGTTTTCTGGCAAATGTCACACGATCGGCAGAAACGGCTGACGTCCGCATGAAGTCCTGGCCAGTAGAACACCGCCTGGATTCTGTCTGACGTCTTCTTGATACCTAGGTGACCTCCCATGATTGAGTCATGCGCTACTTCCATCACCTGGCGCCTTAGGGGTAACGGTACCAATACTTGACGTAGTGGTTTCCCTCCGTTGACCCTCGGGTGCTGGAAGATTCGATACAGGATCTTGGCCTTCACCTCAAAGTAGACCGTACCACTGCCTTTGGTCACGTGGTCTTGGCGGTTCCTGTACTTGTTTAAAGTACTATCAGCTTCCTGGAGCTGGATCAGCTTATCTCTGTCCACGATGGCAGCTTTAGAGTTGTCGGCGACCTTCAGTGGCGTAGACGTCTTGTCTCTCTCGGCCTGGGCCCTGGTTGTAACGGCACCGACGATCTCTGGTCGGCAGGGCTGAGCCGGAGTAACCACATTGTCCCGTAGCAGCTCTGTAAGGTCTCCATCGGGAAATGGCAATGGATCCTCCTCCACAACTTCGACGTGTTGAGTTGAGGCAGGACTCCACTCTGGATCGGGGTCGTCGGGTCGTCTCGCGCCGTCGATATTCCCGATCATCAAATCATACAGCGGCTTCTTCAGGCAAACCGCTTCGACTTCGCCTATGTAGAAAGGGGTGTTGACATGAATCTTCGCAACTGGCGCTCTCACACATTTGCTGTCGGCCATGAGTGTCCATTTTGAATCGCCAGTGAACTGTTCTTTAGCGATTAGGTCTTCTCCGACGATGACCCCACTGCAGCCAGAGTCTCTTAAAACAGTCACTTCATGATTTCCGACGCGTCCCTTGGAAACAGGCATGTTCTGTACGGTCACAGCTGCGCTGGCGACGACGGGGATGGATTTTCCGTTGGCAAGGAGAAGTTGGCCATCGGTCATGCACTCTTGCACGTCCGCAGGAGTAGCTGTGCGCTTGGTCTCACTCGGAAGAATGACGCTCCCGCCGCACACCTGATGGTCAGATCTACTGGTTTGCCGTTGATTGGAGAACCGCCTCTGCCGGTTGCCCGCCGCTGCGTTGTCCGTACTGCTCCGCTGTCCGCTACTTTTGTTTTGAGGACAGTTAGAAGCTCTGTGGTCTGTAGCGTTGCAGGTGAAACAGCCCCTTGAATGCCCTTCCCTGGGAGGAGGCGTGGAGTCTGTCTGTCTCTGGCTCGTCTGGCTTCCCTGGATCTGGTTCACATGGTTTCCAGTCTTCTGAAAATGTTTCGTCGCGCTGGGTGGCCCCAGGGTTTTCCCATGAGCGATGAGATATCTTTCAGCAGCCTCAGTCACATCTTTAAGCGTCTGCAGCTTTTGTTCTTCTAAGTGGGTCGCTAGGTCCTTGTGACAGGCATTGAGAAATTGTTCCTTCACGATCAGGTCATGGAGACTGTCGTAAGACTTCGTTTCGCCTGATAACTCCACCCACTTGTGTAGATATGACGACAGGCGCTCCACAAACTGCTTTGGCGTCTCGTCTGACTTAGGCCGGCATTCACGGAAGCGTTTACGGTAGCCCTTCTCTGTAAAGTTGTAGCACTGCAACAGGGCCTCTTTCAAGACGTCGTAGTTTTTGGCGTCATCGTTCGACAGTCTGGTGTAAACTTCGAGAGCTTGCCCCGTCAGAAGTGCACTCAGTCGAATCGCCCAGTCTCGAGGTTGCCAATTGGAGCTTTCGGCGAACCTTTCGAATCTCGCCAGATAGCTGTCGATCTGGTCCTTCCCGTCGACGAAAGCTGGCAATTTTGGAGCCGTATGGTCGTTGGTGACTTGTGGCGCATGCTGATTGTTCTGGATACGCGCCAACTCTAGCTGGTATTGATGCTCAGCTTCTAATCGTCTCTCTTCCATCTCTCTTTCTTGACGCCGCTCTTCTCTTTCTTCTCGGCGACGCTGCTCTTCTAATTCTCGTTCTTCACGGCGACGCTGCTCTTCTAATTCTCGTTCTTCACGGCGACGCTGCTCTTCTACTTCTAGACGCTTCTGTTCTAGTTCTATTTCTTTTTCTAGACGCTTCTCTTCCAATTCTCTTTCTCGTATTCTCTCCTGAGACTTGACGTACTCCGTCAGCTGCTTGCCTTTTAGATTCAGTTCAACCCCTTTCTGCCAGAAGTCAGCCATCTTGATGCTTCTGGAAAGTTCTTTTCAAGAAAGTTCTTTTCTAGAAAGTTCTTTTCTGGAAAGTTCTTTTTTTCTGGAAAGTTCTTGACTGTGCTGTACCTTTCTAGACTGTTCTAGAACAGCACGCTTTCTGCAGTAGCGCTGATGCTTGTCACTAGTCGCCTTCGTTGACGCAGGCCCCGCTGTCCTCGTCGTATGCGACGCTGCACCACGCTGGTGTTGATGTACACGCTCCTGTGCTGAAGTAGACGCGACGTCCACTCGACGCTCGCTGTAACACTGGCGATGTAGCTCCGAGACTGTCCCTCGACGTAGTCCTGCGGCAGCCACGTAGTCCCGCTCTGTTGTTCGCTCACGAAGCAACTCTTCGGCGACTACACGCCCTTGCAGTCAACCCGAATCTATCGGATGTAGTCCCAGTATGTTGGCCCCTCTCGACGCAACTCGTTGGCGGCTACCCTCGATGACTGCCTCTCGTAACGTTGACTCGCTTGTTGTAGCAGTTGAACCCTTGGCTATGGCGTGAATCGCGGCTTGACCCCCAAAATGTTACACTCTGTTCGATGATGGTGTTTTCTATCAGTATCTGATTCAGCCCCGATGCTTGAATTCCTGATAGTTGTGTAACTCAGATTCGTTTATTCACACAGCCCGTCCAAACAGCATACAAGTCACAAAGTCGACGTATGAAGTTTTCCACTTTTATTCAGCACACACCAACAACTGCATACAATTCTCAATTCAACTCAACAACTTTCACAGCAACTTTCCAAATCACTATCAACAACTTTTCTCTCTCAACAACAATCTCGGCACACGATTAAATAACCTCTCTCTCTTCCGGAAGAATTTCGAACAATGTAGAAATGACGCACTGCCACCAATCGAATAAAAGATCGTCATCACTGACTTACGTCATTACACATTTCTTCTCCTTCCGGATCGTTCCTTCAAATTTCTACAATTATCCCGAATCTTCGATCGATAGTAAACAAGCCGATCCAGAAGACTCTACAACAATATCGACTAACGAAAATTATCAACGTTATACAAAGCCTCTCCTAACAACAATGCAAACTCAAATCAAAGGTAAATAAACTCCATTATTGAATACTTTGCAAAACGAAACGATTAGATCTATCGTACACGTTTCCGACGTACTACCATTCGCATTTCAACGTAACAATAGGAAACGGGCGAATAACCCATTGGGCCACAAGGTCATCCCTGGATGGAAAGATATATATTTAAGCTTCTATATTTCTAACAGAATAATTTGTCAGATAACAGCTTGTTAAGAAAAGCAAACTGCAGTGCTGATTGTTGTTTTGTCTTAGGATGCTGGTGCCAGTGCAGACGATAGTGGAAGAAGCTGGGCCTGGGATTCTGTCAACGAGGGATGACAAAGGCCACACACCTGCCCATTGGGCTTGCTTAGGTGGTCACACTACCATCCTCAGATACATCATTGAGAACAAGGTACGGCATAATCCTATTCACTCGATCGGACTGTTGCAGATAGATTTTAACTCTGTACTAAAAAAAAAGGAGTTCTAATCCGGAAATATGTGAAAACATTAAATTGTCTTTGTATTTTTTTCGTGCATTTTAGTAAAAATTGGCACAAACCTTACACATTTTAAACACAAAGTGTGAAAATTTAACGTCTGTTCATATTTTTCATCACACTAAAACAAATGTAAATCCTCATTTTGTATTTTAATTGTTTTTTTCCCTGAGCGTGGTGTGAACATTTTGCAGAGTTCTTTCCTCTGCTTTGAGAACTATATAAGAGGAACTCAAAATTGGCCAGATTAACTATTGGGTTAATAGCAGCTTGCTCACCCAAAGACCAGTCTGCGAGTGTACAGAATAATTGTGAACCACTTTTACAACCTATAGTAGCCAGTATGATTGATGCATTGATCGTGGTCCCTCAACATGAAGAAGAACTTTCACCCACAGTATTACAAAAATTACTTGCCAGGGATAAGTGTTTGGAGGTTGATGACGGACTGCTTTCATCGCCATTCGAGACAACAAAAAGAAAATACCTACCTCTCTCCTTTTCAAAAAGTATATACAAAGAAGATGGATTTATGTATGAGAATAACATTGGCCTGTCAGACCCTTGGGATGCATTAGGTAGTCAGTGTGGTTGATTTTTCCTCACATTTATTTTTTTCCTCACATTTGGGTAATGGACTAGTGCTTTTAGCAATCCTGCAATAAAATAATAATAATAATAATAGATGCGATCACGCAATAAAACATTATTCAGAGCTGCCAAGGCGTAGTTTGCAACGCTAGAGTTGACTTGGCTACGCTGTTACGCCTGGTCTCGATTTGCTACGCCCGGTCAAATTTTGTCTAGCGTACCACTTTTTGACAAGAAAGTGGCTGTGTAAAACTCGCACAGCAACAGCAAGTTGCCGTGTGACCGTTTTGTATTTGCCGCACGCACGCACACTGCGTCTGTGTTAGCCAATCGGAAAGCGCAGTACAAAATTACCGGAAACGCTTAACCGCCATCTTAGTTCTTCATGATTTTAGACCGTGTCAGAGTGTGCAGATTTTTACCATTTTCATTTCAACATGTCGAAGCGACCTGCTGGAGCGAGTACAACGAATGAACCGCCCAAGTCCCAGTTATTGTATTAAAGTGCAAAAGTAAATAAGCGGATGACCTTGTTCAGGGTTAACATTTTGTTGAAATGCTACTCCCAAACGCCATTTTGCTACTCCCAAGTTGCCTTTTTGTTACTCCCGACCAACAATAGCAGTTGGCAGCTCTGCATTATTAATCACTTGTTAGTGATAGATTTATGGGCCTGAGTTTATGCAGGGTTTGTGGTAAATTTCATCAGTAGGAATCTACTTTTTAAAGAGTCCCTGCAGCATGTTTGAGTGTTTTCTTGTGACATGTATAGCAAATATTTGTCTTGTACCAGACCCCAATAGATGAACCCAGCAATAATGACCTGGGAGCACATCCAATCCACTGGGCTGCGGTGAATGGCCACATAGCGGTGGTGGACATTCTGATTCAGGCTGGCGTCTCTATCGACACCATGGACAACAAAGGCTGCACGCCGCTGATCGTAGCCTGTCAATACGGGCAGACCATGCTGGCTGGATACTTGATGGGCAAAGGCGCCAGGCTACAGCTTACGGACAAGGATGGTGACAACGCTTTGCATTGGGCCGCTTTTAAAGGTAAAGACACGTATTTCCTTTTCCTTTCTTTCTATTTTTTTGGAGTGTGGATTGTAGTTTTACTGTGTATTTTTGCCATGTTGTCATTGCTTTGTGGCTGAGCAGACAATAAAGTTGTGTGATTCTGATTTTCTGAACGTTTTTATCTTGAAAAGCAGTATGTGGCATATATTCACCGTAGTGGCCATTACAAGATTGATTGAATTGTATATTTGCAATAAGTTAAAGTTGTGTTAATGTAATACTTACCCTGGTGTCATCGTATAACATTTATTACAGAGAAAAAAAAAATACTCATGATAGTCTTGCAAATCTATATTCAGGGTCCTTTTCACTGACTGTATTAGCAACATAGAACTGTTAGTTTGGGTTATAGTCCAAGTTAAATTGCAATTGTTACACTCAGTTTGATGTTGGTATTTTATCAGTAGTGGATTCAGCCCCAATGCTGAAGTACTGATGAGTGTAGCTCAGATTCGTTTATTCACGCAACCCGCTCAATCAGCATACAAGTCACAAAGTCGACGTATGAAGTTTTCCACTTTTATTCAGCACACATCAACAACTGCATACAATCGCTCAATCGCCTTTCCACTCTCAAATTTACTTTCCAACTTCACTATCAACAACAACTATCAAAACAGCGCGGCACATAATTTTATAACCTCTCTCTCTTCCCGAACAATTTCGAACACAGTAGAAATGACGCACTACCGCCAATCAAATAAAAGATTGTCATCACTGACTTACGTCATACATATTTCTTCTCCTTCCGCCATACTTCGATATTTATCGGGAAGTTTCCATCGATAGTAAACACTAAAATCCAGAGAATTCTCCAATGATATCGACTAACGAAAATTATCAACGTTATACTAAGCCTCTCCTAACAACAATGCAAACTCAAATCAAAGGTAAATAAACTCCATTATTGAATACTTTGCAAAACGAAACGATTATATCTATCGTGCGCGCTTCAGACATGATATCGTTTGCGTTTCAACGTAACATAACCCCCCACTCAAGAAGAAATTTACTTAATTTCTTTCAACAACGTTGAAACGTAATGCACAAATAAAGTACAGAATTAAGACTTATTTCAGACTGTCTGAACACTATCAACGTTCTCAGTTCATTCACACAGAGTCAATGGTTTTCATCTCCAAATCTGTCTGGATATTGTGAATGTTCACAGTTTATCTACACAGTCAATGTTTTTTACTCACACACTCTGCTGAGGAAGTCCGCACCAACATTGTCTGATCCTTTGATAGATTCTACTCGCATGTTAAAGTTCTGCAAGTACATAGCCCATCTCATGATCCGACTGTTCACAAACTTGGCAGAGTTCAAGTAAGTTAGCGGCTTGTGATCAGTCTGTAGCACGAACTTCACTCCTTGAAGGTACAGTTCGAACTTCCGGATTCCCCATATGATGGCAAGGCACTCTTTCTCCATGGTCGAGTAATTTTTCTCAGCCCTGGACAGCTTTTTGCTGGGGTAACTGACCGGAAATTGTTTCCCTTCGTGTTCCTGCATCAGTATGGCGCCGATGCCTTCGTCCGCTGCGTCTGTTCTTAAGACGAATTCCTTGGAAGTGTCAGGCAGTCGTAGCACCGGATCCTTCGAAAGGAGGTCGCGCACAGTCTAGTATGCCTTCTCCTGAGACGGTCCCCACTGCACTTGGTTTGGACAGCCTTTCCGCACCAGGTCCGACAAGGGTGCTGTGATGGCGGAGTAGTTTGGTACAAACTCCCTGTAATATCCAGCCAACCCCAGGAAAGATCGCACCTGCTTCTTGGTTTGGGGACGTGGAGCGTTCAGAATCTTGGTGACTTTTTCTAGTAGAAGCCCCTTTTGTCCTTCTTTCAGCGAATGGCCGATAAAGTCTACGTTGTCAGTCCCCAGAATGCACTTACTGGGTCTCACGGTCAGGTTAGCTTCTGTTAGACTGTGAAACAGCTCCCTCAAGGTCTGCAGATGCTCTTCCCAGGTGCGGGTGTGGACTAGCAGGTCGTCCCAGTAACACACGACGTTGTCCATCCCTTTGAGCATCTTCCTCATTCCTCTCTTTAGGGTAGCTCCGCTGTTGACCATGCCAAAGGGCATCCTTAGGCACTCGTACGTCCCATCAGGAGTTATGAAAGCAGTCTTTGGTATGTCCTGTTGACGCACGGGGACTTGCCAATAACCCTTGCTGAGGTCAATCTTTGAGAATATTTTACTCCCCGATAGTTGGCGGAAGAGGTCTGCTGCGGTAGGCATCGGCTCAGGGTCGAAGACGGTGATCTTATTAACCTTCCTGTAGTCGATGCATACTCTGTTGCTCCCGTCCTTCTTCTTCACGACCACGACAGGGGACGCGTAGGGGGAACTGGACTCCCTGATGATGCCCATCTTCAGCATCTCATCGATGTCTTTCTTCAAGGATTCACGGGCCTTGAAAGGGATCGGGAATGGTTTGGATCGAACAGGGATATTTGAAGTGAGGTGGACTTCATGTTCGACCAAAGTCATAGAGCCTGGGACATCATTGAAGTTATGGGGAAACTCGCCCATAAGGTCCTTGAGCTCCAACTTTTGACCTTCTGTCAAGCGTGGTCCTAGCTTAACATCATCGATGCCTTCTTTGCTGTGGAAGTCTCCCAGTTCCAACAGTTCCTCGCTGTCAAAGCTGTTGTCGATCTCAGCTGCTGTTGCTGCATGCACAGTCTCTGATGGCCTTTCCACGTACAGCTTAAGGAGGTTGGCGTGGTATATCTTGGAATGCTGGTCGACCTTCACTTTATAGTCGTTGATCCCCACCACGGTCTCCACTTCGTACGGGCCTTTCCACTGCATCAGCAACTTATTGTGGTCGGTAGGTAGCAGCACCAGCACTTTGTTGCCAGGTTTGAACTTCCTGCTCACGGCCCTACGATCGTAGTAGTGCTTTCCACAGTCTTGGGACTTCTTCAGGTTTTCTCTGGCTATCTCGAGAGTCTGCTCCAGCTTCTCCCGTAGCTCAAACACGTACTGGTAGCTGTTCTTCACCTCTGGGGTCTCTACTTCTTTCGTCCACAGTTCTTTTAGGATGTGCATCGGCCCTCGGATGGTTCTTCCGTACAGCAGCTCGAACGGAGAAAAGCCGGTGGACTCCTGCGGCACTTCTCTGTAGGCGAACAGTAAGGCGTTGATGTAACGATGCCATTGTCTGGGCTGCTCGCTGCACAGTTTCTTCAGGGTGGACTTCAAGTTAGCATTGAACTTTTCGACAAGCCCGTTGCACATTGGATGGTAGGGTGTCGTAGTCAAATGCCGGATGCTCAGCAGTCTGTTGACCTCCTTCATGCAGTCAGAGACGAACTGCGTCCCGAGGTCTGTCAGGATCTCTTCAGGCACTCCAAGTCTGCTGAACATGTCCACCAGCGCCTCTGCAACAGTTTCAGTGTCAATCTTCTTCAGAGGCACTGCTTCTGGGTACCGAGTCGCATAGTCCACTAAAGTCAGTACCCATCGATGACCTTCTTCACTCGGAGGTCTTATTTCGCCGATTAAGTCTAAGGCCACCCTCTTGAAAGGTCGGTCGATCAGAGGCATCCTCTGCATAGGCACTTTTGGGACCCTTCCTCGAGGTATGGTCTTCTGGCAAATGTCACATGATCGGAAGAAACGGCTGACATCCGCATGAAGTCCTGGCCAGTAGAACACCGCCTGGATTCTATCCGACGTCTTCTTGATACCCAGGTGACCTCCCATAATTGAGTCATGCGCTACTTCCATCACCTGGCGCCTTAGGGGTAACGGTACCAATACTTGACGTAGTGGTTTCCCTCCGTTGACCCTCGGGTGCTGGAAGATTCGATACAGGATCTTGGCCTTCACTTCAAAATAGACCGCACCACTGCCTTTGGTCACGTGGTCTTGGCGGTTCCTGTACTTGTTTAAAGTGCTATCAGCTTCCTGGAGCTGGATCAGTTTATCTCTGTCCACGATGGCAGCTTTAGAGTTGTCGGCGACCTTCAGTGGCGTAGACGTCTTGTCTCTCTTGGCCTGGGCCCTGGTAGTGACAGCACCGACGATCTCTGGTCGGCAGGGCTGAGCCGGAGTAACCACATTGTCCCGTAGCAGCTCTGTAAGGTCTCCATCGGGAAACGGCAATGGATCCTCCTCTACAACTTCGACACGTTGGGTTGAGGCAGGACTCCACTCTGGATCGGGGTCGTCGGGTCGTCTCGCGCCGTCGATATTCCCGATCATCAAATCATACAGCGGCTTCTTCAGGCAAACCGCTTCGACTTCGCCTATGTAGAAAGGGGTGTTGACATGAATCTTCGCAACTGGCGCTCTCACACATTTGCTGTCGGCCATAAGTGTCCATTTTGAATCGCCAGTGAACTGTTCTTTAGCGATTAGGTCTTCTCTGACGATGACCCCACTGCAGCCAGAGTCTCTTAGAACAGTCACTTCATTATTTCCGATGCGTCCCTTTGAAACAGGCATGTTCTGGACGGTCACAGCTGCGCTGGCGACGACGGGGATGGATTTTCCGTTGGCAAGGAGAAGTTGGCCATCGGTCATGCACTCTTGCACGTCCGCAGGAGTAGCTGTGCGCTTGGTCTCACTCGGAAGAATGACGCTCCCGCCGCACACTTGATGGTCAGATCTACTGTTTTGCCGTTGATTGGAGAAACGTCTCTGTCGGTTGCCCACCGCTGCATTGTCCGTACTGCCCCGCTGTCCGCTACTTTTGTTTTGAGGACAGTTAGCCGCTCTGTGGTCTGTAGCGTTGCAGGTGAAACAGCCTCTTGAATGCCCTTCCCTGGGAGGAGGCGTGGAGTCCGTCTGTTTCTGGCTCGTCTGGCTCCCCTGGATCTGGTTCACATGGTTTCCAGTCTTCTGAAAATGTTTCGTCGCGCTGGGTGGCCCCAGGGTCTTCCCATGAGCGATGAGATATCTTTCAGCAGCCTCAGTCACATCTTTAAGCGTCTGCAGCTTTTGTTCTTCTAAGTGGGTCGCTAGGTCCTTGTGACAGGCATTGAGAAATTGTTCCTTCACGATTAGGTCATGGAGACTGTCGTAAGACTTCCTTTCGCCTGATAACTCCACCCACTTGTGTAGATAAGACGACAGGCGCTCCACAAACTGCTTTGGCGTCTCGTCTGACTTAGGCCGGCATTCACGGAAGCGTTTACGGTAGCCCTTCTCTGTAAAGTTGTAGCACTGCAATAGGGCCCCTTTCAAGACGTCGTAGTCTTTAGCGTCATCGTCCGACAATCTGGTGTAGACGTCGAGTGCTTGCCCCGTCAGAAGTGCACTTAGTCGAATCGCCCAGTCTTGAGGTTGCCAGTTAGAGCATTTGGCAAACCTTTCAAATCTCGCCAAATAACTGTCGATCTGGTCCTTCCCGTCGACAAACGCTGGCAATTTTGGAGCTTTGTTGGCACTGATAACTTGTGGCGCATGCTGATTGTTTTGGATACGCGCCAGCTCTAGCTGGTATTGACGCTCAGCTTCTCTTTCTTGCCGCTGCTCTTCTCTTTCTTGACGCCGCTCTTCTCTTTCTTCTCGGCGACGCTGCTCTTCTAATTCTCTTTCTTCACGGCGACGCTGCTCTTCTAATTCTCTTTCTTCACGGCGACGCTGCTCTTCTAATTCTCGTTCTTGTATTCTCTCCTGGGATTTGACGTACTCCGTCAGTTGTTTGCCTTTTAGATTCAGTTCAACCCCTTTCTGCCAGAAGTCAGCCATCTTGATGCTTCTGGAAAGTTCTATTCTGGAAAGTTCTTTTCTAGAAAGTTCTTGACTGTGCTGCACTCTTCTAGACTGTTCTAGAACAGCACGCTTTCTGCAGTAGCGCTGATGCTTGTCACTAGTCGCTTTCGCTGACGCAGGCCCCGCTGTCCTCGTCATATGCGACGCTGCACCACGCTGGTGTTGATGTAAACGCTCCTGTGCTGAAGTAGACGCGACGTCCGCTCGCCGCTCTCTGTAACACTGGCGATGTAGCTCCGAGACTGTCCCTCGACGTAGTCTTGCGGCAGCCAGGTAGTCCCGATCTGTTGTTCGCTCACGAAGCAACTCTTCAGCGACTACACGCCCTTGCAGTCAACCCGAATCTATCGGTGATGTAGTCCCAGTATGTTGGCCCCTCTCGACGCAACTCGTTGGCGGCTACCCTCGATGACTGCCTCTCGTAACGTTGACTCGCTTGTTGTAGCAGTTGAACCCTTGGCTATGGCGTGAATCGCGGCTTGACTCCCAAAATGTTACACTCAGTTTGATGTTGGTATTTTATCAGTAGTGGATTCAGCCCCAATGCTGAAGTACTGATGAGTGTAGCTCAGATTCGTTTATTCACGCAACCCGCTCAATCAGCATACAAGTCACAAAGTCGACGTATGAAGTTTTCCACTTTTATTCAGCACACATCAACAACTGCATACAATCACTCAATCGCCTTTCCACTCTCAAATTTACTTTCCAACAGACCAACTTCACTATCAACAACAACTATCAAAACAGCGCGGCACATAATTTTATAACCTCTCTCTCTTCCTGAACAATTTCGAACACAGTAGAAATGACGCACTACCGCCAATCAAATAAAAGATTGTCATCACTGACTTACGTCATACATATTTCTTCTCCTTCCGCCATACTTCGATATTTATCGGGAAGTTTCCATCGATAGTAAACACTAAAATCCAGAGAATTCTCCAATGATATCGACTAACGAAAATTATCAACGTTATACAAAGCCTCTCCTAACAACAGTGCAAACTCAAATCAAAGGTAAATAAACTCCATTATTGAATACTTTGCAAAACGAAACGATTAGATCTATCGTGCGCGCTTCAGACATGATATCGTTTGCATTTCAACGTAACAGCAATAAATTTAACCTAGTGAGTTGTATAGTGCACCATATGACCCATCAACCAGTGTAAAGGTTAATGTAAAGGAGATGGAGACTTAACTTGAGGAGTTGTTTGAACTATCAGTCATTAACTTAGGCTGTACCCCTTCAATAGTGGCATTGGATGCAGACAATCTAAACGTAAAAAAAAATAAAAATTGACTTCTTTTCTGCCTTCTGCAATAGTGATCTCCTCAGACCGTCGCACTTTGAGTTTGATGGAAAAAAATATGCGTGATAGCGTCCTGTCTTATTATAAATGATAGTAGATCATCATTTTTGTAAATGGGACGATTATACAATCTGTTCTCTTTCATATATCTCGCGTTCTCATCCTGTAAAAATATCGTCACAAATATATAAATAATAGCGATGCTGCGTACGTGCAGGTCACAATGAACTGATGCGACTGCTGATCTACTCGGGGTTCAACCCAAGACAGAAAGACAACTACTGGCAGACCCCTTTACACTTGGCCTGCATCAACGGCAACATCACTGCTGTTAGAGAACTGTGTGAACAAGTAGGGACACAATCTTTTTTTTTTTCTTTTTTTTTCAATTAAGGACAATTTTAAAATACTTATGGACAGAGGTTGATGGGGTGGGGTGTGGAGGAGAGAGGGGAGAGAGGTAGTGTGTCATGCTCGAACATGTTTACCTTCATAAACTGTTGCCTCCTTGAACTGTGACCAATACTGTTATCATATGTTTTACTTGAAAATTGTTGTTCAACGTGGGAGTAAAATGCCTACTGTTTAATCATTTGTGGAGTCTAGAAAATTATTTGCGTTGTGTCGTAGGATGGAGTGGAGATCGACTTGCCAGACAAAAATGGAAAGACTCCACTGATGCTGGCTGTGGGGCGAAAACATGAAGCCATCATCGCCTACTTAAAGAAGGAGGCCAAGTTCAGAACTAGCGTCTTGCCAAGGATAGATTTCTGGTAAGGTGATTGTAATGGTTCTAAAAGTTACACTCCACTGCCATTTTTACAGATGAATGAATGAATAAATGAATTAATAATTTATAAAGCGCATAAATATCTCCACGCCGACGGGCATGATCGCAGCACTGGTGGGAGGGAGGTGGATAAACACGCACATGCGCACACACGCACACAGACAGTAGCGGGAAGGGTGCATAGATCATAACTTAACATTTTAACTTCTTCATTATCGCTCAACACATTCTAGCAGGCAGACCAGATAATTAACATTTATGCAATACTTTCACGCAGTGACTTATGAAATTGGGATAAGATCAGATTGTTATACATCCAGCTTAGCAAGAAGAGAAGAAATGTGTTTTCAAGTTTCTGCGAAATGCATCGACAGTCTGCTCTCTTTATACCTTCTGGAAGAGCATTCCACCAGACTGGTGCAGTGTATCTGAAAGACCTCTGGCCGTAGCTCTTAGTCCTACACTGTTTGTGCCCAGGAACAACGAATAGAGACTTGGAAGCTGAGCGGAAGCTGCGAGATGGTTCGCACACATTCAGAAGTTCGAACAGGTATTCAGGAGTGTGCTCTTTAACTGCGAGATAACAGATCTGTGTGTCCGTAGGTTACAGTAGTCAGTCACAGGTGAATGTCTGACATTTTTTCAAATCTTTGTTTGGAGCAGAGTAGTGCTTCATTATTATTATGTTTGTTGTTGTCACATTCGTGGTCTTTTTTCTTTGTTGCAGGTCCATTATTTTTGGTCCTCCTGGGAACTCCAAGGGGCCGTTACTCTTCTTTGTCATCAGTGTACTCGTGTGGGGGTACCCAATGTATATTTTCAAGGTAATAAAAAAAAGAAAAGAAAAGACAATAGAGTTGTGGAAAATCACAGCAGCTCTAACAATGGAATAATTTTTACTGTTCAAACTTAGTATTTTTTCTTTATCTTTTCTCTTAAACGCTCTGAGCATGCTAATATTGTTGGGAATAAATCCACTCAGCATCAAAATCTTTCATTTTGACTCATGCAAATGAACATAATTGTTGACATTAAAAAGATTTAAGAAAAGGTTTTCAAATGTGTTCAAGCAGTGCATGCCATGTCAGATAACCAGCAGCGACATGAGTTAGCATGTTTACACACGTACATGTGAATGTGCATGCTGTAGTAACATCACTGGGTAACGAATTGTACTAAACTGGGATAGAGCAGTGGTTGGAGCACTCGCTACCGTGTCGCAAGTTAAGCACCGCCCATTGCGGTTAGCACTTGGATGGGTGACCGCAAAACGTGAAGCGACAAATAACAACGCCTCCAATTGACTCAACTGTGACTGAGTACCTACTCTCTTAAGGGTGGAAAGGTAAAGCAGCGAGGGAGAGAGATGGGCATCTCCCTCATTACGTTGGCCCAAGATAAGTGTGATCTCCAACATCACGCTCCCCTACGGCCACAAGGATATGGGACAACCTTTAACTTACTTTACCTACTAAACTGTAGTCAATCACTACACATCTTATTCTCTGTTGCCAGCATTGCTGCTGTTGGTTGATTGAACGTTGATTAACCTGTTGCCTGCCTATGAGGCCTTCCCTGACATCCTGTAGCTGTGTGCCGTAGAACGTCAAGCATTACAGTGCACTTTTGAAACCTTTGACATCTGATAGCCGAGAGATATATTTCAGGGCATCATAAGATGTCTGTTAAGCACACAACGGTTATGTATTACATCACTTTGTACCAGACTGATGACATATCTGTGGTATGGAAAGAGGTCAATTGGACATTAGTGATTAATTGATTAACTTATTTGTTGCAGTGTGTACCGTTGACGTACTATGAGCTACAGCCACTGCACATCTTGTTCTTCCTGGTCAACATCGCCATGTGGATCTGCCTATATCATGCCAACACTGTCAACCCTGGCTTTCTGCCTCGCAACATTCCAGATTATGACCAAGCTATACGGCAGGTAAACGCACTTCAACCCTTCTTCGCATTTACTGTGCTCATCAAGCAGCAAGTTGGCACCTTAGGGTGGCTTGAGCCAGCTCCTGTTTTTCGGGCCGGCGCCTTGAGCATCTCTTTGAGTTAATGAAGCACTATTAAAGAAGAACAATATGATTGCTGCGCATCTATGTCAGCCTAACCATGTATGTCATTGGGAAGTTTTATATGAATCATATCAGCGCTGTCAGTTCTCATTTGTTGCTATCTAAAACTGTTTTCTGCCTGCCAACATTCCACGGTATGACCAAGCTATGTGGTAGGTAGAAGAAGTTTGTGATCCTATAATACTTACTTCATTGTAGCATGCTCACTGACATTTTTTTTAAACAGGTGGCCCATTTTGATGAGTGGAAGCAAGGGAGCAACCCCCTGAAGCAGTTATGCCATACTTGCCGTACCGTCAAACCGCTACGGGCAAAGCACTGTCGCTTCTGTAACCGCTGTGTTAAGGAGTTTGACCACCACTGCCCTTACATCTACAACTGCGTAGGCTATCACAACAGGTAAAGGATTTGCTTTTCCAGAAAAAGAAGTAATTTTTAAAATTCCCCCCATAAGGTGTAGGGTCAAAGTATTTTTCAAACACCATTTTGATGTTGGTAGGGTGGTTTGAACAAACATTTTTGCATTTGTTTCAGAAGAACTAGACTTGTTGTATGTTTTAGAGTAATAGTGCTTAGTGTAGCTGGGGAGTTTTTGTTTTTGTTTTTTAAAAACTTTTATCATTTAAAAAAATGGTGTCATGAATTTTCTGTTGTTGACAGTCACAGGCATTGAATCCCCGTAGTGGTTCAGCTTTTGTGTAAGAAACATGGAGGGAGTTTTCGTTTTGTTATTTGGTTTTACAGTTATTTTATTGTGGGTTGTTTATGAAGATGATTGTGGTTTATTCTTTAACATTCTGAGGTTTATTTGTACCCCAGATTATATTTGAA
Organism: Oncomelania hupensis; assembly: GCA_036898135.1. Taxonomy (NCBI): domain Eukaryota; kingdom Metazoa; phylum Mollusca; class Gastropoda; order Littorinimorpha; family Pomatiopsidae; genus Oncomelania; species Oncomelania hupensis. The sequence goes on along the minus strand of CM072518.1, from coordinate 54,522,250 downwards.
TAGGAAAAGAAAAAAAGTATAAGAACTTTCAAGAATATATATTTTTTTTAATGGTACAAAATATTGAGCATGGTTTTGTTGTTGTTGTAACAAACTAACAATTTGAATTGTAATCAGTTGTAATTTGTTACATAATTATAAGAAGTTTCGCATGTTTTATAGATTGCATGATCCCTGATCTGTAAAATTTTGTATTTTACACAATAAAACAAAAGCCAAAAAAGCCATTGGTCTGAGTAGATTGACTGAAAGTGTTGTGTAAAAATAGCTGTGGGATAATAATTTGTCAATTTGTTACAACATTGTGAAATAGTGTAAAATATTTGTTTGCATTGTTCATTATTGGTGCATGTGTTCGGTGCAGGCTTGCTTCTTTATTGTAAAACAGAAAATCATTTTGAAAATGATTTTGCACGTGGATTTTAATAAGTCTGGGCAAGCGTGGTAGGGCCTTGGGTCGCATCTATAGCAGTACTATGGTCATGGAGCCTTGTTTTGTTGCGTCTTTTATGTCAAAGAGTCAGACCAAAGCTTCTCTAGTATTTATTCTCTTTCAATTCCTCCCCACTTTCCATCATTACAATCCCACTGTTGTTCATTTGACTCTTTTTGTTGTTGTTGTAGAAATTATCCTTTTCCATCACTGTCTTGTTGATTGTTTTCTTGTTCTTTGTGCTTGCACCCCCTACTTATACACAGGACACAAACCTGACATACAATACATATGCAACCATCCCACATAAGCGACATCCTTTGGTTAACTGTATTTTGCTCCCATTTGTGTATAAAAAGTGGACTAGTTGTGACTGCATATATGAGAGCTGTGTGTGTGTTCAGCTAATCCTTTTTTTCCCATGACTAAAATGTAATAGTATATATTTCTTCCTTTCCTTTTTGTTTTGCTTTGCTTTCGCTAATCACCTAGTTCATATTTTGTCCCTATCAGATCTACCCTGGTGTGATGTTTGTGTTGGTGGGGCAGAAAAACATAAACAACTTTGCACAAACAAAAGCAACGCACTCAAACATGCACGCACACACACACACACATTTCACATATTTATCTGTGGTATATTATCAACTGTAATGTAAATGTAACCATGCACTAAGTGACCCAATTATAGTTTGCAGTAGTTTGCGGTTGCTAATACCTGATGCTGTACTGTACTTTACGGACTACAGCAACATACACTATATGACGAAAAAATTCTTCCATACACATTACATTATTATTGCTTTAAGTCCAGAGGACTCTTCCGAGCCAAATCAGGACCGGACAACCCCCGATCCGCATAAAAGATCTGCTGAAATAACCATAGTGGTAAAACCGAAAGCTCTCCACCAGCCAGTCACTTTACAATAAAGACATCCCTCGCAGGGGACGGCTGAGGCTTCACCCCAACTTATTGAACCCCCGTTTACAAAAACAAAATAGAATATAAACATCATTATAAATTATCAACAAAACACATACATATAAAATGCCTACATTGCTAAATAATAACATCATAGGAAGCCCCAGTGACCACCTGGCAGAAAGCGTCGAATATTCCCAAGCTGATCCAACAGACCTCATACACAAATAAGGAGTCTTATCCCGGAAGAGTTTTCAAGAAAAAAGGTAGGAGACTGGGCTAGCGAAGAAGACGATAGTATAGCAGATTGATAGAACAGAGCAGGAATGAGAAAGAACAAATGAGAAAGACAGCGACAGTGGGAATTTAAAGCACTAAATTTCCAGAAAGTGGGGATACTATTTATACTGAAACCCCTGGCACCCCAACGGGGGTTTCCATACACAAAATGCTGCATATTGTAAGACACACCCAAAAATATTATGCAAATTATTTTGAATCTTGACTTCCTTCGGACAGATTTTATCTACACATTAGGAAGACCCTTTATTATAAGCCATGGGTAGAAAGAAAGTCAAGAACAAATTACAGCATTGTCATCTGTGAAGTACAGGACTGAAATCTGCATGCACAGACTAACATTAATAACGGCAATAGAAGTTCATTATAGTTATTGAATGGGTGAATTTAGTTTGCAGGCACTAACAATCTGCTCATAAATAATTCTAAGGAGCTTACAACTTTTGCATGCCTTGGTGTATTTTTTGTTTAATTTACTTGTTATTTAGCTTGCATGCATTTGTTTGATTGTAACTGAATTGGACTGTTTGACTTGGATTATACAGAGACTTATGAGTTTTGTTTATGTTGAAAAATATTAGTTGGGTTCTTGGACAAATGTCTTGAGTTTATTGTGCTTTCATATTACATTATCTAGGTATTATGTCAGGCTAATAACAATAGATCAAATCACACCTTATAAGCTTCAGGAAATTTCTTATTTTAATTGGTACCCAACACTTCCTATTACGTGAAATGGAAAGCATTTATCGTCATAAATATAGAATTAACTTTCATGTTTTTAAAGAGCAGACAAATGCATAGATTTATTTTGAATGTAGCGGGTGCATATTTTGTAAGATAGTTTGCTTTTGATTTTTGTCCAGACGTTAGAGAACATATCATTGTGAATGTGATAGCTGTTTCTGTGCTCTGGTTTCCTTTCCTAGATGCAGTGTGGCTGTATTTTTAAAATAGAGTAGTTTGTACATCTGCATGAAATGCAACTCCTGCTCTATTGAAAAAAAGAAGGAACGATCATTTCAGCCTTTAGTTTCATGTTGTTCCGTGTTTTAATGTTGATGGTGCACATTTGCCGATCAACCATTCATTCACCTACGTTATTTTACAGACTACATGTTGACGCACATTGCTAGATGCACTGTGTGAGCTCTTGCTTTGCTATTATTGCGCAAGACCAAACTGGGCTTATGTAAAAGAGCATGCTAACATATATCTATATGAAATAAGCACCACTCCAAGCTGACATAATGCACAGGGCACACAGAAAAGAAAAAAGAAGACGAAGAAGGTATTCATGCATGCGTGTTAGCATCTGTTGGAGCTGGGATGCACACTGGTTGTAACCAGCGACCTATTGCGTTTCAGTGGTGCAATCTTTATTGTTTTCCTCTTGTACATGTTGCTGTAACAAACGTGACGAAAATGTATGCAATTCATAACACCCAATGCTAACATTTCCCTCTCTCTGTTAACGGCTAGGCAATATGTGTGTTTGTTCTGTTTTGGTTTTTAGGGTGTGGTTCTTCGGCTTTCTGAGCGCAGTGTTGATCTTGGTGTTTATCAGCAATTACTTCGTGTATCACATGTTATTCAACATTGAGTGGGACTGGCTGGTCTTTGCCGGGTCCCTCGAGCTCGTCGCGTTCTCCCTTATGGGAGTCGTAGTGTGGTACATGTCGGTAAGATTCCATTTTGTAGAAGACATTTGCATAATTTTAAGTAAATAACAAATATGCAGTTGCTGAGAGTTGCTTTGCTCTAGGTAGAGTTCAGATGTATAAACTTTTCTAGTTCAAAATTGGCTTCCAATTTTAAGAATTTTCAATAGGTGCAAGATTATCCAGTGTAAATATGATTGTGTGTGTGTGTGTGTATTGGTGTTGAGGTGTGTATTGTGTGTTGGAACATAGCGCAGTGGTGATGATTAAGTATGTATTTATATATTTTTACTTTGATGCACAACATTTCTTCAGATAGGATCAGCAAGTTATATGATATAATTTATTTTATTTGTGGAGATTACTATGTGTTTTGTCTTTGTAGTATTCTATAATTCAGCGGTGCAAAGTTTGTAAACCCAACAATGAAAAATCTATTTACTGTTGGTGTTTTGTTGCTTCACTTTTGCGGTTAAGCTAGAAAAAAAGAAGAAAAAAATAACAGAATGAAAGGAGGTTCCCTGTTTTGTACCACTCCCTATCGCTCTGGACATTTGTCTTTGAGGTGTCAGCTTCCAAGGCTTACAAAGTACTTGCTTCCTTAATTGTTCAGTCTTATTTGTTTCTTGTGTCTTTTTTGTCTCATAGTCTATTCTATTATTTCTCTCTAAAGTATTGCATAGTGAGCATTTCTATCATTATTACTGTACTTTCTGTTACAAGTGCATCCATGGATTAGCCCCTTCCTACCTCATCCAGAACATTCACTTCAACAAGCCATCTAGAAATCTTTGTTCTTCCTCTGACACCCTCATGCTACAAATACTCCACTACAAACTGTCTCTGCAGGCTGTCGATCCTTCTCTGTGCTTGGTTCTTCAACTTGGAACACTCTTCCTCTCTCTCTCTTCGAAGCTCTCCGAATATAGCCACTTTCAAGTCCAACTTGAAAACTCATATCTTCCTTAATTAAAAATGTCTAATCTCGCCTCCCATCACTGTCATCATTCCTTGTTTTCTGATTCAGACCACCGCCGTCACACACCAGGCCCCTTGCTTCTTAGCTGCTGTCCTCCTACCACTCCCTCCCTCATCTTTTATAGTTGTAAATATTCTTTTTCATTTTTTATATTATGTCATTGCATAATTTATTAGCGTCTCATTTTTGTTTCACTTCTTTTCGTATGTGTTTCGATGTTAACGTTAAATGCATGAGAACTGCGCTGTGAACTGATGTCATTAGAAAAAGCACTATATTCAGATTCGGATTCAGAAAACTTTATTATCTCACAAGAAAATCTAACATGCAATTGCTGTCAGTAAAAAGCAATTAAAAAGTTAACAGTAATATTAAAAAAACATTTACAAAGATACCTCATGCACTCACTCACACGAATGTACATATTAACATGAACATTACAGACACACTGTGTCCTTACATGCATTCCACAATATTTGGAAACTAAAACATCACCCTCATTACTCTTCAACATCATTAACACACACGATTACACACACATTCAATGCCAAATCACAGGTTTGCTATTAGAAATTATGCTTCAATTAAGTATTACACAAGTCACAGAATACTGGATAGTGATAAAATGGCTGGATCATAAATGATAAAACTCCAATATAGTGCAACCATACGCAGCACGCACACATAAATATACCATCACACACCCAGCTTTCAGTCAAAACTTATTCAGAATTTCTACTGATTTGGGGACAATACTGTTTCTAGCTCTAACTGTGGAAACTGTTGGCATGTGAGTGGAGTGTCTTGCAATCGCCCACGCTTTCTTTCTTGTTTGACTTTCGTAAACAAACTGTTACACTCGATGTTGTTTTTCTATCAGTAGTTGATTCAGCACCCAATGCTTGAATCCTGATAGGTGTAACTCAGATTCGTTTATCCACGCAACCTGTTCACTCATCAACAAGTCAGGAGTCGTCGTATGAAGTTTTCTAACTTTATTCAGTGAACATCAACAACTGCATACAATCGTTTTTTTCCACTCTCAACTTTTCACTTTACAACTCTTTACAATTCTCAACTATCAACCACCTTTTGAAACAGTGCGGCACTATATATATAGTCTCTCTACACTCTAGAAACGATGAGAATACCCCAGCAGGGACACACCTCAACCAATCAGAACAAACTTCGTCATCACTGTCTCATGTCATACTCATACTTATTTGGGATGGAAGCTTCTTTAGTTACCACTAGAATTATTCATACGCTTCGATCGATAGTAAATAACCAACTCTAGAAAATTCTCAAATAATATCGACCAACTAAAATTATCAATGTTATACAAAGCTTCTTCTAACAACAACGCAAAATCAAATCAAAGGTAAATACACTCTATTATTGCATGCTTTGCAAATTAAAACGATCAGATCTATCGCGCGCGTTACAAACGTACTATCGTGTACGTTTCAACGTAACACAAACACAAGCTCTTCTGCCTTTCTACCACTTTTCTCCCACATACAACTACAATTCCATTCAACACATTCTTATTCCTGAGACCTCCAAACCAACAAAGAGAATCAAAGGTCTGCACATACTGAATAAAACAGCTATTCAAGTTACCTAAAACAGACTTGTCGACTTTTAAAGAGCGCAATTCCTGTAGACAATATATTCTGGACTGACATTTCTTATGGATGGAAGTAGTGTTAGAATCAAAGGTACGTTTATTGTCCAGTATTTTCCTAGATATTTGTATTCAGTAACTCTCTCCACCTTCTCTCCATCAATCACTAAGTCAGGTAAAGCAGAGGGGGTTCTTCTTCTGAAATCAATAACCAGTTCTTTTGTTTTTTTCACATTTAAATTTAGGCAGTTCGCTTTGAACCATGCAGTAAAATTTTGCACTTTTTTTTAAGACAGACAATTGCAGGTTTAGAGAGATCTTGAAATGCAGAGTCATCAGAGTACTTAATGAGAGGTGTATTTTCAGAGCCAGTGCAGTCGTTGGTGTTCAGAGTAAAGAAAACAGGAGATAGTACAGTGCCTTGAATATTAATACCATTATTATTATTATTATTATTATTATTATTATTATTATTATTATTATTATTACTTCACTATGTGTAGTTGTATATTTTCAGACCTTTTTGTTTCCTAGAAAGTTTTGTTTGCTGTGCTTTTAACATTGACTTACTGACAACCCTTGTGAGTTTTATGAAAGTGTACAAATTAATTTACGCTTGTATTTCCCACTCTTTGCATTTTCAAACCATATACACACAAGCCACAAATTATGTACTATGGTGAAACCAGTCAAACAAAAAGCATAAACTGAAAATGTAACAGAAAAACGAACAGTGACATACAGGCCACCCGCACCTTTTATATTGTTATTTATCATTTTCAATCAGAGAGATTGTACTCATATTACCGCTTCTTGACCAGACTTTGAAAAAAAAAAGTATTAACCCCAAACAAGGTTAACTGCTTGTGTTCTTTACTACTCATTTTTTGTTTTATGAGCTAGTGGTTCTGTGTTTCACAGTCTTTGTATTTGTGGAGGTCTGTAGCTTTCTCTTTATAGTGTCCCAATATTACTTTGTGGCTTGTTCTGACTTTTATTCCCTCCCCTTCTTGCCTTTTGGAAAATAGAAATGAGCAGTGGAGTCTGCATTTTATTCTTCACTGAAATAACATTGGGGGCATCAAAATGAATATAGAAATTGCAGCTTCATTTGCTGGCAGTAGGCGAGAAGCGAGCTTGCTTTAGCACAACACTGCACGCAACTGTTTTCTTTATTTGGCCATTGGCATACATTATATAGAACATTAAAAGTAATGACGAAAGAAAAGGAAATTGAAGTAAGGTAAGCAGAATTGTAACAAAAATTGTCAAAGCTTTGCTTCAGCTTGTTAAGCAAAGTGACATAGTTGTAATACTTCAAGAGAGTTTTTTTTTTAGATTCTGTAGTTGAGCTCTGGCAATGGCAATGTTTTTGTTCCAGACCGACGTTTCTGGGCTTCGCATTTCTGGTGTGCATAGCTGGGATGTTTTCGATGTATTTTGCATGGTATATTATTGACCTGGAGGAATACCCTTGGCGGCCCGATTATGCGGTTGCCATTGGCATGTTTATCTTCTTCGAAGTCATTGCAGTGTTTGTGTTTGGTGCCTCGGTAAGGGTGATGAATCTGTTTTGATTGGTCGTGGGTGGTTGTGAAGCTTTAATGGTTGCGTTGCCTTCTTCTTTCTTTCTTTCTTTTTTCTCTGGAGTTGTGTATGGTAACCATAATGTTTCTTTGTTTTTCTCTGTGAATTTCCATCTTCCTATACACTTGCGAAACATGGACCCTCACAGCAGACCTACAACGAAGAATACAAAGCATGGAGATGAAGTGCTACAGAAGACTTCTGGGCATTTGCTATACCCAGCACATCACCAATGACGAAGTCCGACAGACCATCACACAAGCCATTGGACAACACGATGACCTGCTCACAGTGGAGAAGAAATGGAAACTCTGATGGTATGGCCATGTCACCAGAGCATCAGGCCTTTCAAAGACCATCCGGCAAGGCACGGTGCAAGGAGGCAGAAGAAAAGGGAGGCAGAAAAAGAGGTGGGAAGACAACATTCAAGAATGGACTGGCTTAACACTGAGCGAAAGCCATTAGGGTTGCTGAGGACAGAGAAAGATGGAGTGCGCTAGTATAACGATCATCTGTGGTGCCCCAACGGCTTGACATAATATTCTCTTCCGCTTGCTTTTCTCTAACGGCATAGTTTCTAGGTACTGCTGTAGTTGTTTATGTGTTTGTTGTTTATTGTAATTTTTGTAGGTGTAATATTTTTCCTTTAACTTGTTGGTGGTTTTGATATTTTGAGGCATTAACAGGTCTAGAATTTTCCAGGACAATATATATGTGTGGTGCTTGTATGGGATGAGAAGAGTGGGTCTACTTGTGCAGGATCACGCTGTTGTCCGAGTAATTCTTCTTACAAAAATCATAACTCTGTGGTCAGTAGAGCATAGGCTTTCATTCCTTTTAAAACTTTCAGCCGTTTCTGTCGTATCAGACTGTTCGTCAGCTTGTTTGTTATTGTTTCCCTATGGTGTGCCTTTTCATTGCAAAATGTAGCTCTGTTCTGCTGACATTCTGTTTTGCTGTAACATGCACAGAGTACAGTTTTCGCTGAAGTGCGAGGTTTCCAGTGCCTCTAAACCTAACTCTTAATAACTTTCGTCTTTATACCTTCCTTTGTGCCTACTTCTTCTTCTTAATTTTTCTTCTGTTGACAACCACCTTTATCATGTTGAAAATTGTTTATATTTAATAACTTCGTAACTTCTCGAATACCAGAACCAGGCAATATTACAAATCCTTTCTCATTCACATTCTCAGCAAACGCTTAATTGCCAGTAACTTTTTTTTAACCTAATCCGTTCAACTTGAAAATGATGACCCATTTCTCCGTGACCAGAGTACTTGGCAAGCTATTTTGAGTTCCCTGTATGGAGACGGATTCATAGAAATAACAATAAAAAGATAGTTTTTCCTTAACCTTTTGGTTGTAAGGGAAGAGAGGGACCGATCTTTTTCTCAGGCTCCGCTTCAATATAGCATTGTCATCGTGCCATCCATACTTTCATGGTTATCGTGATAGTTGACAATAGTTTTCCCTTTTTTTTTTGGTTGAAAGGGAGAGAGGGACAAATCTTTTTCTCAGTCTCAGCTTCATGAGTGCATTGCCATCGTGTCATCCATACTTTCGTGGTTATCTTGACAGTTGACAATAGATGGAGAAACCACTCGCGTTACAAATGGACCATCATCATCATCATCATCATAATCATCAGCATCCTCTGTCATTATTTATGAGAATTCATTTGTTTGAATTGAATCATCAGGAAGGAAATGACAGAAAAATAAGCAAGCAAGTTTACACACACACACACACAAACACACACAACAAAATTGATGAGTACACCTGACTTTTCCACAGTTGATGATATTGTTTGTTTGTTTCAAATCTAGAGAAAAAGCAAGCCTGCACGGACTCAGAAGCCAGTGTCATTGTATCTCAGTTGTTTTCCTTTCTTACCAATCAGGGTGTCACCTACATCTTTATTGCAGGGTTTCCTTTCACATCTTCTCCATCTTTGTTGCCTTCATCGGCTTCCTATCCATGTATCTTGCCTACTACATCATCTCCATGGAGGGTTACCCTTGGAGACTGGATTACATAGCAGGGGTCCTGCTCCTGATTTTCTTTGAAGGCGTGGCTTTTTCAGTTTGTGGATCAGGGGTAAGAGTTTGGACCATCGGTAAATGATGTGGGTCTTTTATACGCCTCACTAATATTTGCATTCACATTCCCCTCACACCCTCACCCCTGAGTGCAAGGAATGGATGGGGGAGATTTTAGAGTGAGTGGGATATGAGTGGGTATGGGGTGAGGGAGAGTGTGTATGTGGTTTTATCGTTTTAAAAAAGAAAACAAAATCTCTTATAAGGCATTATTTCTGATTTGAGACTGAAAAAAAATACTATTCATTCATATAATTGCAGTTCAGTTTCCTTTAAAATTTTTCAATTAATTAACTGCTTTGATAACTAAGCAAATGACTGTTAGAGATGATTTTTGTGGTTACAACAGAATAGAACAGTAATAATGATCAACAAAACAAAAGTAATCCGTTCACTTTATTGTAAACAGTTTACAAGAAATAAATGAAAATGGATGGGGATTATATTGTAAGTGTATGTATGTATGTGTGTATGTTCATGTGTTTTTGCACCTTGTCTCATTCCATGTCCTAAGCATGGATGAACATGTAAACTAAATACTGATTACTCTTCCGCCTACTAAAATAGCGATCTATTCAGATTGCAGTTCTATGATGTTTGATTGAAGAAAAAGCGTGTGAAAGCATTCTGTATTATTATTACTATCTTGGTTAATTTCTGGCCTCAGTAATAGCGGCAGTAGCTAAATTTGTGTTATTTGAGTTGACACTGTTCACAGTTTGTGTCTTTTCTTCTTTACTTTTTGTGTATTTTCTTTCTTCTTTGTGCCTTTTTTCTTTTGTGTCTTTTCTTTCTTCTTTGTGTCTTTTCTTTCTTTTTGTGTCTTTTCTTTCTTTTTGTGCCTTTTCTATCTTTTTGTGTCTTTTCTTTCTTCTTAGTATCTTTTCCTCTTTGTGTTTGTGTGTCTTCATCTTTCTTTGTGTCTTTTCTGTCTTCTTTCTTTATGTCTAGATTATTTTGGGAAAGTATTATTATCTGGCTTATTATTATTATTATTATTATTATTATTATTATTATTATTATTATTATTATTATTGTTGTTGTTGTTGCATTTTCCATTGTACTCTTTCAGGTTGTGTACCATTGCATACCTTCTTTGGATTTTAGTTTATTTTAACCTGTGGAAGTGAAAGCATCATAAAGAGCACTTTTTGTTAATAGTTTCGGTCCAATATTTTATTTTGAAACCTAGTGTAATGTTAGGTGGAAGAAATGTTGTGCATCTTTTTCCAGTTTTTAAGCCATGGTTTTATAAAAAGGATATGGATTTTGTGGCGTTTTGAGTTGTGAGTGAGAGTGATTTTATTGTTGTTGCATCAAGTTTTATTCATCAGATTAACATAAGTTGTACTGAGTGAGAGAGAGACTGTCTTTACCTTAACAAGTGTTGATTTACAGTCTTGCCATAAAACATCTTAAACACATTATTTATTACAGTAATTGTGGAAAGTTTTACCGAATGTGTGTTTGAAAATGGAAAATGTTCTCTAGTGTAACTCCCAATTGTGTGCTTTTAACAGTTTATCCACGCAGCCTACAACATCACCACCAACGAGCGCATCAACCACAAACGCTACGACTATCTGAAAGATGGCAAGGGTCGTTTCCACAACCCCTTCAACAGGGGAATGAAACACAACCTGATGGAGTTCTTCCACCTCGTAAAGCCCCCCAGGGAAGACGAAGTCCAGCTGCTGGGTGTGGATGTTGTATGATGAAGATTTGTGTATGTGATACTGGGTAGTTGTAGTTTGTTTGAGTGTGTGTAATATTGGATGGTGAAGATCTTGTATTGTTATAACAGTACATTAATTGTTCTTATATAGCGCACTTTTCAGCTCAAAAAGCTGCTCAAGGTGCTTGCAACAATCAGGATGGAATTCAAGCCCAGCGAGGCTCCAACTTGCTGCATCAAATGTAATGTCTCAAGCTCCCTGGGCAGCTAAGCCAACCCCCCGATAGACTCGTTTGTATGCCTGTTAATCCCAAACCATCGCCTCGCTTTAAAATAAAAATTTTTTTTTTAACGTAGCGACTAGCTTTATGAAATGTTGTGGTTGGCACTGAGGGAGGTGAATCACATTACTAAGAGTCATTGCACCAAGTTTGAGGAAATATTCAACGGCTGACAATAATTAAAGGTAGATATGATGGCTCCTTGCACTTTCATGGAAATAGTGTATGTGACTGGTTGGGCCACTGCGTTTGAGTGAACGGATTGAGTGGTAGTTTGTTGAAAAGATTGAGTGACGATGATTGCATTGATTTATGAATGGTGGTGGAGGATGTAATATTTTATTTGTTTTGGATGACGACGGTGGAGTAATTTTTTGTTGGATGTAGGTTGTAGTTTTGTTTGAATGCAGGTTGCAATTTTGTTTGGATGCTGGTTTTAATTTTGTTTAGACGCTGGCTGTAATTTGTTTGGATGCTGGTTGTAATTTGTTTGGATGCTGGTTGTAATTTTGTTTGGATGCTGGCTGTAATTTGTTTGGATGCTGGTTGTAATTTGTTTGGATGCTGGTTGTAATTTTGTTTGGATGCAGGGGGTAATTTTGTTGGATGCTGGTTGTAATTTTGTTTGGATGCAGGTTGAAATTTTGTAGGATGCAAAAATTGCATGTTATGTTTTTGGATGATAGAGATTGTAGAATACTGGTGTGTGAAGAAGATTCTGTCAGAATTCATTAGTCATAAGTTGTATGATGATATGATGCAGAGAAGCGTGAGCTACAGGAAACTATCATAAGATCAAAACATGAAAGAGATGTTATGTAACAAAATGATGATAGTGATAGCATACTCAGTTCTTGAAGATCATGGGATTATAGAAATATTGGAATTACCACAGAGAGTGACAATAAATACTCCTTCGGATGAGAGTATAAACCGAGGTCTAGTCTGTGTCGCATGCATTCCATCATAACGGACTTTAAAGATCCTGATGCTCATGTCCTAGATGGGTGAGTGCCGTGACAAGAACACACCAAGCATGTACCTTGGGTAAAGCGCTTCACTTGGGGCTGCTGTACTTTTGAAAATGAAAGTGCCTGAATTTCATCTTGGTGGTAATAAAGTTGTTAAAAAAATAAATAAATAACAAAATAAAAATACGAACAAACTTTTGACAGGGAAACAATATATATTTTAAAATGGACAATATAAATGTGACATACAACTCATTTTATGACTTCACTATCACAATCTGGTGCCAATCTTGTGTTGTTGCTGCAAAGTTTTGTTGTTGCGGTTGTTTTTCAAATATTTTGGAACCCCCGTTGGGGTGCCGGGGGTTTCAGTATAAATAGTTTCCCCACTTTCTGGAAATTTAGTGCTTTAAATTCCCATTGTCGCTGTCTTTCTCATTTGCTCTTTCTCAGTCCTGCTCTGTTCTATCAATCTGCTATACTATCTTCTTCTTCGCTAGACCAGTCATCTACCTTTCTTCTTGAAAACTCTTCCAGGACAAGACTCCTTATATGTGTATGAGGTCTGTTGGATCAGCTTGGGAATATTGGACGCTTTCTGCCAGGTGGTCACTAGGGCTTCCTATGATGTTATTATTTAGCAATGTAGGCATTTTATATGTATGTGTTTTGTTGATAATTTATAATGATGTTTGTATTCTATTTTGTTTTTGTAAACGGGGGTTCGATAAATTAGAGTACAGCCTCAGCCTGCATGGGATGTCTTTATTGTACAGTGACCGGCTGGTGGAGAGCTTTCAGTTTTACCTCTAGGGTTGTTTCAGCAGATCTTTTATACGGATCAGGGGTTGTCCGGTCCTGATTTGGCTCGAAAGAGTCCGCTGGACCTAAAGCAATAATCATGTAATGTAATGTAAATATTTTGGATGATAAATGATGATTTCTTGTTTTTGATTGTACGTTATGGTTTCTTGCATTTCATTGCCACATGAATTTTAAAAAATGTATTGTGAAATATTCTATGCACAGCTGAGATCAATATGGAATTATATTTATAATTGTGATACCATGAACAAAGCCAATACATAGTTCTGTCAAAAGTGTAATTTAGAACAGTGGTTTTCACAGCAGTCATGGGTGAGGAGGGTTTCTTTTATTTTCTTTTTTTAATAGTTTATTTATTCTGTTTCTAAGTTGGCCACGAGCTCCATTTCTTCCCCTTTGAAAAGTAATTTGTTTTAGCCTTAGTGTCAGAGATTTTTGTTGTTGTTGGTTTATATAACCGAGATGTTTTCACAAACCTCATTTGCATGGAGATGAATATTTGTTATACTGATGGTACACTGCCCCACCTTGTTAATGAACCAGAACCAAAGTTTACCATGACTTGTGCAGCCTTCTTTCTTTTTTTTTCTCAGCATTATCAGGTTCTGCTGTAAGCCATTACTTTAATATGAGTGTTCCTATAACCATTGCTGTGATGTGATGAGTGTTGTTTTTTTTTGGAGTTGACCGTTGATTATTGCATTCATACATATATATTGTGTGAGTTTGGATTTGGATGTGTAATATGTTGAATTGTTCATTCTATTTTTTTTGTTTCTTTGAAAGTGTAATATAGGGAAAGGTTACATTCTATGTTTGACTTGAAAGTATATGAAGTTTTAAAAAATAGTTTTTAACCTTCTGTTGAAGTGAACGATCACTATTTTATCTGCAATACTTGTCTACATACACTCAGTTTTTTCTGGTATGTTTTTGATTGTTTTTTTTTTAATGTTATTGTGTAAAGGGTAAAGGGTGGGGTAGTATTGTTTTTTTATGATGATGATGATTTGTATGCTCTTAGCACAAGGCTGATAGTGTTTACCTCATTTTCCAGTCTGTTTTCAATTATATATATATATATCCTTTTACAATAGCACATGCTCAGAAATACAAGGGGAGACAGCTTTGGCTGGCTTGCCTGCATGTTGCGCCAGAGTTATCTAATGTTGAGGCGGACATCCTTTGCAAACAAACATTCTCGCCTACAATTTCTGCTCTGTCCTCCATCAAACCTTCCGGATCAAAGGAAAGGTTGATTTCAGTTGCAATCCTAGCTAGTTCAGCCTTGCACTGCCAGGCATACACCACCCCTCTCCCCTAAGAAAAGCGTTCAGCTCGGGGTAACTTTTGATAGTGTTCTGAGACGACATGTCCGCCCAGATGACTCTAGGTAACTAAAAACAAGACATAAAGACAAGTTACCTCCCATTTCTGAAGACCTCTTCTACATTGAACATAAATTTCCGATGATTCTTTTGAGCTTTAGCAGCACTGTAGGGCCTATTCCTTGCTTATAGGCTATTTATTGTAATATGTACAATGCAGCAGCATCAATCAAAATATTTTTTATTTGAAGCTATTCATGTCTTCTGGTGCGTTTGTCTGGGACTCCGAAGCGTCTTCTTCTTTTTCACTGCCGGACGGGTATTCGATGGCGATGTGATGAAGTATTGCTTCAAAAATATCTGCACGGATTCACTGAAGGGTGAACTTTAGCTTTGGCTAGTCTCAGCTATGCAGTGTAGACATACTAAGATTATGAAGCGGTTTTGGTATTGGTTTAGGAAAAGGCATCAGTATTCCATTTCTGTGTGCGTGCGCTCGTGTGGGTGTGGGTGTGTGTTCGCGTGTGTGTGTGATGTGTGTCTTCTGAGAAAATATTGAACATTGACTTAACCCCTTGAACCCTGGATGCCCCACCAATTCTGAGCCCCATCCCCTGGGCTCCCCGGAGAAAAATGGCATTTTTAGCATGCTTTTAGTAAAACAACGAAAACATAACCAAAGTGTTAGACAACCCAAAGTACTTCAAATGTCATCTCTTCATCTTCATTATCATCCCACAATTGATCGATTACTTCCTGAGTTGTGTACAGTCGCTTAGCGACGCTTCCTTGATTTGTAGACCTTCGTTTCATGACGCAAAATTGAGAAAAAACCGTCACAAAAACACGCACTGTGCTGCACTAGAGCGCTGACATTTTGCTTTACCTTGTTCCCAATAACTCTCAATAACCCTATTCCAAACAGCAAGTACTAGAAAGAACAGTAAGCTGTGTACTGACCGCAAGATTAACGGTAAGGTTACGAGACCGATTTATCGGTCTTTCGGGGCACAGCTGTTTAAGGGCTAGACCGATATATCGGTCTTTCGGGTTCAAGAGGTTAACAGTATGTTGACTCACATTTCTAGGAGTACTCTTTATATTTTATGCTTAGAACTTGTTTGTAGAGAAAAAGCCTTTTAGATTCTACTTGATGTTTTGAGCTTCACAGATCAAAATATAATTTTAATGCTCTTTAGTATCTTTTCAGTTTGTATTGTTTGCCCATCTTTTTAGTCATTGGGTACATTTTTGTTGTTGTTGTAATTTTGTACATTTTTTTCGTACTGAATTTGGTTAAATCTGTTACACTTTTTGTTGTTGGCATACATCTTTAGTTGCACTGTTTGATCTCCGTGGTATCCGACTTTTAGGATGACTTTTCTGGTTTTTTTTTAATTTTTGTACATTTCCAGTCTTATTGATGCAATAGCAACTTTTTGATACAAATCAACTTCATCTATCACAAAAGTTGTTTTTTTTTTTTTTTTTTTTTTACAGTTGATCTGAAGCAGCATACCGAGTTGCATTCATGTAAGCAATGGATGGAGAGTCTATGTACTTAACAGAACAGCCCTTTGTATACATTGATTATCTGCACTTTTTGTATAGCTTCACTGATTCACGTAGAACCTCTTTTTTCTATGTGGCATTGAAAAGATGAATCCTCTCTCGCTTTGGGTTGTGTAACTTCTGCTTAGTTCTCTTATTTATTATTTATATCTCTTCTTTAGTTTCTGCTCAGCCAAAATATGACCACAAACCTTTTTTTTTTCTTCAAGAAGGTTGTTTGATCAATACTGGCAATGTCTTTACTTTGCACTTTTATTTTTTTCAATGGTTGTTGCCGTTTGGTTACTTCTAATTTGTCTTGCGTTGTAATTATATGTTCAGTTTCTGCCCCTCTATATGTGTGCGTAGATGGGAGGTGTGCGTGAGTGTGTGTGTGGGTGAGTGCAGCACTCGTGCAGAAAAGTTTTATGATACAGAAGAATGGCTTACGCTTTATCTTTCCCCCAAAAGTTGAAATACAGCTAACAATCTTATGACGCAGATACAAATTTCCTGTGAAATGTAAATGTTTTGTCTCCAACAGTTACCATACTTACATTCAGAATCTTTTCATTCTTCAGTGCGATTTTATTTTTATTTTAATGTTTTATTGTTAAAGTCTGTATTTAGGGTAAAAAGTTAATTTCTACATTTTGCAAGTCAAAACTTTTTTTTTTTTTTTTTTTTTTGGGGGGGGAGGGGGTTGTGAAAATGTTTTTGGAATATTTTGTGAAAGTACTTTAGATGTGAACAAATACATTGGAAGTGTATTGTTGGCATAAACTGATCCATACTGAAAAATGTGAACATTTGTGGACATTGTTTTGAAAGAAGTGTAAATATTTGTTGGCATTATTCTCATAACTGTTTTATGAATTATGAAATTGTGCTGATATGAACAATAAATATTTACCTCAGCTCACCGATGTACATTACATTATTGTTGTATTTGTACTTGGCGTCTTCCGACTGTTAATAATTCAATAATTATGTGCATAATTTCTGCATGTCTTTGAGAGGTGCATTTTAACTGTATATATACACAAAACGTTATTGTTCATATTAAAGTATGATTCACACATTCTCATTTCCTTTGCTAACAATAGCAAAAAACAAAAAAGTCAAAACAAACACTATGTTTGTACCAAACCAAGTCGATATTTATTTTATTGCAAGACTACGAACAGCATGAAATAATACATGTCCTGTACACGGTAATTAGTTTTGTGGTACATAAGATCAATTCTTCTGAAATAGTTCAAGTATTTTACCCACACAACAAATTATGTCATAAAATAACACAATAATGCCACAATGACACACTTTTGATCAGAAGATACTTTAAAACAAATACGGCAATGACACCCATTTCATTACATACTCAGAATGTCTCTGGTTTTGTGGTAACCAAAGTTATTGATCCTATCCTATCCTATCCTATCCTATCCCGTAATACGAAAGCCATTGGGGCTCCACAGATGACCGTTTAACCTGTGTACTCCATCTTTCTCTGTTCTCAGCAACCCTCATGACTTCGCTCAATGTCAAGCCAGTCCATTCTCGAATGTTGTCCTCCCACATTTTTTTCTACCTTTTCTTCTGCCTCCTCACACTGTGCCTTAAACAATGGTCTTTGTAAGGTCTGATGCTCTGATGACGTGGCCATACCATTGGAGTTTCAGTTTCCTCACCACTATGAGCATGTCATCTTGTTGTTCAATGGCTTCTTGTGTGATGGCTTGTCGGACCGTCGTTGGTGATGAGCTCCGAGTATAAGAAATGCCCAGAAGTGTTCTGTCTCACCTCATGTCCATGCTTTGTATTCTTTGTTGTAGATCTGCTGTGAGGGTCCATGTTTCGCAAGAATATAGCAAGATGTAAATGACAAGGGAGCGCAGCAACCATACATGTACCTTGGAATGTAGACCGATGGTTGTTCTGAAAAAGTTCCCGATGGCCCTGTTGTGGACTGCACTGATGACTTTTGATGACTTCAATAATGTTATGGCTGATGTAAACTCTCATGATTGCCCACAGAGATGCATACCAGACTCTGTCAAAAGCTTTCTTGAAGTCTACACCTGATATAGATGTTGTTGCTGTAGGTATTTCTCGCAGATTATTCTGAGGTTGAAATTCTGCTCAGTGGTACTTCGCCCTGCCACGAATCCTGCTTGTTCCTCAGCTATGATTTGTTCAGGTTGGGGTTTCGACCTTTTGAGTATTATTTTCAGGAGGACTTTGTTGGCTGGCTGATGAGGCTGATGATGCGGTAGTTTTGACACTCCTGAAGGTTATCCTTTTTGGGAAGAGTGATGTGATGACAAGTGACTGGGTCCATGGTATAGGCCACTCCTCACTTTGCGAGATCTTGTTACAAATGATGTTGAGGGCATCAATCATCGCTTCTTCTTTTCCTTGAAATAATTCTGCGGGTATGTTGTCCACTCTAGCCGACTTCTCCTTCTTCAGCGATTGCACTGCAACCTCAACTTCTTATCAGAGAATTGAGAGGATTTTTCTTTTCTGGGGACATGCTAGAACTGATGGGTCCATTTGGTGTGTGGTTGTACAGATCAGAGCAGTACTCTGTCCATCTATCCAATACTGCTTGTTTTTCTGTAAGGCACAGGCCAGACTTGCTTTGGATCGTGGAGACCTTGGGCTGTTTAACACTTGTCAGCCACTTTACAGTCTTGTAGGCCTTCTTGCTGTTGTTCTTGTTCAGATTGCTATTTCCTGGCATTGATCTGTTATCCAGTTCTCCTTTGCTGTGCACATGCCTTTTCGGATGTCACTCTTGATTTTTCGGTAGGCATCAGCTCCTAGTGAGGTGTTCTTTTTCCTTTTCATCTCTCTTTGTTTATCACACAGGTCCTAAGTCCATCTGCGATCCACAGTTTCTTCTTTGGGTGGTGCTTGCCAAGGATTTCAGTGGCGGCATCTGCCACAGCTGAGTTGAAGGTGGTGGTCATGGTGTTGACATCTACTTCACCAGCTCCCAAAATAAGCAGTGGTGCACATTTCTTTTCAAGTGTGGTTTGGAATATTTCTGCCACCTTCGGGTCTTGCAGTTTGTCCAGGTCGAACTTCAGTCTAGTGCACTTTGCTTTGTTTACTCTCTTCAAGTGGAGCCGGAAAGACATCCTCAAGAGATTGTGGTAACTTCCGATATCTGCTCCTGGAAAAGTGCATGTCTTGCCAATGTTGACGCTTTATCTGAAGCACTTTTATACTATGATGTAGTCAATCTGGCTGTGATGCTTCCCACTGGGGCTATGCCAGGTCCATCGTCTGTGTTTTTTGTGGGGACCAAGCACATTTGCCAGTATCAGATTCAGTGATGGTTGTATCTGGCAAACTCCAAGAGTCTCAGAACTGTCATTTGCCTCATTTTTGCAGTAGGGTCCAAGTGTGTCTCCCTAGTTATGGTACACATTTTAGCCAACCTTGGCATTCCAGTCGCCTTGCACTATGACTATGTTAAGTTATTGAATTATTTGCAAAAAAGAAAGAATTGATTACAAGTGATCGGAATTTTATAAATACGTTTTGATGACTGCAAAATTATAGGTGTTTTATGATTTTGGAAGGATGAAGATAAGTGTCTATCATACAATCAAAACATGCCGCACTTATTTCAAATACCTGGCTTCAACAATTTCAAAGAACTGTGAACTAATGACAGTGAAAACAAACAAAACGTGAAACAGCACTACAGCGGTTGATAAACTGGTACATCATATAACCTCCTTGATTCATTACATTACATTACATTACATGATTATTGCTTTAGGTCCAGCGGACTCTTCCGAGCCAAATAACATCATAGGAAGCCCTAGTGACCACCTCGCAGAAAGCGTCCAATATTCCCAAGCTGATCCAACAGACCTCATACACAAATAAGGAGTCTTGTCCCGGAAGAGTTTTCAAGAAAAAAGGTAGATGACTGGTCTAGCGAAGAAGAAGAAAGTATAGCAGATTGATAGAACAGAGCAGGAATGAGAAAGAGCAAATGAGAAAGACAGCGACAGTGGGAATTTAAAGCACTAAATTTCCAGAAAGTGGGGATACTATTTATACTGAAACCCCCGGCACCCCAACTAAGGTCCTCCTTGATTCTCTGTCACACGAAATCACACACTACTGAGTACAGTACCTGCCAAAGTAGAAAGTAATCTAATTTTACCACCAAATGCAATGCGACTTCACACATAATTTAAACATATCACTTTTGTGTGTCAGTCGACATAGAAAACACTACTCATGAAACTCCAATATAATTTTGTAATGTAGGTTATATTCTCAAATATTTACAATTATTGTAATAACAAAGGAGAACAAGCATCCATGTTTAAAAAGATGTGTATAGAATGAAGGTAAAAAACTCTTTCACAATAAATACTATTATAGTGAGGATCCAATATAAAACCACCATACACCAAATTATGTATATGAATATCTACATCAAAATATAAAGTAAGGTATATATATAAATTATATATAAATGGGACAATTTTTGTGCATAATATGAGCACTCAAGAAGTTGAAAACGTCGTCCACAACACGTTAACCATTCAAAAAAAAAACTAAAACACACAGCTACTACCAACACTTAACATTAAAAATACACTCTCACACATGTCTACACACTTATGGACAGATCTCAACAGAAAAAAATGTTCCACTGTGCAACGTGCATCAGTTTTAAATAAAATTAATGTTCACCTCGCGGAGAAATGGCAGTTTCACTTCAAACAAAGAGAACAGGTCGACTGTGGTTGGGTCGATTCCAAAATTCACAAAAAAACAAAAAAGATATAGCTTAAACTAAGACAGCATGAATTGAATTCCTTGAAATTGTATTTCAACAAATACAAGAAAGATGAACTGTACGTGTTCTGTCTTTTCGGAGACTGGTGGCTTAAAGCAAAACTATAACACATCTGCAGCGTATCACCGAGATTCAAGCTAACACAGAATCATCATCAGACCAATGGTAGCGTTAAGACTGTCGAGTCCAACAATGGAGGACGAACCCAAAAAACACACACACAAAAGACACATGCAGTGCCACATATGCAAAGCTTTAAAAATCAGTCAAAATGGAAGAGGCAAATACATTTTGTGGGTACATAGACACGTTGCAGTATGCATGGTAGTACCCCTCCTTCCCCCCATTCCTGCATCCCCCCCCCCCCCAAAAAAAAAAAAAAGAAAAAGAAAAAAGTATTCAAATAAAAAAAACAAACAAATTCAGCCTATGATTTGCATTACATTACATTACATGATTATTGCTTTAGGTCCAGCGGACTCTTCCGAGCCAAATCAGGACCGGAAAACCCCTGATCCGCATAAAAGGTCTGCTGAAACAACCCTAGTGGTAAAACTGAAAGCTCTCCACCAGCCAGTCACTTTACAATAAAGACATCCCACGCAGGGGACGCTGAGGCTGTACTCTAATTTATCGAACCCCCGTTTACCAAAAAAAAATAAAAATACAAACATCATTTTTAATTATCAACAAAACACACACATATAAAATGCCTACATTGCTAAATAATAATATCATAGGAAGCCCTAGTGACCACCTGGCAGAAAGCGTCCAATATTCCCAAGGTGATCCAACAGACCTCATACACAAATAAGGAGTCTTGTCCCAGAAGAGTTTTTAAGAAAAAAGGTATGTGACTGGTCTAGCGAAGAAGAAGATAGTATAGCAGATTGATAGAACAGAGCAGGAATGAGAAAGAGCAAATGAGAAAGACAGCGACAGTGGGAATTTAAAGCACTAAATTTCCAGAAAGTGGGAATACTATTTATACAGAAACCCCCGGCACCCCAAAGGGGATTGATTTGCATGAACGGAGATCAAAATGGGACAGTCACAGAGTACAAAGCAGTAGATTTGTTCATTTACGCTAACTAAGTGGTTACAGAGTAATATACTATAAACACCTTGAGCAGCTCTTGAGCTGGAAAAGCGCTATCTAAGAAACAAATAAAAAAGCGCTATCTAAGAAACAAATAAAATAAATCACAAATAAACATCAAACAACGGTTCAACAACATGAGTCAAAAGAGTTTGCATAAAGCGTTTATTATTCGTGTCGAAAAATATTTACACTAAAAAGTATGGCAAAATGGTTGGAAAGGGCCAATAAACCCAAAATATTGACTCCTTGAAGACATGTTAGAGCAACATTGGCAATACTGATAATTAAAATAGATTACAGCAATCATCGGTACAATGTTTGGTATTTAAAGCATCATGGACAACAAAACACACTAGTTTTAGATTTCAAACCAAACTTTGTTCTCAACAAAAGAAGTTAAAAAAAAAGAAGTGACCTCATTCCTATACGTACACACAGTAACACACACAGATGTAAACACACAAACATGTGCATGCAAGCAACAACACACACACCACATAATGTTTGTACACACATACACACCATAGAAACGAAAGACTTCAAGTTGTTCAAATGTATGTAAAATATACACAGTGAGAAAATTATTTGTTGTTGTCAGAAACGGCAACCGCCATGCCAAAAGCTACGCATAAAAAAATCTCAATATTTGAGTACAAAACAATGTATGTATATTTCAAATAGTCATACTCTATTATTATTTCAACCTTACACCTGACAAAAACAATCCTACTAAATCTCAAGTTTCTATGTACATACAAATAAAGTATCAAAATCCAAAAGCATGGTGCTGTATCTAAATTACTGTACAGCTAGCTATACCTTAACCACTGAAATATGAAAACTTTCAGAGAACGTGCATTTTCTTTTGCTGCGCCTACTCTCTGGAATTCGCTGCCAGCAAACATGAGAGGCGTATCTGACTTGGCAACATTCAAATCGCAACTGAAAACGTATTTGTTTAAGCTTGCGTTCAAATAATTATTATTATTATTGTTGTTTTTATTTCATTGTAATATTATGCCATATGTGTTGTAATGACAGGATGTACAATGGATGAATGCGAGTGGGTGCGCAATGAGTCACAATGTGAGATTTGCGCGATATAAGTACCATTCATTATTATTATTATTATTATTATTCTATACTGCAAAATATTATTTTTACTGTTAGCTATTTGTGCCAGCACAGACAGTATCACTCACTATCAAAATTAGGTCAAATCTATGTTTACTGTAAGGTTTATTATGAGATGACTGAAGCCTGCTTTAGGACCAATACATTTGGGATTTGGTGGGAGAGGGGGCCATAAAACCCTTTATTTGTCTAGCCATCACACAACCCAAAATAACCTCTAAACAAACCAATCGTTCAATCATTCAGTCATTGAGATGTACTACATGCCAAGCCTTGAAGTTAAAAATCAATGGGACTACATTATGACCTCAATTCCCAGATCATCTTGGAAAGTGCCTACAACTTGACCTCAAATATCCAATCCCAAGGTCACTTTCAAAGGCTCTGCAAAATGAGAACCCCAAAAGATTGGTTACTCATCAACAATGCAACACACCCTGCAAAACCAAAGCTTCTCAGCACATGACTCAGAAGTTCCAACATCAAACATGCACCATCAACCTTATCTTGGACAGTCACAATGATCTTAAAAACAGTCACATGATGGTTAATCCCTTGGCACGGTAACCTCCTTCAAAACCTATACACACAAAAACAACAGATAAAGACAAAAAGGTCATCCTGACCTGTCATTCCTGGCCTCGACTTTCATATCCCCTTTCATACCCTTGACCTGAGCCATAATACAACCCTCACTACACAACACTCTGAAATCACACCAAAGTCACCTTGACCAAAGGCGACCTCGACCAAGCATGACCGTGACCTTAAGAGATGCAGCACTCAAGCTCGCCGTTGCTGACAGGAAGATGAAGGATGTTGGCCAGAGCACGACACAGGAAGGACATGCTGCCATGGCGACCACTTGGAGCACTGTCGTAAAGGTGCTGGCAGATGTCTCGAGCTCCGGCACATATGGCTGCTTGCTGCTTAGTCATCCCCTGCATACAGATATTGACCACACATTCGTGAGTGTGCATTTACTTATTGTCCTATGGACCTGTACTCACGGAGTTTGCTTTAACAAAGTTAAGGATAAAGTATCACCTATAGAATGTGTCATGCTGATTCGTTTGCGCCATAATTCTCTGCCATTGGAATGCTTCTATGCTGAAGCCAAAACTGAACCATAAAAACTTGCCGGATCAGTGTTAATCTCAATCTGAGATCAATTTAGTTTTCCTAACATTTGAGAGAAGCTCACTACATACCATCACTAGACAAAAAAACCAAAAAACCTGTTATAACTCATTACAAAGGCTGATATGATTATTGCCCTAGTTCACAGCTGTGCTTTACTTAGTTGTTTCGCCCACAATGAGGTACAAATTAACAATACTAAGTCTAGGCTGTGAAGAAATCTATTCCACACGTGTTTTATAGACAAATCAAACACAAAGACAAGGCATCTAAATGAACAGACGAAATACATTCTTCTTGTGTGCGGTGGCACAGTATACAATTCTCTGAAGTCATTCACAAAATCTTCCACACTTTACACTACAATTACCCTGCCTTACTAGAAAGGTTGGGATATATCGGTGGAATTTAAACACCAGCTGTTCTCATTGCACACTTTAAAAACAAAACTAGAAGGGCAAAGCCTATATGAATCACATGCTCCTTATGAAACTTGCGATGTTTAACATGAAAATGACTGCACCCCTCCCCCCCAGCAAAAAAAAATTAAAACGTCAAGTCTTCTGATGACACATTCCTGACCAGCCTTATCCCAACGAGCGAGAGCTCGTACCGTTTTCCAAGGAAAAGCTCATCAGATGGTGTGACGACAACCATCTCCTCCTCAACGTCTCTAAGACAAAGGAGATGGTTGTTGACTACAGGAGGAGACATTCCGACACTCGACCCACTGGTCATTGGGGGTGAGGTGGTGGTGGACCAGTACAAGTACTTGGAATTCCATCATCGATAACAAATTGGACTGGTCTCCCAACGCTCTGCTGCTCCTCAAGAAGGACAACCAATGCCTCTACTTTATGAAGAGGATGAATGCCTTCAATGCGAGCTCCAGGGTGTTGGAGCTTTTCTACGGGGCGACGGTGGAGTCCGTACTGACCTACAACAGCCTGTGCTTCTTCAGCAACCTGAAAGAGCAGGACAAGGCCAGGCGGTCAAAGGTCACACAGACTTCCGGCTAGCTGACAGGCACGTCTTTGACCTTCAGATGCACTGGCGAAAGCAGTGAAGCACCAGGGAGTCATTCAGCGTGACCTCACCCATCCGCTGTGTGACAAGTTGCTGGTGCAGACCTTCTCCAAATCCGACAGGCTTATCAGCTGCTGCGCGAGGACTTACAGGTTCTGCTGATCCTTTCTGCTGAGCCCCATTTGACTCACAAACGCTATTCCCTGATTTTATGAAATCTGATCAGTTAGTCAGTCAGTCAGTCAGCCTAATAAAAATAGCTAGTCAGCCAGAATTTTGGGCTGCCTGTATGCGTGTGTGTGAGAGGGTGTGTGTGTGTGTGTGTGTGTATGTGTGAAATGGCATGACAGTGTGTCTGTACCAAGTGTGTGTGTGCATGATCCAGCAGACAGTATACACAGTGTCTAATACAGTATTTTGTTGTTGTTGTGAGAACTGTGCATTGTGGGTCTTTACGTGTTTATATGTATGGAGATGTGTGTGTGGGCGTGTGTGTGTGTGTGTGCATCCATGTGCATGCGTGTGTTTTATGGTTTGGCTTAGCATGTGATGATCATGTCTGTGCATGGGTTGCGTGTGTCGCCTGTGGTTGGTGTTTGTGTGTTGTAACAACATAAATATTGACGACAAACATGTAGGAAATTAGCTTAGCGAAACAGAGATACCATCGAAACGAAACTGGACATTAATACAACCGTTAGCTAACAAGCAGCACACACATGGCAGATTAACCTCCTTGAAACAGTCACACCGCCGCCAGCTATTGATACCATCAACAGGCTTGGCGACCAAGAATGTTAACTAGCATACTTTAGTCAAAAACTAACCATAGCGTTGTCTTCGATTAAATAACTTACTGCACCATGAGACACTAAGTAGCTCACTCCAGCCAAAAGTTACCAAGATGATGTCACCAGCCTTGGGCAGGCACAGCTTATCGTTATTACATCTATCCTACCCTCGAACCCTGACACTCCACTTTAAAGATAATTATGCGTGGCCAGTGACAAGAGGGAGGGGGAGAAAATATTCAAAATAAAACGATTGGTCAGAAGACTCCTAGGGACTTTTGCATACCTTTGGGGACCAAAAATCAGCTAGTCAGTCGCAAAAGAACTGTTAAGCTGTGTGGGTCGACCAAAGGAACAAACTGCAGTGTTCGTCTATCTCCATCTCATCAAGAGGGTGCTAGAGACGTAAAAGACGATTTCACGAGTCCCAGAGTCTACAAGTAAGATAACACTAATAGTTTTGATATGTGTATGTTTAGTGTATATTGATTGCCATGTATAAATAATATGTTCTTGATATATAGTTACAGAAACAGATTATTGTTTCTGAGACAGTATGCATGTGGTTTGATGTACCTTAGCCTTAAGATTCGAATTGAATTGTGCATATGGGAACCCTGCAGGTGTCTGATGCTATAGACACTTTGCAGAGGGGACCGCACACTTATAGCTAACGAAAATACTGTAGCCAGAGCTCCGACTTTTACAGGTCGGACCTGGGATCATCAAAGTTTGTGGAGACGAACGCCTGACCGTCGCTCCCGTGGAACCAAGGAGAACTACCACGATTCTACCTGACCACGTCCAAACCCCACAGCTTCAAGAGCGACCCGACTTACCTTAGCTAAGTCCCCCCCAAGAACTGAGTCATACCCTCGAGAAACTAGAACCTTTGAAACTTACGAACAGTGAAAATCGTAACCGCAGGTAGCAAATGACGAAAGAAACCTGTTAAACATTTTCCCAGCACTTGGAACTATATTACTTATTAATTTACCGATTAATGCAGAAATTTTATGTGACCAAAGTACCGTGACCTGTCTCTCACACCACTTTAGGACTTCTGGTAAAAGAACGATCGATAGTGGTAGCGCATCGCCCATCTATCAATAAGTCTTACCCCCTAGTAAGATAAACGTATCTTCCCCAGAATATCATCACATATGGGGGCTCGTCCGGGATTTAAATTTTTGTATCTATATCTTGAGTAACCTAAGATAATACCGAATAGAAAACATTATCTCACTTAGGATTCGTAACAGTGGTCTAGTACAAAATCCGAGAGTTGACTCAGTTGCATTGGGAAAAAACATTTCTTGATTTTTTGGATTGCATGAATTGAATTGATTGTTGTATGCACATGTATGTATTGATTGATGTAAGATAATTGTTTCTTATGCATTGATCGAAAATTGTTGTGGATCGCTGGTAACATCTCACATAGGGATATTGATTGTACTTGTGTTAAACTAGATTGACTAATAGTATTTAGGTTATCTTGCTTTTGGACTCTGGAGATCTAGAAATCTATCATGGCCGACTTCATAAAAGTACGCCGTGAATTAAGGGAGGAGGGAATAGCACTAGGTCTGGCAGGGCAAGATTTAATCACGTATGTAACCTCAGAATGGGATAAATTGGAAAAAACCCGTGCTGAAGAAAGAGATCGTGCGGACAAGGCTGCTGAAAAGTTAAGACTCCTTGAGTTGGAAGAGGCAGAGAGAGCACGCTCGGCAGCAGAAAAGTTAAAAGGCATGGAATTAGATATGGCAGAACGTCTAAAAAAGATGGAAATTGAAGCAAGGGAAAAGGAAAGGGACCAGTTGATAGCAGCTCGGGCAACTGACCCGAATATTAGCCTACTGTCAAACTCATCTGACAACCCTCCCCAACCTCCGTCCATCACTCCAGGCATGAATTTTTTCCTAAGTCCATTTGACGAGAAAGTTGATAGGATAGATGCATATCTTGATCGGTTTGAGCGCTTAGCACAGGAATTCGAACTTGACTATAACAAATGGAACATAAAATTAGCTCAAGGATTAAGAGGTACAGCCTATGACGTGTATACGAAATTGCCCACAGGACAAAGTAACGATTACCCAGCTCTAAAGAAAGCACTTTTGATATGGTTCGAGTTGACCGCCGAAACCTACCGTAAGAAATTGCGCAACTCGCGGAAAGAGAAAGGTGAAAGCCACAGTCAGTTTGTAGACCGATTGGAAACGTACTTGCGTAAATGGTTAGCCTTATCCAACCTAGAAGAATCATTCGAAGATCTTGCTGAACTAATCCTTAGCGAACAGTTACGCGATGCAATGATGCCAGAAACTAGGATGTTCACCGCGGAACAAGGTGCCGAGAACTTAGCTGATCTAATCAAACTAGCGGACCGTTACACCACCGCGCATGAAAACGAAGCTAAACGCAAGGTAACAGATAAACCCAGCAGAGATGGAAACAATCAGAAACTCCACCCACAACAAACACAGCAGTCTAATCAGAATCAGCAGAATTCGGATAACAAGAAAACCCAAAACTCGGTAAAACCGCCCGGTCAAGGTCAAAACCCCCGGAAATATTGTTCTAACTGCAAAAGGACTAACCATAACACAGTTGATTGCCGTAGAACAGCGAATCAAACGCACACAGTGGCTGTAAGTCAAACTAGTACCGTTGAGCCGGAGACTTCAGATAAGTCCCGACCCCCAGTCAGTGAAAAAGTTGTAGTGAACGGGAAAACCGCGTCATGTCTATACGACACCGGATTATCGTACGATGCAATCGTCAGTCGAACTCTTGTAGCGGCTGAGGACATCACCGACGAGACCGTCACTTTGCAAGGCCCTGATCGATCCATACCCGCCTCCACCTTACCAATCGCGATAGTCCATGTAGACTCCCGATATGTGTCAGGAAAAGTAAAAGCGGCAGTAATGGATGCACCTTTGTATGACATCATACTAGGGTGCAAATATGTGTATTTAGGGACGCCAATTGCGCCGGCATCGGTTGCATCAGTCCAAACTAGAGCACAGATAAGACAGGACGCTGCAGATAATCTCCCTGCTAATCCGGCACCAGCCGAGATGAGGGCAGATCAACTAGCTGACCCCACACTAGCTAAATGCTACAAAAAACTCCCTCAGGCGCATAACCCACCTAAGAAAGGAGAGTTCTTTGAGAAAAACGGACTACTGTACAGACAGACAGACCACGACCACTCTCAATTAGTTGTCCCTGCCAAACATAGACCACAGGTACTAGAGGTAGGACACGCCATTGGCGGGCACATGGGCGTGAGTGCAACAATTCAGAGAATTACCGCTCACTATCATTGGCCGGGAATAACAGGAGACATCACGCGCTTTGTCCGCTCCTGTCCCCAGTGCCAGAAGGTAGCATCAAAGAGATGGACAGTCCCAGTAACGCTAGGCGAAATGCCCGTCACCGGTACCCCATTCCACAGAGTAGCAGTAGACATCGTAGGCCCACTGCCGCTCACCAAAAAGCGCAATCGGTATATCCTAACCTTAGTGGATACTTGCACCATGTGGTGTGAAGCAACACCCCTTCCTACTATCGATACCAAACGAGTAGCAGAAGCGCTGGTCACTATGTTCACACGAGTTGGATTTCCCGATCAAATCTTAACAGATAACGGATCGCAGTTTACGGGAAAGATGATGCAAGAAGTATTCTCTCTCATTCAGACGAAACACGTTCGTTCATCTCCCTACCACCCTCAGAGTAACAGTCAAGTCGAACGGTTTAACGGTACGCTAATTTCCATCCTGCGCAAACTCGTAAACGAAAAGCCAGAGACTTGGGATACCTACGTAGCAGCCGCGCTGTTCGCGTATCGTGAGGTTCCGCACGCGTCAACGGGATTTCCCCCGGCAACCTTGTTATTTGGTCGTCCGATAGCCGGTCCACTGGAAGCACTGAAGCGAGGATGGACAGATTCTCAGGTAGACGAAGAGGTTAAAACAGCTACCCAATACGTAACGGAATTACGTGGCCGCCTACACTCTACCTGGCAACTCGCAACGTCTGCCATCAAACAAGCTCGCGCGCGACAGGCTCGGCACTACAACAAAAACACCAAAGAGCGAGAATTAGCTGAAGGAGACAAAGTCCTACTCCTACTCCCCAGCGGGTCCAACAAACTAGAAATTGCATGGCAAGGCCCGTACGTAGTCACGCAAAAAGTGTCGCGAACAAACTACCGGATCAAGGTAAAGGGAAAAGAGAGAATGTACCACATCAACTTGCTCAAACGGTACCTAGACCGCGATGACGCAACATCCACAGATCATTTGATGGCTTTGTCAATAGCCGAAGAAGTCGAAGCAACAGAGGATTTAGCTATCGAGTATCCGCTGAAAAGTAGCGAGACGTACAGAGACGTAGCTATCAACCCAAAACTATCGACAGACAGACAAAGACAGATAATGGAGATAGTTGCACAACACCAAGCAGTGTTGACGGACATACCTGGACAGGCACCGTTAGTTGAAGTGACAATGACCTTGACTGACTCTACCCCTGTCCGAGTAAAACCGTACCCTATCCCGCTTGCCAAACAAACCGCTGTCAAGCAGGAGATAGAAACCCTATTAGAGGCAGGAATAATTTCCCCCTCAACCTCCCCATACAGCGCTGGAATAGTCCTATTACGCAAACCAAGCGGAGAACATCGCTTATGCATTGACTACCGCAGACTGAATGCCGTGACGGAATTCCAAGCCGAACCGCTACCAGACACAGCACAACTGTTCGCGAAATTGCATAACGCAAAATACTTCTCGCGAATAGACCTAAGCAAAGGGTACTATCAGATACCGGTGCCAGAGCACCTAAGACCGTATCTAGCCTTCAGTACAGCTGATGGCCACTATGAGTTCAATGTCTTACCGTTTGGACTGAACAACGCACCAAGCATTTTCTCACGCATGATGAAACAACTTCTCGCGCCCATTCAAGAAGAAGAACTCCATCACTTTATGGATGATATCTTAATCGCGACCCACACCTGGGATGACCACTTAAGACTTCTCTCTACCGTTCTTCAGCGACTTAGGGAAACCGGACTAACAGCCCGACCGACAAAGTGCCTGCTAGGATACGAAGAGATCGAATTTCTCGGTCACACACTCAGACACGGCAGTCTTCTTCCGGAAGACAAGAACATCGCGAAAATGAACAAGGCACCGCGCCCGATAAACAAAAAGGATGTGCAATCGTTTCTAGGCCTATGTGGCTACTACCAGAAATTCGTTGCCAACTTCAATTCCATCGCCGCGCCATTGTCTGATCTAACCAAGAAGAAAGCGCCCGAGAAAGTAGAATGGAATGCCGAGTGCGAAGATGCGTTCCAAACCCTGAAAGCTAGACTCACCTCACAACCCATCCTGAAGTTGCCCGATGCAACCCAACCATTCGTGCTACGCACAGATGCGAGCAATCAAGGTTTAGGAGCAACCCTACTACAATCTGACCCCAATGACCCCACACTTCTCCTGCCAGTCGCGTATGCCAGCCGGAAATTAAACAAAGCTGAACACAATTACGCAACAGTAGAAAAAGAATGTTTGGCATTGGTCTGGGCCATCCAGAAATTCCAGATGTATTTGTATGGCGCTCATTTCAAGGTGCAGTGCGACCACCAACCCTTAACCTTCCTTGCGTCATCGCAGAAACTCAACGCCAGACTCATGCGTTGGTCACTCTTGCTACAGCCCTACTCATTTCATGTAGAATACATACCCGGAAAGAGTAACCACGGAGCTGACTACCTCAGCAGATACCCAGTGCCCACTGTAGACAAACCTAACCTTGCTTCCAACCCCTCACAGTTGCGGGTGGATGCACCCAGCTTTGTACCCCAGTGACCTCTTCCCCAGTACTCTATGTAAATAATGCATGTACATATTTGCGCCACCATTTCAGTACCAATTCTTACCCACGTGTAAGAATAGTTTTTTGGGGGGCCTATGTAACAACATAAATATTGACGACAAACATGTAGGAAATTAGCTTAGCGAAACAGAGATACCATCGAAACGAAACTGGACATTAATACAACCGTTAGCTAACAAGCAGCACACACATGGCAGATTAACCTCCTTGAAACAGTCACACCGCCGCCAGCTATTGATACCATCAACAGGCTTGGCGACCAAGAATGTTAACTAGCATACTTTAGTCAAAAACTAACCATAGCGTTGTCTTCGATTAAATAACTTACTGCACCATGAGACACTAAGTAGCTCACTCCAGCCAAAAGTTACCAAGATGATGTCACCAGCCTTGGGCAGGCACAGCTTATCGTTATTACATCTATCCTACCCTCGAACCCTGACACTCCACTTTAAAGATAATTATGCGTGGCCAGTGACAAGAGGGAGGGGGAGGAGAAAATATTCAAAATAAAACGATTGGTCAGAAGACTCCTAGGGACTTTTGCATACCTTTGGGGACCAAAAATCAGCTAGTCAGTCGCAAAAGAACTGTTAAGCTGTGTGGGTCGACCAAAGGAACAAACTGCAGTGTTCGTCTATCTCCATCTCATCAAGAGGGTGCTAGAGACGTAAAAGACGATTTCACGAGTCCCAGAGTCTACAAGTAAGATAACACTAATAGTTTTGATATGTGTATGTTTAGTGTATATTGATTGCCATGTATAAATAATATGTTCTTGATATATAGTTACAGAAACAGATTATTGTTTCTGAGACAGTATGCATGTGGTTTGATGTACCTTAGCCTTAAGATTCGAATTGAATTGTGCATATGGGAACCCTGCAGGTGTCTGATGCTATAGACACTTTGCAGAGGGGACCGCACACTTATAGCTAACGAAAATACTGTAGCCAGAGCTCCGACTTTTACAGGTCGGACCTGGGATCATCAAAGTTTGTGGAGACGAACGCCTGACCGTCGCTCCCGTGGAACCAAGGAGAACTACCACGATTCTACCTGACCACGTCCAAACCCCACAGCTTCAAGAGCGACCCGACTTACCTTAGCTAAGTCCCCCCCAAGAACTGAGTCATACCCTCGAGAAACTAGAACCTTTGAAACTTACGAACAGTGAAAATCGTAACCGCAGGTAGCAAATGACGAAAGAAACCTGTTAAACATTTTCCCAGCACTTGGAACTATATTACTTATTAATTTACCGATTAATGCAGAAATTTTATGTGACCAAAGTACCGTGACCTGTCTCTCACACCACTTTAGGACTTCTGGTAAAAGAACGATCGATAGTGGTAGCGCATCGCCCATCTATCAATAAGTCTTACCCCCTAGTAAGATAAACGTATCTTCCCCAGAATATCATCACATGTGTGATGGCGTTGGTTTGTGATGGTGTGTGTGTATGCGGGAGTGTATGGCACAAGTATGTTTGGGATGTGAGATAGTAGTTGTTTTATTATATTTTATGTGTTGCACTATTTATTTATTTTTTTTGTACATTTCATTCTTTTAAAGATATTCTACATTTTACACTTACAATGTTTGTGCAGCTGAAAGGCGAATTTCTATGTAAATTTCATAGATGAACCAAGTCTCAGTCAGTCAGTCTATAACATTGTCAATGTCTTGAAATCACTGAAGATAAATTGTTACCTGATCCTCAATAAAGATGCGGTTGGCTTCACGCACAATGTCGTCTAGTTGAATACAAGAAGGGAGTTGTATTTTTCCTGAATCGTTCTCCACCATAGTGGCCAGAATCACCATAGCCTCCACCATCAGCTGGCGGTACTCGGGCTCTGGAAGCTGGTTCAGTGCATACTCCACCTCTAGGGCAAATTTGAACTCCCCTTCTGTCATCTGTGGATATATATAGGCACTCATTGTGACTTTTAATATCATCACTTTATGCGAGGATCTTAAGATATTTGATTAAGACAGAATTACTGAAGGTGATAAAAGAAAACTTGCAACATGAAATGAAACAAAAATTCTGTTAAAAAAATTAAAATACATAAATTAAAAAAAAAAGTCTGCTTGGAGCCATCTACCCCAACCTATTCTATCCTATCCCATAACTCGAAGGCGGAGGGGCACAATAAATGATCGTTTAACTAGCATACTCCATCTTTCTCTGTCCTCAGCAACCCTCATGGCTTCGTTCAGTGTCAAGCCAGTCCATTCTCGAATGTTGTCCTCACACCCTTTTTTCAGTCTCCCTCTTCTTCTGCCTTCTTGCACTGTGCCTTAAGGGTGGTCTTTGCAAGGCTCTGGTGACATGGCCTATACCATCGGAGTTTCCGTTTCTTCACCACTGTGAGCACGTCATCATGTTGTCCAATGGCTTGTGTGATGGTCTGTCGGATTTTGTTGTTGGTGATGTGCTGGGTATAGGAAATGCCAGAAGTCTTCTGTAGCATCTCATCTCCATGCTTTGTATTCTTCGTTGTAGATCTGCTGTGAGGGTCCATGTTTCACAAGCGTATAGGAAAATGGAGATGACAAGGGAGCGCAGCAGCCTTACCTTGGAATGTAGACTGATAGTCTTGTCTTTCCAAACGGCCTTCAACTTTGTCAGGGTAGCAGTTGTTTGTGCATTCCTGGAGAGGACTTCCTGTTGGGACCCATTGTCTGATACAATGGCTCTTAAATAGTTTAAGCTGTGCACGGTGTTGAGGGATTGGCCTTGGACTTTGATGTCCGTGTTGTTGCCATTGGTTTTGTTGGTTATCATTTTGGTCTCCTCTGCACTTATTTCCATTCCATAGGCTTTGGAGGTGATGTCAAGCCTCTGTACCAGCTGTTCAAGTTCTTGTTCCTCTCCAGCCAATGCATCAATGTCATCCGCAAAACAGAGGTTGGAGATTGCTCTACCCCCTATGTTGACTGTGCCTTTGTGACCTAACTCAGGCTTTGTTAAGAGAAGGTAGGCTCTTACCAGTGCTCTGTCCACCTGGCACCACCTGCCTCTTCCTCCTTCTTTGTAACGGCAATCCAACACATCAGACAATGGGAAAACATGAATAATGTTCTGCGTAGCACAATCAAAGCAGACAAAACAGTAATTAAAGACAGGTAGCATGACACAATAATGTCCATCATACATATTTTACATTTGGATTTTGGTCATGTCACTGGAGTACATAACACGCACACACACACACAAATGTGTGCAGAGTGAGGCACAAGCAAGGAAGGATCCCCTAGTACCTACCTCTTCAGTCAAGGAGCGATGAAGGGTTGTGGTATCAATCACAAGGCCAGGACACTGAAAGCCAAAACCATTTTTTAAAACCCAAGCATGAAAGCAAAAATTGTCATTTTTTATTTATTTCCCTAAAGATAAAAAAACTAACTCAAAGGTCGTTGAAGTACCACAGATACCAGCGTACTCCATTTTTCTCTGTCCTCAGCAGTCCTCATGGCTTCACTCAGTCTCAAGCCAGTCCATTCTAGAATGTTGTCTTCCCACCTCTTTTTCTGTCTCTCTCTTCTTCTGCCGCCTTGCATCGTGACTTGCAGGAAGGTCTTTGCAAGGCCTGAAGCTCTTGTCACGTGGCCAAACCATCGGAGTTTCCGTTTCTTCACCATTGTGAGCAAGTCATCGTTGTCCAATGTGTCTGTCTCTCGGATTTCATCGTTGGTGATGTGCTGGATATATGAAATGCCCAGAAGTCTTCTGTAGCACCTCATCTCCATGCTTTGTATTCTTTGTTGTAGGTCTGCTGTGATGGTCCATGTTTTACAAGAGTATAGGACGATAGAGATTACAAGGGAGCACAGCAACCTTACCTTCGAATGTAGACTGAACTGCCTTTCCAAGAGCGGGTTCAACCTTGTCAGGGCAGCAGTTGTTTGTGCTATCCTGGAGAGGACTTCCTGTCGGGACCCATTGTTTGATACAATTGTTCCTTAATATTTGAAAGATGTTGAAAGACTGGGCTTGGACTTTGATGTCTTTGTTGATGCCATTAGTGTTATTGGTCATCATTTTGGTCTTCTCTGCACTTATTTCCATTCCAAAAGCTCTGGAGGTGGTGTCAAGCCTCTGTACCAGATGTTTAAGTTCTTGTTCCTTTCCAGCCAATCCATCAAAGTCATCTGCAAAATGGAAGTTGGAGATTGCTCTACCTCCTACGCTGACTGTACCTTCATGATCTGCAAATAGCATCTGATATGATGAGCTCCAGAAAGATGTTGAAGAGTGTTGGAGAGAGTAGGCATCCATGATGTATGCCGATTGTGGTTCTGAACCAGTTCCCGATGGTGCTGTTGTGGAGGACTGTACTGTAGCCTTGTCATACAGGCTTTTGACGACTTCAATAATGTTGGGGCTGACGTTGTACACTCTCATGGTAGCCCACAGAGCTGTATGCCAGATTCAGTCAAATGTTTTCTTGAAGTCTACAAACACATGATACAGATGTCCTTGGTGCTCTAGGTATTTCTCTCAGATTATTCTGAGGTTGAACATCTGTTCAGTGGTACTTCGCCCTGCTCTGAATCCTGCTTGTTCTTCAATTATGATTTGTTCAGCTGGGGGTTTCAACCTGTTGAGTATTATTTTCAGGAGGACTTTACTGAGGTGGCTGATGAGGCTGATGGTGCGGTAGTTTTGACACTTCTGAAGATTACCCTTTTAGGGAAGAGACTGAGTCCATGGTGTAGGCCACCCCCCACTCTGCCAGATCTTATTACCGACAATGGCAAGAGCGGCAATCATCGCTTCTCCTCCTGCCTGAAGCAATTCTGTGGGTATGTTGTCCACTCCCGCTGACTTCCCTTTCTTCAGCGATTGCACTGCTGCCTTTACCACTTCTCGGAGAATTTGGAGGATTTCTTCCTCTTCTCTGTTCTGGGGACATCCTAAAACTGATGGATCTCTGTTTGGTGTGTGGTTGTAAAGGTCAGAGCAGTACTCTGTCCATCTGTTCAAGACTTCTTGTTCTTCTGTGAGGCCCAACCCAGACTTGCTTTGAATCGTGGAGACCTTGGGCCGTTTAACACTTGTTAGCCGCTTCAGTCTGGTAGGCCTTCTTGCTGCTGTTCTTGTTCAGACCATTCTCTATTTCCTGGCATTGACCTTCTATCCAGTTCTCATTTGCTGAGTGCATGTCACTGTTGATTTTTCTGTAGGCATCAGCTCCCTGTGAGGTGTTCTTTGTCTTTATCATCTCTCTTCTTTGTCACACAGATCCAAAAGTTCAGGCGTGATCCATGATTTCTTAATTGGGCGGTGCTTGCCAAGGATCTCAGTGGTGGCATCTGTCACTGCTTAGTTGAAGGTGGTGATCATGATGTTGACATGTACTTCACCAGCGCCCAAAATGAGCAGTGGTGCAAATTTGCCATCAATTGTGTCTTGAAATATTTCTGCCACCTCCGAGTTTAGCAGTTTGTCCAGGTCAAAGTTCAGAATGGTGCAATGTCCTTTGTTTATTCTCTTCAAGTGGAGCCGGAAAGACATCATCACAAGATCGTGGTCACTTCCGATGTCTGCTCCTGAAAAAGTATATTTCTTGCCAATGCTGACGCTTGATCTGAAGTGTTTCAATCCATCAATCTTTAATTTAATGTCTGTTCACACATTTAGGTGATATTAGACATTGAAAATGTAACTTTTAAAACACTTTAACTATGTAAAAACATAATTTCAAAACAGTCTATAAAAGTCTACCAACAGGAGATTTAGCAATATCTTTATATATAAGTGTTTCTTGACCATGATGTGGTCGATCTGGTTGTGATGTTGGGACTGTGCCAGATCCATCGTCTGTATTTTTTGTGGGGACTAAGTGTGTATGCCAGTATCAGATTGTTTTATCTGCTTCAAATTCAAGAGTATCAGACCTCTGTCAACTGTCTCATTGTTGCAATGGGGTCCACATGTGTCTCCCCAGTAGTTGTACACATCTTGGCCAACCTTGGCATACCAGTCGCCTTGCACTATGTCTACATCCTTCCTTCGCACTTGGTCAAGGACAGCCTGCAGATGTTTATAAAAGTCCTTGACTTCACTCTCGTCACAGTCTGATGTTGGTACATAAGCCTGGATGACAGTGATGTTGAAAGGGACTGCTCTCAGACGGATGGTAATGAGTCTGCTGGAGACTGGGCGGCAACCCATGAAAATGGCCAGAATGTCTTTATGGACCAAGAATCCAACCCTGTGTTAGCTTGTGGCCTTTGTCAGTCGTTGTTTCACCTAGGCCTTTCTAGTGCAGTTTGCTGATACCTAAAATGTAACATCGATAGTGGTCCAGGTTGTGGGCAAGTTCTTCTAATTTTCCTTCCGCAGTTAGGGTCCTGACATTCCAGGTTCCTGTGATGATGTTGGCTTGCTAAGTTATCCATCAATAACCCACTTATCACCTCCATCCTGGTGGCCAACAGAAGGCGCAGTCCTTAGTGTTCCGGGCAATGCCCGATCCGGTATGGAGTGAGCAGTTCTTTCTTCTTAAAGTCTTGGGCAAGAAAGGCTAAATACTCTCCAAGCTGTTGGCCACAGCCGAAATCCATGAATACATTGTGGCTCGCCTTAGCCCCGAGCACATGGTCGTTGAATCTAAAATAATGTTAGGTTCCTCCGACCTGGCCAGTGACTTCTGTGTAGAAACCACTACAAACAAACAAACTAAATTTCAAAGATTTTATGTATTGTAGAAAATTTAGAAGACCCATTTTAATGAACTTACAAAATTTGCCTTGCTGCAAAAATGGTGCATGGGATTAATTCTGGCTTGAAAATGTCTACATACAGGTATCTTTTTTTTTTTTTTAAAGTAAAAAGAAAGAAGATCCAATACATTCCTCAGCTCTTCTCCCTTATCAAAACACTGTCTTCAATTCTAGGAACATTGCCACAAAGTAAACCTACCCTCCTAAGCACTCGCCAGATACGAGGGTAGAACCCTACAGGTACTTTGTTGAGGGCTCCGTCCAGTCTTCTGCGTCTTGACCATTGACCCAGTCTCTCGTCGGCTTCTGAAGTGCCTTCCGAGTCCAGTTTCATGGGACTGCTCATGATGTCCAAGTCCTTCTGACTCACCACCTACAGAACGACCAGCAAGTCGAGTCAATGAAGTCAATTGAATTAACAGTAAAGTAATTTCAGCACAATATATGAGAAGCAGGGGACTGATGAATTACTATATAAAAAATAATTTATTATAAATAATAATGTTAAAGGAATGTATGTCAAGTATTCTGAGTACAAAGAATTCTTTACTACTTAGTTTAGAGTTAACACTAACAGACAACCATGACCAGCTACTCAATCTTGACATCTTCTAACAGAAATGGGATGGCTAGAAGTTACGGAAATTAATGATAGCAATTGCCCGGAGTTAAACAGTATTATGTTTATTTTATTTTTTAGAAAAAAGATAAAGAAAAAATGGGCAAATTAATTAATGCATATGACTGATTCAGATTTCAGACGCTCAATGTTTAGAAAACAAAGATGAAAATGTTTGACTAAATAACAAGAGAGCAGAAAGATAGATCAGATGTGACGATGTTCTTGTTAAATTCATAATAATTTGCTAAAATATTAGTCATAAAAGATGATTCACCACTCACTATAAAGCAAGCCCTGGGGAATGGATCGGATGTGCTAACAAGCAATGCACCTGCTTACAAACAGCGGCTAAAGGAATGTGTGATAGCAGGGATAAAACAGCAGGGACCAGCACTATACAAGTGCTCAGCAGGTGTCTCTCTCGTTACAAATATAAATGCAACACCGGTACTACGTGCTGACACTTTGGATGAGAGTATAAACCGAGGTCTAGTCTGTGTCGCATACATTCCATCATAACGGACTTTAAAGATCCTGACACTCATGTCCTAGACGGGTGAGTGCCGGTGACAAGAACACACCCAGCATGCACCTAGGTCCTTCTCCCCCATCCCTGGCTGCCCAGGATTGTGCTCAGTTGTCCGGGCGTCAGACCATGCGCCCAAAGGCTGCGGGTGGGCGTCTCGGGCGGCTTGAGTTAGATCCTGTATCGGCCAGCGCCTTGAGCAGCTCTTGAGCTGGAAAAGCGCTATATAAGAACAATTAAATAAAGTAGCAGGAATATGTACGCATATTTGGATATTGAGAGTGGGCATGATTAGTGCGAGGAAACAAAACATCACTGATGATCTTTCTTCTTTTACTTAGGACATGACTGAGGGAACCTAGAATTATAGAAATACAACACCCAGTGAAACATCATTTGAACAGTTTAGGACTGCTAGCCACCATCATTACAAGCCATTGAAAACTAGTGTGCTCAAACACCAAGAACATCATTTGAGGTACACATCTAAGAGATGCAGCTTTTGGAAAGAATGTGTAACTGAAAGTGTGTCAAAGATATCAAACACAGACGATTTCCTTTTTCACTTCGCAAGGAGAAAGCATAAAGGAAACTTCAATAGCTTAAATTCCTTCCTCCAAATCAGGAATAATGGTTCCAACGGATCACAATTCAAACCATCCTTCACATGGAAACTGCAGACTACACCAACCAATATATGTTTCACTACACAAAGAAGTGAATGGAGCTGACTAAAACACCATGGAAACATAGTGACAAACCTTTTGAGAGTCATTACATTTCCACATGATAGAAATACACATTTCACTTTTTTCTACAATATGCTTGTAGATATTTCTTTTAATTCTGTGAAATACAATGTGGTCGAACAGCAGGAAGTGTCCTCTGAATTCAGTGAGGATAACAGCAAAGACTGCAAGTGGTATGACCAAATTTCTCTTGCAGTGTAACCGGCTTCAGCATGAACTGCAGCGATACTTGAGCACAGCAAGCAACCTTGAAACAATCCAAACTAATTCCTCATTTGAATACACTTTTATTACAAGAAAAGAAGCAAGAGCATCCAAAATATAATCTATGTTGCCAGACAAGGATTTATCAGAATCAACTAAACTTAGTATATTTATGCTGAAAGCGAAAAACTTAGTCTAATTCCAGGAAAATGAAGCAACGACGCTTATCACAGGCATTCCAAACCTATCAGAAAATGCAGAGAACAGCAAAGTAGGTACATATTTCACACACATATAATCTTCGTTCAGGAAAATGAATGTACGTCAAAAGTTAGCAAATTCAGTAAAAACTTCAACTCAAGTTTCCAAGGAAAATGGAGCAAAGCAGCACACAAGAGGCATCCAAATGCATTGTGAATTCTTCAAGACAAGAGTTTTCATTCTGGTGGAAAAACACAACAGAAAAATCCACTTACCACAGATTTGTGACTCACGATGCCAATAATATCTTGTCCCACATTGCCCCGCTCTTGTGTGGCAAGTTGTCAAAGGAAGGAGGAGGGAAAGACATAAAATAGATTAATCTAACTGATTATGACCTGAATCGAAGCAACCCTTGGTTACATACATCTGCATGCAACACTATGACTTGGCATTACAAAAACTCAAAAGAGAACGACATAAGGAGAAACAGACGATCAATCAATAGAAATCAACAAAACTGAAGACTTTGGTAGTACGAATGATGCACCACAAAAAAAAATCCACTGACGAATCATGAACCTTCCATGCTAAATATGATGGGGACTTACGGTTTACATTTTGTATACATACGAAGATTGAACATAACCATATAGGTTACATGCTACCTATGAACTGGAGAAAAACCGCAAGATTAGTAAACGTTATAAAAAGCCACAACAACTCTCTCTACTGAACTGGCAAACTCAGGTTCCGATGCACAAAAACTACCAAAGATACATGGTTGATTATAGTCTACAACATGCATGAACAAAGAACAAAAGGCAAAAAACTTAATGTTTGCAAGCTTAATTTACTGTAATACAACAATGTGTACACACAATCCTGTGGGTTCTGGCACTGAATAGAATACATCCAACTTTTTCCCAGCGTGTCATAAGAGGCTACTAACAAGGGTGATGTCAGCACAGCACCACTGGGCAAAAGTCTTCTACAGAAGTCTCACCGGCCAGGGCGGAGGAACCTCACGTTATTACAGGTTCAACAACCATGTGCTCTTGGCCAAGGCAAGCCACATTGTACTGGCAGATTTCGGCTGTGGC